>CM029021.1:118973482-119315982 GCA_016801055.1 Panax notoginseng | reverse complement strand
AATATGCTCATTTCTTTATTTTCCCGCACATTCTAAACCGGATGGTAATATGACCTAGCAATGAAATGTGCCAAAGCTAACTATAAATACACACTTTATCAAAAAGAAAACTGATAAATCTAAAACAAATAAAATGATATTTTTATATGAAAATCGTCGCTAGAAATCCTATACTGATAGTTTTCACATTCGTTATACATCTGTAATAATATTTTTCATGTGAAAATATCAAAAAGTATTACTCCCTCCGTCCCAGGATAAAAATCTTTATTATTATTTTAAGTAGTCTCAAGTTAAATGTCTACTTACCTTAAATGATCTATTTTTTACAATAATCTGCCTATAATACCCTTATTATTAATTGTTATATTTTTATTCTCTATGTATATTTATGAAGCATCACTAGTAATGTGCAGCAAATATACAATTAAATGAGAATTTAATTATAGACAATTTTATCATTTTATCCTCTTTCTTAATATACGCAAAAAAGTCAACCAAGACTTTTATCCTAGAACGAAGAGAGTATAAAAATATCAATTTTCTTATCAAAAATGTTTTTGCACCATGTTTGCTAGTTTTATTTTAAGAAGGGAGGGAGGAAAAGTTACTCTATTTCTCCACAATCCCTTTTTCAGAAATTCTTTCAGAGAATCTTTTTCCCTTCTAAATTTTTAAGATCATAAAAACATTTTTAAACTCAAAATTTAGATATTTTATTAAAAATTATGAAACAAGAAATCATACAATAAGCAATACTTTTTATATAATTTATAATTTTTATTATTGTATTATCTAATACTTATAAAATTCACATCAATTTTAAATTTAAAAATATCTTAAATTTACTTTAAAAAGTCAAGATTACAATTCCCGGACATCCTCAAAAAAAAGGTTCTTATACACCCCAACCCCATCCCTTGAAAAGAAAAAGGTAGCACCAAAGAAAGGAAAGAGCGAGATGGTGGTTTTTGTTGTTCCCGCAAAGCGAAGATTATTGCCAAGCGAATGAAGTGGGTCAACTTTTTTTTGGCTTCGGCCGAAGACTTTATCGCTGGTCGAGCTTTCTACAAAAAAAATATTATAAAATAGAGTAATATTTTTTACTCAAAAAATTTCCATCCAAAAAGTGGAACGATTTAAAGGGATTGGAAGCATAAATGCATTTAAATAAAATTTTCACAATGCCAGAATTAACCTTTGCAAATCAACATTTATTTTATACAAAGGGAAACATACTAATGTACTTGAACAATTAAAATCTCTTCCATCCCCTCTAAACTCACAAACAAGAAAACTTAATAAAATATCTTCCCTTCCCTACTTAAACCACAAACATGACAAACAAAAGTTATAACTCAATTCCCGCAAAAAATGAGCAATCTTGCAGTTTCCATACTACAAATTTATAATTACAAGAGTTCACACCAGTAAAATAATCTAATTCATTTTGGTAAAATATAAATTACCCAAAAAAAAATTGGTCTACCTAAATTCTGCTGTCTCAAATACTCGGCCAGTGCCATCAATAGACACTGAAACAAGGAATTCCCCATCAGCAGATATTGCGAGGGACTGGATAGCATCAGCGTGCCCACTAAAGATTCGCACGCAATCCCCAGAGAGACTGTCCCATACACGAATTTTCCCATCAACACAACCACTGGCGATGTACCTTGATGCACCTAGCCATGACAAGCATGTCACGCCATCCTACCAACAAGAATATTGTGTATGTTATTCATCTCAATAGAAACAAAAGAGTCATAGTCTACAAACAAAGAAAACCAAAAAGATAATCTGTCACGTAATTATGTATATGCACTGATAAACCTTTAAAGGGAAAACGTGCATTTCTTAAATTTAACGAAGTACCAGAATGTGGTTTTAGTTGCTGTTCTTTTGTTTAGTTTCTTAACTTCAATTCAACCATGGGTAACATAAGATTATCATGAGATTGATATATTTAACCCCAAATGAAATCCCCATTTTTGAACACCACAAAAGGAAAAAGTGCTCTGAAACTGGGACAGGGGAAGTATTCCAATAAGTTCAAGTTAAACAGATAATCAAACTCCAACAGACCTCATGTTCACATTTGCATCGAGGTAATGAATGTTGTAGATCCCAGACAATGAGATTGTGATCCATGCTTCCAGTTGCGGCCCAAGGAGTGCTGCCACACAAGTTTAGCTATGAGAGTTACGTCAGGTGTCATAAACAAGATTCTCCCACACAGAAAGGATCCCCATTTGGAAAATGTGATTAAGGTTAGATTTTTGTTCCGTGTATATCCCTCAAAATAATAAGTTGTTAGTTTAGTATTATGGTATAATAATGGAATTACGATAGAAAACTTGGTCATTTTATATTACTCTCACTAAAAAATGGAATCTTTTGTGGAACAAAAATAACTGACAAATGGAACTATTTTTGTGAAACGGGGGAGAAACATATACTTGGCTAAAAGCAACATTGCATTCATCACCATACACGAATGCAAAAACTAACACTTAAGTAGTCATTAATGGAGTAGTCATGCCATGGTGAGATACGGCGGTAGTTGACCGCCAGGACGCCTAGGCGATAAGGCATCCACCATGGCGTTCATATAGCAATAAGTTGTTAACAATGTGCAATTTATACATTATTATTTTACTTCAAAAGTATATTGAACAATAAAATTTTATATACATTAATACCCAAATCATAATAACTAATACTATGAAATACAATTATAAAAAATAAACACTTAACATTGAAAACTAGTAGAACAAGTCAATAAACAACACATAGAAAATAAAGAATGAAGACTTGCCCATCACCCATGGTATAATAAATAATAAAATTACACGACATAACAAATCCATGTCATGGGTAAAAAATAACTTAATCACTTAACTTGGACCAGCTACCAAGGCGTGAGCTTTGACGTCTCGGCATCCAAGGCGTCGCTTTGCCCTTGGCGACGCCATGACAACTATGGTAGTCATTGATCGAGTAATTATAAAGATAGTCCACATAAACTGTGACAATAGACAATGTCTAGAGAGTTAGCTAGTACTAACAAAGCCTATGAGTTCCGGTAGAATAATGCTAGAGATCCAGATACCCTTAAAAAATTTGAACACCAAGAAATAATTAATTGACCACTCATCAATAATAAGCAAATATCATTTACCAAGAATAAATAAGCAATGCGGGAAGTATATTAAAAAGTTTATAGTCAGTTTTTGTGTAGAAAATTTTGGATCTCTAGCATATTCTCGTTCTGCTAATAGTTTTACCACACCGACAACCTCAGCTGCAATGAACTCGCTTACTAGGATCCTCCCTTACTGTGTTTAATGACTACATTCACATGTATACAATCAGCTTTATACGGAGTTATCTTTTTAGTAGATGCGCCTGATCATGTTCTTGTACAGAAAGAAAGGAAGCAAAAATATTTTAGGACTATAACAATCAGTTTTTCATGTAGTTGTTTATCTTTTTTTCTTCTTTTTTTTTTGGGGGGGGGGGGTATGTGTGTGTGTGTGTGTGCGCGCGAGAGTGCGTGCATCTGTTTGTACCAAAAGAATGGAAGAGATATAATCCAGGATTATTACTTACCCTACTGCAAAGGCAACACACTCAATCGAATCTGTGTGAGCAAGCAAAGAGCTAACAACCTGTGGAAGGGAACAAGCAAGTTTCTATTACCAAGGTGTTAGAAATTCAAAATGAAATGTAAAAAGCCTGCCCATAAGTAGTGTCGATATCAGCAATGGGAAAAAAAATTGAGAGATGTGAAAGGAAAGAAAAAACAGTCAAAACTTCAGACCTTCCCAGTTGTTATATTTACAACATGAACTGAATTGTCCTTTGAACCAGTAATAGCAAGAGTTGAATCAGAGCTTATCGCCAAACATGTCAATCCTTCAGTGTGATATGGATGACCTTAAGATATATAACGCTGTGTCAATAACTCCAAAAAAATCCACAACACCAAATACAAACATTCAAATGACAAAGTTCATTCAGAACAAAGAAGAGGCCTTAAATCTTGATCATCAGTTTTACCCATCAACTAATATAAATTCGTACAATATTATTTGCATTCATGTCTGGAACCAGGGCTTCTAGTATTAATAGCAGTAATTTAATGTTGTAATGAAAATTCTTCAAAAAAATTCTCTATTTTCAGTGCTTCAGTTTTGAAGAACAGGCAACTAGATAATCAAGAATCCCAGTACTGTAGACTGAAACTTCAAGTACATTAGCATGTAAGCAAATCACGAAAAGCAATTTGAATAGAGGAATCCAAACACTCACCTCTAACAACATGGATGTTTTCCCCATTTTTTGGGTTCCATATCCTCAGAGTTGCATCATCAGAACCAGTACAGATGGTTTTACCTTAAACATACAAGTCCAAGGAACTTAAAAAAGGGTATTGGTAAAGGAAAAAATAACCAATCTCTTATTAATAAGAAAATGAAAGTACCATCAGGGGTGAATTTCCCACAGGTCACGCTACTGGCATGACCTGAAAACATATTAAGATAGGCATTCTTGTCCGCGTTCCACAACCAAACAGTCGAATCCTCTGAGCCAGCCAAGACCAAATGTCCTCTTGGATGCCACCTGACCCACTGTGCAGTCTCATAGTTCATACATCATCTTTGTTAATAAAGAACAGGACAATACAAAGGAATAAAGAGTTTTCACCTCAATTCCACCTCCAGGACCTTCAAGTGTGCACTTCAGATTTCCGGCTGACACGTCCCACACTTGGATAAGTCCGTCGAGGCTTCCGGATGCGAGAAGCTGCCCATCAGTACTGAAGGCTAAACTCGACACAGAATCCTTGTGACCTGCAAAAAATTATTTACGAGCTCAATAAAAGAAATGAGTAAAACGTAGATCTAATTTATATAAATATGGTGACTGGAACAGACGAAGGATTTAGTTGAAATTAAAACATTCTAAAGGAATCAATACTGAACATTATTATGCTTTAGTGGTTAAATACATACCTTGTAACTCAAAAGCCCAATCTCCTTGACCAATCTTCCAAAGAAATCCCTTATCATCTCCACCTCCAGTTGCCACTAATTTAGCATCTGTTGGACTGCATACAACTGTGTACAGTTCACCTATGACCGAGACAATCATCTTTTGGTCATATAGCATTTTACTCCAGTATGGGGGCGAAGTACCAAAAATCATTGCAATGAAACTCAAAGATAATGAACCATGGGCTAATGATAGAAAGGGCAAAAATAAAAGATATATATGAACAAAATGACAATTAATCTTCATACTTAAAGTCAATTAGTAAAATAAAAAATTTACAACAATAGTTGGAACTTGTTAATGCAGATTAAGACCTTCAAATTTGAGAAAATCCAAGGTCTTAGTAATTTTGTTTGAATCAGGATTAATGAATAGATCACATAACAATGTATTAATGTCAGATAAGTCATGACCATAATTGAAGAATCTTATGATTGGTTGCAAGTTGTACAGATAAAAGGAAGAATTTGAATTAACCGACTAAAGAAAATTAAAAAGTTCAACAAATTTATAGGTTAGAGACGACGACATATCTGACAACTAGAGATATAATATAGACCTTCAGTGCGTGCAAAAAGACATCAATGATACTGTAAAGGTTAATTTCAAGGCATGAACTAAAATGAAAAATAAATGAACTAAGAAGAAATAGATATAATGGAGATCTTCAGCGCAAACAACTTTTTTTTGTTTTGTTTTTTTTTGTTAGTGGATATTTGAAAGCTGGTGGACCATCCTTTTGTTTTTTGCTCTTTAGTGTACCAACCTTCATGCGCGGCATTTGTATAGTAATTTTCTTTCTAAACTGATTTATGTTTACCATCTTAATTCTATGCCTTCGATTTGGAAGAGTGCAAACTTTAAACTAAATTTAATTCTATGAAATTGATAATGTGCTCTCAATTCCAATTCTAAAGCTTGGGATTGAGTTGCCAAACATAACCTGTGATTTTCATAAATTGACAATATGAATAGTAAATTAGATATTTAATACCAAAATTTGAAGTGTAAAAGAACCGGTAGATCAATGAAATCAAACAGACAAAATTGTAGTATTTTTCCAGTCCTGTATTAGGCGAAAACTTTAAACACATTAGAGTGGAACAATGATATAACAGTAAATTAAATACCATTCAGTTACAGAATTTTATTAGCAAATGTAACTGAACAAACTGCACCCCAAGAAACAAAACAAATTAAATGGAGCAAGAAAAAAAAACTAATATCAAAACAAAATTAAAAATAAACGCTGAGAATTGTGGCATTGAGGATGAGATAGCTTATCAGCATATGATAAAGTTCAACCTTTTTTTCTTTTTTTTTATCTTATGACAGAATAGACATGGAGCAGTATTTGGTTTTTGATATATAGAGATGAATAAGAACAAACAGATCTTGAGGATACTTTCTACATCTAACCACAAGATTTCAAAGCTTCGTATCTCTGCGAGTGAAATACAAAGGTAAAAAGGCTCATAAATATATGGCTCCCAAAGGAGTAAACTTCTCAAAAGACTGAACAAGTTTGAACCTTTTAATAACACACACCATTGCATTTCTACAACATTTTGGAGGAGATAGTTCTTCTATGCATATGCATGTTTTCCTCGCACAATGATTTTTCATCCATGTAAACAACCCTTGTCATAAATTCTAAACCAAAGAAAACTATGGATTGCTTGAAGAGAGACAGGACGGCATCTAACGGCAACGAAATAATTATTGCTTTGGAAATTAACATACAAATACAATGTCTTAAGTTTAAAAATATCTTAAACTCGTAGTCAAAGACGAAGCTATAACATTATACAATACTACGAGGAAAAGTAATCCTTTGGTTTGTCCCCTGTTAGTGATTCCGAAATTCCACTAACAACAAATGGAACTGATATCAGACTATTCTACACCTCTTAGTCTCACCACTATCATAATTTATTGTACAAGAAATGCCAAAAGGGGGTGCTGTCCTAGTAGACGTAAAGTATACAAAAAAGTAGAATGGACCACAAAAAAAAAAACACAACCTTGACTGGGAGAAACCCTACATCAACTGCAAAAACACTGTGAAAGAGCTCCCAAACTAAACTCAGTAAAAAATCAACAAAAGAAACTATAGACCCTGGTTAAACTTCATTCCACAAAAACTATACGAAAGTGAAAAAAGGAACCTGATTTTAATTTCCGATCATAACAATATTACTATTGAAGAAAATCCTGATGACTAGTTCTTGAGTTAGTCATTTAGCTACAGCTTGGTAGAAATTTCAAAAGCCAGACAAGCTATTGAACGGGTACCTCAACTTTTATTAAAATTTTCATAGATAATGATGTTCAAGGGAGTAAAAATATATATTTTTAATTATAATATTTATTATTATTATTAATTTTAATGATAAGTAAAAAAATAATAGAAAGAGGGAGATGCTAAAATCAATTTAACTTCCCAAAAAGCTATTTTCAGATATATTCGATTTGTATTTACAAACTATTTTTCTTTTATTTACTTATTTCTTAGTATAGAAGACAGCCACTTTTGAAACCATTTGAACTCCAAGCTTCTTAAGGTGAAGCAGATGCTAGTCCAGCAAATGCTTCTTTATAAGGTTCCCAATTTAATGAAGTAACACATGCGCAAGCCATGTCTTTTTTTATATATTAGCAATATAACAATTAACAAATGACCAAATTATTCAACTCATAAAATGCACGAACCAAATTAAGGAGACTTACCAGTATGCCCTGTAAATATATGCATGGAATCGTCAGCTTCATCTGAAACCATAAAAACAATGTATAAAAAATCATTGTTATTTAAGTAAATAACTGCAAGAAACAAAAGACATTCTCAAAAAACACATCCCAACACTCAAGCTATATAATTTTAACAATATAATCCATTTTAGAAATCTTAAAATGTAGAGCAACCATGCTAGTAGAAATAAATAGAGAATTCAAAAAAACTGGAGAGAAACAAAGCAATTGGAACGATTAGCAATTTACCAAAGACTTCAGCATCAGAACCTGCATCCTCATCTGCATCAGGAAGATCTGAAACAACATCGAGGTCATTAAGTTAAATTATTGATCTCATATATACATATACAGAGAAACCTCCAGCGATATAAATATACAAGAAAAAGTGTGCGGGAGAGAGAATTAGAACCTTCCTCATCAACAGTGATTTCCTGGATGATATCGCTTTCATCAAGAAAAACCTTGCCTTGATCTTCTTCGTCATTGCTAGGAGAATTCATGGTCTCCGGTTTACTTTTGAAAGTGTTGTACCAATTAGCTGAGCAGTTTTATTAGGGTTTGTCTTGGGATGCTGCCACATAAGATATTTGATAACAATTGTATCTACTCAATTGAGTTGTGTAGACAAGTTTTGTATTTAATTAAATTTTAAATTATTATCCCCAAGGTTTCCAGCATTTTAGTTTCACAAAAAAGAAAAAATTAACACTGTTCAGGAAGAAAAACCATAACAAGAGAGTTGATAATCGTACAATCACAGTGAAAATAGAATAGATACTCTTATTGTCGATATACGACAATCAAATTGATTTTTGCCACAGCATAATTAGATACCTTACCTTGTTTAAGATTAAAAATTAAGTTAAATAGATTGGGGAAAATCATAATCAGTCAGGATTTAAGTTAAAACAAGTTATGAAGGTGTTCGACTGATAATAACTTACAAGTTAAAATCAAATGTAAATATTACTAAAAAGAACATTAATAAAAAGATACATTGATTCAATATCATACCATAACAATCATCCACAATTTCATTAAATAAAACACTAAACAAATTCTCTAAACATATCAACTACAATCTTATTCCAACTGATCAATCAGTAGTGACATGGCCATCTTTATAAACCTAAGCAGCAACTACTAAGAGAAGAAAAATGTTTATACAAAATCTAAAACCGCAGTTTCAAATAAATTAGGACTACCTAAGTGCCAACCAAATTGAAACACTGGTAATTGCATTGCAATTAGTCAAAATAGAGAATAGAGAATAGAGAAGAGAGGTGGGCCATTTAAGTTGCCAGCTAGTGGCTTATCCTTTCAGCCATTTAAAACACCAATGTTGTACTTCATGGCAAGAAAGCAGTCTCCAGAACAAAACATGGAAACAGCCCTCAAAGAGGTAAAATCTTTTGAATGGATGAATGATGTGATAACAGTCTTTCTAATTCCAACATTTTGTTCATTGACTGCTCTTCTCAAATTGAGATAGTTGTGAATGCAACTGATAATCACATTCATCAATTTAGAAGGGAAATTGAAGGGTTTTATTACCAAAATCACTTCAAGTTATAAATCATTTGATTAAGATGTTTCATGTTCCTTGCTTAGTTTTTGACGACTTCAGGACAGATACAAATAAACGAAGTATGGTTATGAATTGGGTTCTGGTAGTAAAATACGTGTAAAAGAATCGATATAATCCCAATAACTGTATTTTGTTTCTATATGGCTTATATCAAGGGTTCGAGTGGAATGCGGATGGATGCCCCAGTTGGCAATGGGCATAATATTGTGGATAGTTGTTTTGCTGTATGAAATAGGACTGGTTGGTTTTGAAGGATAATGAAGCTTATGCTTAATGTCCATGGATGTTGTTTCAATTATGATTTGTTCATAAATGTAACGTTACTGATCAAAATGGGGAGGAAATTGTTGAGTGGTAAGATACCACCTCTTAATTTCCCATGGATCGATCATCCATTTTTCATCATTTGGTTCAATGATGAGTACTGTTTCTTCACTATTTCTGTTAAGAATGTACTATTCGGGTAATAAGAGAACATCTTTTGTTGCTTGGCTAGAAGAAGCCTGAGAAGTACTGTTGGGAGTATTTAAACTCGGGAATTCTGTATAATACTGATTACCTCTGCCTCGACCTCTTTGGCCGCGGCCTAAGCCTCTGCTGCTCATTAATTATGCAGATATTCTCTAGTTAGAAAATCTGATAAAAAATTCTGTTTACCTTTGATATATTCTATATCAAAGTCAAATACTGATAAAATATTTTGCCAAGTAGCAAATATCTGTTTAGAAGCAAGATTCTGAACATCTTTTTTAAATATCTGTTTGGCTGCAGAGCAGTAGACTCTAATTAAAAAATGGTGATATAAAAGGTCATCCTGGAATTTTAAAACACATTTAACAATAGATAAACATTCCTGTTTTATAGTAAGATAATTTAAAGGACACTTCTATATTCCTGAAGTAAAACGGAAAAGTTCTTCTGTTTTACTATTAGGGTTAAACTGTTTTAATATCCCACCATATCCTTTATTGGAAGCATCAGTTTGAACAAATTACTTCAAATCAGGATTAGGTAAAGATAAACATGGCAGCTAAAGATAAACATGGCAGCTGTTTAACTTTGGTTTTAATCTTTTTAACAGCATTAGTATGATCTGTTGTCCAAGGTAAAGGATTCTTTTATAATCTAGTATACAAAACATGGAAACAACCCTCAAAGAGGTAAAATCTTTTGAATGGATGAATGATGTGATAACAGCCTTTCAAATTCCAACATTTTGTTGATTGACTGCTCTTCTCAAATTGAGATAGTTGTGAATGCAACTGATAATCACATTCATCAATTTAGAAGGGAAATTGAAGGGTTTTATTACCAAAATCATTTCAAGTTACAAATCATTAGATTAAGATGTTTCATGTTCCTTGCTTATATTCCATAATTCTCCATGCAAATAAAACAGCAGTCATTTGCAACAAAGAAAACAATGATGGTCTCTTGTTTCATACTTGTTCAAACATATAAAAGCAAAATTACTTTTAGTTTCATACTCCCGTTCCAAAATATACAAACAAAAGTCATTAAAGCTACAAGTAAAAGTCATATATACAATCCATCCACTCGTATATACAAGTGAGTATCTCATTTCTTAAGCAGACAAGCTATCTCCTTAATATTAGGATTTTAGTAAGTTGCATATGACACTTGATGTACATTCTTCTAGCCCGGAAGAAAGGAAAAGAAGGCTTTCATGTCCATCTTTATTATAATATCAACCCCAAAACAAAGCTAAGTTCAATTATGGTAAACAACCAGAATTTTGACATAATATAGAAATTACCTAATTCTTCTCCTAAGTATGTCTCACATTAAAGCTACAAGAACACTGGAGTATAATATACAACTCTGCAAAACTAAGCATATGTTTATATGAGCAAATAAGATGTAACAACATCAATGTGCTATAACAACTGAAACGTAAAGCAGCTTCTTATAGGCTCAATCCTGCCTCCGAACCTCTATAATCGATTTTTATAACTTAATTAGACTCTCCTTATATATTCAAACTATCATCCATATCTATATTATATCAGCACATTAATAACAATCATGGACAACTTACATTTTTTTTCTTTTTTGTATAATTATTAATTTTCATTCAATGTTGATCATATATCTCTCTGTAACAATTAGTTCAATCAATCAATCAAACATTTGAACCACATAAATTAACAAATATGAAATTGAATCGAAACCCACAGGCTCTAAAACTACAGTCAAAATTAAAGAGGTAAAGAAGAAGAAAAACCACGTGCCAAAGATTCAGACATAACATAATACATATATACATATCGAATATTTGGTCTAGGGTTTGGTACCTAACAACAATCGAAGGAGTAGAATGAGTAGCAGGAGTAACAGCCGCGGAGGGAAGGAGGGAGAAGCCAAGAAATAAACGGATCGAGAGGGGGGGGGAGAGAGAGAGAGAGCAGATCTCCAATATTGTTTACGTTAGTCTTTTAGTTTAAAGGACAATTTTATGAAATTTAGTAAAATAGTTCATAGGCAAAATAGACATTTGGTCAAACCAACTTATTAAAAATGGCTTATAAATCATTTTTAAATAAGCTACAAATTGTTGCTTTTTTTTTTGACATATAAGTCAAAAAATAAATCGTTGTTAAACAGCTTAACAATGACAAATGATTTATAAATTAGTTTGACAAACTTATAAGCTGCTCTAGATTATTTCAGGAACAAAGTAGGTCCACTTAATAAAATTAGTTGAAAGTGGATTTAAATTTATTTTTGATTGCGACTCTTGATATAACTGGTCTTTTTGGTTACCATGTAAACATCTGGTAGTTCCTTGCAAGGTTCTTAGACCCGCACCGTTCATCAAACCGAAAAGTACCGGGTGGATCACTGGTCCAACAACCAGTGGTCGAACCGTTATTGACCCAATGACGTCATTAATATGTAATAAAAAATAAATAATTAAATAAATTTATTATATATTATATATTATATTTATATATTATATATTATATATAATATTTAGTAAATATATAAAATTAATCAATTTATCAATAAAAAAACTAAACCTATTTATATAATGTTTACTTTATACAATTCAAATAAATACAAAATCAATATGAAAAGCAAGATATTAAATCATAATCATAATTCATAACTCAAAACTCGATAGTGATAAAATCAAACACAATAAATGAACATAAACATCTCCAACATCTCTAGGATACATTCAAATTTGAAAATTCAACACAAGTTCAAGTGTTTGATTAAATATGAATGCAAACATATCTTAAATACCAAACAAAGTCTCAACTAAATTATTAAAATAGAATTACTACTACAGCTTATTAAATTAGTAAAGGTATTCTTGGTTAAACATATGTTTCATAACTGATGTGAAGTGTGATAATAAATTTAGTTCATAACTCCATTTTGCTTTGAAATAGAAAACCAAAAACAGTAACAAGATTAATGAACTATGTAACAATTCATGCCAATTCAAACAGAGAACACTATGCATTTTGGTAGATGTCTAATGTGTTATGTAGAAAAACACAATTCAATAAAGAAGAGAAGATAATAACTCAGATGCTATATGAGCCCGATGAGATAGTAACGTCATAGTTCTGAACTAATGTAAAATTCACAAGAATCAGACCTTGCTAAAAAAGATGCATACAAACTCTGTAACATGTCACTGATAAACCAAATTATTGGATTTGGGGATCTCTCATCGAGTGAGTTTCTCAGCATATATTTCAAAGTTCCAACAACTTGAAAAATTGAACAACCATCATATATACACACATTTTCTATAAGCACACAATGCACACACATCTATATAATTCTCTGCTGCATAATGAAGCCAAAAGTTTAAGAACATGATCAATATTCTTAGCATACACAGCCTGTTAAACAACATGTAACAATTTAGATAAACTACAAGTAAATGATAAGAAGTGGTTTCTCAATTTCGTAAACATAGTTTCATAGTTAATTAGTAATTAATGAACTAATTTTTTGTCTCTAATGTCAGCACATGATGTCCCAAATACCAATTTGATATACAACTCATCTTTAGAAGCCATCTAAATATATGTAACTTGAGGATCAACAAAATATGCATCATATATAATGACTCAAAGTCTCAGCTTCCAAACAGTAATAACCAAATGGACAACCCAAAAAAAAAATCATAACTGACGAAACAGGGACAGCAAAGCATCAAAAAATCAAAACAATGAAACATGATTGTATGATTCTATCACTAATTCACTAAATCACTATGATTACCGTGTAGAGTGCTTGCTGCAGAGTGCAGAGACCAAACAGGGGTCGAGGGGCACAACAGAGGTTAGGGCTCGGATGGGGAACGGTCGCGACTGGGCTCGGATGGGGAACGGTCGCGACTGAGACAAAGAGAGATGGTGAGTGGTGACGATGGGCGATGAGTAGAGGCAGGGATTTGGGCGCCGTGAGTCGTGAGAGACGAGAGAAGGAGAAATCAGCTGCAGAAGCCCTAAACTGATTAATCATTAAATTAAAAAAAAAATTATTGTGTAGGCTTTAAGCAGCAAACCGGTCAAAATAGTGAACCGGTCACGGGACAACCGATTGAATAGCTAATTCACCGATTTTTAGCTGTTTTTGATTAAAATTGGCCAAATTGGACCGTTAGAAGGACCCGGTTCCAATTTTTATCAGTCCAACGGACGGTCCAATCCGGGGTTTAAAACCTTGGTTCCTTGTACTATTACCATTTGTTATGTGATCACGTTTTCGTGTTTTCATAAAGTTTTGAACTATTGACATGTAATTGTTATGAGTTTTTTTGGTTGCGAGTGAGAAGATAGACAATATATCTTGCATCCTTAAAAAGAGCAAGGTATTAGCAATCTCTTTTGAAATTGCCTATGTTATTAGCCTTAGAATTTTTGGTGATCTAAGCTTGGTTTAAAATGAGCTTTCCCCTATTATTCTTTCTTTATGGATAACCTTTTAAAACAAGCTAATATTTTTGATTTGGTTATGTTAATGCCAAGTTTCGCCGGCACGTCCAATCACCGAATCTACGCGCTTAAACCTGCACAATAACAGATCACACAAGAAGTTTGACGGCTTGTGCCGCCAGGTGATAGCTCCGATGTGAGAATGAGTGCAGGCTGGTACAAGATTTAACAATGGAGGCTTTAGTGTTTAGTGCTCAAAAGGGTATTACTTGTTAATTGAAGTCAAGCCTTGTATTTATAGTTATTCTCATCACCTCAAAATCCATCTCCGAATAGGATTAGGACTTCAGAACATGGCAGTTACCATTGTTTGGGTCCAACACAACCTCCTTAAAAGGTGCAAGTTGGATACGATCCAAATACTACCTTTGGAGTTAGTTATTCAAATATGGTTAGGACTAGAATCCTTAACCATTTAAACTCCTTATCACTCCAGACTCCATAGAAGGGCCATTCTACTACATGGGCCCACTTTAACCGAGCCCCCAAAAATGGGTCTGGGCTCCGGCCCAAGGGACTCGGATGCCCGACCCCGAACATTGTAAGACCCCAAATTTTCTGAATAAATATTTAATTTCTCGAAATATTTTTTTTTAATTTTAAGGTGTGGATTTGATATAATGTTATAGTTATGGGTAATATTTATAAATTTTGCAAAGTAAGTAAGTTGTTATAAAATATTCGATTGGTCGGAGAATATTCGTTTTATCAGGAAATATTCTTACAACAGTGCAATCATTGGTGGGCCCCACAACGGAATTACTATTGGAGTTAGAAAACGACAGAAATATCTTTTTATAAAAATAACTGTGAAAGTTTTACCGTTAACAGTTAAAATACCCGGTGATAAAAGTACAGTAATACGCGTGGTTGCATAGTAGTACACGGTATTGATTATTGATGCTTACGTGAGAAGTCACTCAGTTATACTCAATTATTGCTACAGTAATTGCTGCATAATATCTCACGTTATTTAATTCAATTATTATCATAATATTTTATATTATTAAATCAATAATTGAGATGACAAGTTATTCATATTATTATTTGTATTATTGACAATGTCTAGAAAGTTCTGTCGAGAAAAGGGGTTTGGTCACCTAATTGCGCGTCAATAGGGAGAAATTCTTATCGGAAAGCCCCCTCTTTCCTGGGAATGATCTGGTTGTTAATATTGCAAGTTATATTATTGATGAATAAATGTTGTTAAAAATATTGAGGAAATTTTTATGAAGTATTTGTTGTAAATTTGGCTTATTATATGGAATCCCATTTACCTATTTTTCAAAACTATCGGTAGAAGTTATCTCAGTTTTGTTTTATATATATATATATATATATATATATATATATATATATATATAATAGTGATGATTATGACAAAATATATTATAATAAGTTTTATTTTTTTATGTAAAATAAAATATATTATATTTTATTATGCATAGTATTTGCACAGTGTTTGCATAGTGACTGTATAGTAAAATTAAAAAATTTTAGAATTCGTCCGTGAAGAATTCGTTCGAATTCTACTGTGCGTCTGTGATTAAAATTTCTAAATAGTATCCAGCCATTCTCCTATAAATAGGATGTTCAGTTTAGAAAAGAAAATCACACCAGAATCAGAGAATTCTTCTTCTATAACATTGAGTGTATTTCTTTTGAGTTTAAGGAAGTGAGTATAGAGAATAGTGAAAGTTTTCTTCAAGAATATATCCGCTATACCAGTAGAAATTGCTCTTTTTTTGAGGTAAGGGGTATTATTTATTTCATATTCTCTTACGATATTATTTTTCGTATTCGTAAGAAATTTTATTTCGTTCAATATTTGCAAGAAATATTATATTCGTTTAATATTCGTAAGGAATATTATCTTCATTCAATATTCGTTCGGAATATTATTTTCGTTTAACAGTTGTAAGGGATATTATTTTTGTTCAATACTCGTAAGAAATAATATTTTCTTCCATACTCTGTAGTATGTAAGTAATATTATTTTGTTTCAGATTTTGAATTCTACACTCATTTTGTTAAGTTTTGGCTACTATACTCCATGAAATTAGTAGTATATCATTGAAATTTGCGCTTCATCCAGTATATTTTCATACAAATATTATTTTGAGCATTCTTGATAAGTTTTAACTTTTTCATGCCGAAGTACTATTCACGGGGTACTATTCCCGAAGTACTATTCACAGAGTACTATTTACTCGAGTACTATTCACCCGGGGGTACTATTCATGATAAAAATTAATTTCTTTTTAGTCCAAGTCATTTTTGATACAATATTATTCTTGAATTTTACTCCACAAAGCAGTATCATGTTGACAATTTGGACATTTATTGAATTCTGGATAAATTGAATTATAAATCTTTAAAATTTATCCTTGCTCTCATTTAATTGAATTCTTATAACATTGTCATCATCCTCATGTTTATATTGTGATAAAAGTCATCTTTGGCCCGTAGTGCATAGATAGACTGTTGATTGGTATTATTATGACCAGGGATTATTCGGTATAATCATGACCTGTAATATTACAAATGATGTGGTAAATATCCTCATTGGCTTGTAGTGCATTGCTGGACAGTTGTTGGTATGATCATGACCATTGGTGATTACACGAATATCCTTGGCCCGTAGTGCATGAATAATTCAGTGATGTTGATTATTTATTAAGTTAAGTCGCAGCGATAAAATTGATGATAAATTTTTTAAATTATAGAAGATAGTAGATATCATGCTCTACTTGACTCTTCTAATGGATTGCTTGTTCCGCTGTAGTTAAACTTGATGTTTATTGTATTTTATCAGTTTAACACTGTTGAAGGCTAACGATAATTTATTCTGCATTATCTTAGTCATAATATTTCTTACTGGGCTAGTTGAGCTTACCTTTTGCTTTCATTATTCTTTTCAGGAAATGAGAATATAGCAGGGACTAGTCGAAAAATGCAGTGATGGTCCGAGATGGTGGCTATAGTAGTCGTCACTATTTTAGAAAATAGTGTGATAATAATTGTAATGAGGACTCCATTTTAATTTGGATATTGTCTATTAGACAATATTCGTGTAAAAACTCTCAACTACGTTTTTGTCATATTGTACAAGGAAGTATGTATTTAAATTCTGTACCATGTATTTGGCAACTCAGAATGGGTGATGTATACCTATTTTGAGGGCATCACAAACATCGTCGACAAGAACAGGACTCCGGCCCAGAGGACTCGGATGCCCGACCCCAAACACCTCCAAACCCCTAGATGGCTTCGGCCCAATGGGCTCAATATTCCCTTCTAAACCCAGGCCCTCAGCTAGTGGTGCACAAATGTCCTGCGGCCCGAGGCTTGGCCTTGATCTGGCCTTGGCTCGGCCTGGTCAAAACTCGGCCTGGTCAAAGCCTAGGCTAGTCAAGCCCGGCCTGCAAGGCCAGAATCAGACCACAATTTTTCAGCACATATCCGGCCTGGCCTGACCTTCTGAAAAATCCGGCCTGGCCCGGCCTGTGACCTGATCCGGCCCAAGGCCCGGACCAGCCTAGGGCCTGGGCCTGAGTTTGGCTTAGGTGTTAAGATTTAAGCTTTTATGTTACTTGCTAGTTTTTTTATAATGTACAGTGTAATGCTCAATTCAAGTTCAACTGATGTGGGACTTTGAGATAGTTTGAATTGGTGACATGGGGCATGGATGCATAGAGCACTGTCTTTATCTTCTTTACTTGAAAGAATGCATAAATTATGAATTTAGTCAAACCTTGTAAGGCCAATTATCAATAACTCTTTTGGTCCAGCCATTTAAACTTCCAAACAAGAGCAAAAACACATAAATAATATTGCACCAAGCAAGGCTGTGGGAGAACTACTACAATTAAGGCTGTGCATTCCCTTTAAGAATTCAAACAAAACAGACCCATTTGGAAATTTAACAAACCCATGAATAAAAAACTCAAGTCAGCTGAAAAAGAATTTGTAGACCCAAAAGTTTATACAAGGGATGCAATTAGAATCATAACAAACCTATTGCGGTATTCCACTTGGGATTCTGCCCAAGAACATCTGGAGAAGTTGTCTATAAAATGGGATTCTTACACTATTAATCAAGTCCTCAAATCCCACCCGCCAATGGAGAAGGCCTAGTTATTTTTCAATTGGGCCTCTCGACTAAGAGGTTTTAAGCACGATCACTTTACTTACACTACTATGCTAGATAATTTTGGAGAAGCAAGAAGGATTTCGTCAATGAACCATATTTTTCAGCAAATGCAAGAGAAAGGGATCAAGATTGATGCAGTTACTTACACTTCACTAATCCATTGGCTTTCTAATGATGGAGATAACGAAGGGTCAGTGAAGATATGGAAGGAGATGAAAGATAAGGGCTGTCCCCCAAGGTCGCAGTTGTGAGAGCTTGTAACAATGGCAGAGGAGAGAAAAAGACGGAAGAAGAAAGGCGCAGTTGTGAGAGCTTGCAGGCTTCCTTGTTGTGGATGACTCTTACAATGATGTTGATTCAAGTGTCTTGGCATTCCGGTATGAGCATATTAAGTGGGCAGAATCAACAGGTTATTAAACGAAGTCCCACATCGTCACCTCAAGAAGATATGTTTAACAAGAAGCTATAAAAATTAGAGGTCTTTTCAGTTCTTATGCATCTTTGTTTCAAAGTCCCATATCATATATATCATGCTTTTCTTCTCCTACTTTTGTTATATAAATGGAGGAGAGTAAGATAAAAAAATTTAAGCGTAGGCCTGGGTTGGGCCTGGCCTGATCTGGTCTGTAGGCCTTAACATGCTCTATATTATGTTGCCAAGCCTGGCCTAACCTGGCCTTGTAGTTTGAAAGTCAAGGCCTGGCTTGGCCTGTTCGACGGCTAAAGCCTGGCAGGCCCAGGCCGGATCAGGCCAGACCGGCCTGTTGTGCATCACTACCCTCAGCCCACCTAAGGATCGGTAAAATACTCCCAAACGGGTTATATGTTTGTTTTAATGAAATCGTAGTTTCTGTCAGTTTTGTTACACTGACATTTTTCGTAAGAGAGAGAAACAATTGTCAATTTAGTTATGTGCTTATAATTTTTTTATTAGTTTTTTTTTTGTTGTGAATTTGCTCGTTTGGAAAAGTTTCGCCTTCTCCTAATCATATTTCTGATTATGATGTGATGATTTTGTTTATACATCGAATGAATGTGCACATCTACTAATTTTGTTGTGGTAATTTTATAAATGTGGTAATAAAAGCATATTTTTTTTAATATGCTTTCACACCTAATTGGCAGGTTAAAATCTTAAACATAATAGTTCCAAAAATAGCAACCCCAAATGTTATTGCTTTAACTTTTAGCTAGCTTAAAGATATTAAATGACAAAACTAATGAAATACACACTGTAGTTGTCACGTTTTACTGATTACACCATTGAACTTTTAATTTTTCAAATTACTCCATTAAACTAATTATTATTTTGAAATTGGGTCATTCTGTTAAAAAATAATAAACGGACGTTAATTTTTTATCAACAAAACTAATGAATTACCCATTGTAGTTGGCACGTTTTACTGATTACACAATTGAACTTTTAATTTTTTAAATTAACCCATTAAATCTAATTAATATTTCGAAATTAGATCATTCTGTTAAAAAAAATTAAACAAACATTAATTTTTTTATCTATGTGGCTCTGGAAAAGAAATTCAAAAATAAAAAATATTACTTATATGGCAAAAAAATAATAAAAAACTTGAAAGTGAAAGCAAAAAAATCAAAATATTTTGGGTACTCTAATCACACATATTTATCAATAGAAAAAAATTTATCGCAAATGAAAAGAAATGAATCATTAGTAGAAATGAAAACGCGGTAATTAATTAGCAACAACAACATTTTGCATCTACCTCTGAATTATCTCCACATCCATCCGTAAAAACTCAGGCTCCTATCAAATCATAAATATAATGTACGACCCCAACTTTTATGAAGAAAGATTAATTTTCTCCAAATATCATTTTGAATATTATGGTGTGGATTTGATATAATGTTATAGTTGTAGGTAATATTTATAAATCTTGCAAAGTAAGCAAGTTGTCTTAAAATATTCGTTTGGTCGGGGAATATTCATTTTATTAGGAAATATTCATACGATGACACAATCATTGGTGGACCCCACAATGAAATTACTGTTAGAGTTAGAAAACGACAGAAATAACTTTTTATAAAAATAACGGCAAAAGTTTTATCGTTAACTGTTGAAATACCCGATGATAAAAGTACAGTAATACACGTGGTCGCATAGTAGCACACGGTATTGTACAATATCTTTAATTATTGATGCTTACGTGAGAAGTCACTCAGTTATGTTTAATTATTGCAATAGTAATTGTTACATAATATCTCATATTATTGATTCAATTATTGTCACAGTATCATCTGCACAATATTTTATATTATTAAATCAATAATTGAGACGACAAAGTTATTCATACTATTATTTGCATTATTGATAATGTCTAGAAAGTTCTGTCGAGGAAAGGGGTTTGGTCACCTAACTGCGCGTCAATAAGGAGAAGTCTTTATCGGAAAGCCCCCTCTTTCCTAGGAATGATCTAGTTGTTAATATTGCAAGTTATGATATTAATAATGAATAAATGTTATTAAAAATGTATTTTGTGAAGTCAAGTAAATTGAGATAAATAGAGGGTATTTTTATGAAATATTTGTTGTAAGTTTGACGTATTATTTGGACCCCCACTTACTCATTTTTTAAAATTATCGGTAGAAAGTTATCTCAATTTTGTTATAAAGTATGTTAGTATATATATATATATATATAAATAATGTGTGTATGGTGTGTGTGCCGTGCGTGTGAAGATATTATATAAATTTTATTTTTTTATTTGCAATAGAATATATTATATTTTATTTACATAGTACTGCATAGTGCAGTATAGTAAAATCAAAATTAGTTAAAAAAAGTTTCAGTCGAATGCCTGTGAATCCTTTACTGTGAACCCGTGATTTTCTAAATTCAAATACTTTCCTATTATTCTCCTATAAATAGGATGCTTAATTTAGAATTGAAAATCACATCAGAATCAGAGAATTCTTCTTCTATAATATTAAGCGTATTTCTTTAGAGTTTAAGGAAGATTTGAGTGTAGAAAATAGTGCAAGTTTTCTTCAAGAATATCTCCGCCCTACCAGTCAGAAATACTCTCCTTTTAAGGTAAGGGATATTATTTTTGTTCAATATTCGTAAGAAATAATATTTTCTTCCATACTCTGTAGTATGTAAGTAATATTATTTCGTTTTAGATTCCGAATTCTATACTCATTTTGTTGAGTATTACTTCTATACTCCTTGAAATTAGTAGAATATCATTGAAATTTGTATTTCATCTAATATCGTTTCACAAGGATATTTTTTTGAATATTCTTATTAAATTTTGATCTTTTCATACCGATGTACTATTCACGGGGTACTATTCACCAAATACTATTCACGAGATACTATTCACTCGGGTACTATTCACCCGGGGTACTATTCATGACAAAAATTAATTTCTTTTATGCCCAAATTATTTTGATACATGAATATGATTCTTGAATTTTACTCCACAAAGCAGTTATCATGTTGACAATTTGGACATTCTTGAACTCCGGATTAATTGATTTATAAATATTTAAAATTTATCATTGCTCTTACTTAATTGAATTTTTATATCATTGTCATCATTCTCATGCTTATACTGTGATGAAAGTCATTTTTGGCCCGTAGTGCATAGATGGACTGTTGATTTGTATGATTATGACTATGTATCGGTATAATCATGACCTGTAATGTTACAAATAATATGGTAAAAGTCCTCATTGGCCCGTAGTGCATTGATGGACAGTTGTTGATATGATCATGACCACTGGTGATACTAACGAATATCATTGGCCCGTAGTGCATGGATAATTCATGAATGTGATAATAATGAATATCCTTGGCCCGTAGTGCATGGATAAATCATGGATATGATACTAACGAATATCCTTGGCCTGTAGTGCATGGATAATTCGATGACGTGGATTATTTATTGAGATGTGTTACAGCGATAAAATATTGATGATGAACTTTTAAATCATAGAAGATATAGATATTATTGTAAGACCCCAACTTATTAATGAATAAAATCAAATTCTCTCTAAATATTATTGTGAATAATAAGGGGCTAATTTGATATAATACTTTGGTTATGGGTGAAATGTGCAAATTTTGCAAAATAAGCAAGTGGTTATAAAATATTCATTTTGTCGGGGAATATTCGTTTGGTCGTGGAATATTCTTGCTGTCGGGGAATATTCGTACGACGGCGCAGCCTTGTGTGGACACCATAACGGAAAGCGATTGGATGAAGAAAATGACAAGTATAAGTTATTTATAAATAACGGCGTAATTGTTACCGTTAATACTGTTGGAATACCCGGTGATTAAAATACAGTAGCACACGGTATTGCACCAATTATTAATTCTTACGTAAGAAGGCACTACTCAATAATTGTTACAGTAGTTATTGTTCAATATTTTATTTTATTGATTCAATAATTGTTGCATTGATATTTTATATTATTGTTGTTTCAATAATTGTTGCTGCACAGTATTTTCCATTATCAGATCAATAATTCATATTATTTGAATAATATTATTATATAACATTATTGGCAATGTCTAGAAAGTTCTGTCTAAGGAGAGGTTTGGTCATCTAATTGCGCGCCAGTAAGGAGAAATCCTTATTGGAAAGCCCCCTCTTTCCTGGGAACGGCCTGGTTGTCATAAATGTGATTCTGTAATATTATTTGTGAATAATTAATTATTGATTCATATGATAAGGAAATATTTATTTTATGTGGATATAAATGAGGGATATATTTTTGTGGTTAAAAATGAAGGAGTTAATGTTGAGGTGTTTTATCAGTATTTTTGTCGGAATGGAGGTATTAAAAATCAGGGTTTTTGAGATATTTTGCGGGGGTTATAATTTTTAATCCGACCGTTGGATCGTGGTAATTTTTGGATATATTATACATATATAAGTTGAGTATATGTCCACAAATTTTGAACCGTTAAAAATGAACGTATGATTTATTATGAATTTTACAAGATGACTGGTTCAAAAATTGTTGAATTTTCGGAGTTAATCATTTTGGTGAAAAATTCTAGAATTGGTGGGCCCCACTTGTGGTTGGTGAAGAAATGTGCTGAATTATATTTCAAATGTGGTGGGTGGGAATAGTAGCAGGTAAAGCCATCAGGTTGCAGGTCAAACCTACTAAAATTTTCCTATAAATAGTGGGCTAAGTTAGAATTGAAAATCACACCAGAAACAAGTTTTCTCTCTTTCTCTCTCTCTATTATTGAGTGTATTTTGTGAGTATTTAGATACTTTGAGAGTTTCTATTCATCAGAGCAAGTTTCTTTCAGCCTTATACCGGTATTCCGACCAGAAGTACTGATATCTTGAGGTAAGGGATATTATTTTCTTCTTAAATGATATTATTTTCTTCAATATCATTATGCTGAAATATTGATATGAGTTTTTATCAAATTTAGAACTTTTTGTGTCGGATTACTATTCACGTATACGGCACTATTCACGTATACGGTACTATTCACGAATACGGCACTATTCACCGAAAAATAAAATTTTCCCTTTTTGTCCAAGATGTCTATTATGGTTACTATCTTTGATTGTATCCATGCTTTGATCTTTATTTTTTTTGAATTCTGCTTCACAATTGATTATTATGAAGTATTATTGATCTTGGATAAACTGTTATACGAATCCCTAATATTTGTCCTTCTATCTCACTGGATTCGTTCTCCTTAAGATATTTTTCATCATTCTCAGTCCTAAATGATGATATTACTGAATATCTTTGGTCTGTAGTGCAAAGATGTATGATTACCTGAAGAATATCTTTGGCCTGTAGTGCAAAGATGAACAGGTGTTGAGATGAACATGACTGACAGGTGATACAAATGAATATCTTTGGCCTGTAGTGCAAAGATGAATATTTGGATAAAGATGATTATTAATTGATGTTACAGGGATAAAATATTGATGATGGACTTTTAAATCTTAGAAGATAGTAGAATTCTTTCTCTACTTGACTCTTCTAATGGTTTGCTGTTTCCGCTGCAGTTGTTTATCTAAAACTTGTTGTCGATTATATTCTATCAGATTTTTACCTGTTGAAGACTAACGATAATTTGTTGTATATTATCTTAGTCATAATATTCTTTACTGGGCTAGTTGAGCTCACCCTTTTCCTTTTTGTTCCATTTTTCTTCTAAGGAGGTGAGAACATAGCAGGATCTAGTCGGGGTATGGAGTGATGGTTCTAGAAAGATGTTTTAGCAGTCCTCACTATTTCTGTAAAATAGTGTTTGAATAATTGTAATGAGGATTTATTTGAGTGTGGATATTGTCTAGAAGACAATATTTGTATTTAAATTCTCAGTATGTGTTGTCGTATTTTGCACGACAATTGTATTATTGAAGTTGTAGTTTGCTTTCTGTACCATGTATTTGGCGACTCAGAATGGGTGTTGTATACCTATTTTGGGGGCGTCACAGTTGGTATCAGAGCTTAGGGATATGATCCCTGGCTGAGATGTGAGACAAGAACTAGGAGGGGAGAGACGGGGAATTTCTTCGCTAGTATGACCTGACTAAGTTTATTTGGTATTTATTTGGTCGGTCAGAGTATAGGGATAATATATGACATGACTATTAACCCTTGTTTTATGGCAATATTTAAGAATGGCAGCTGAGAACGTTAATAATGGAGTAAATCAGACCGTGGAGACACCTTTGATCACCACCCAGGGGAACGTGCAACAGGAAGGCAATATTCCTCCTGTAAACAACGTTACCGAGCAAACGATGAATGATGGAATGTTTAGGAGCTTTTTGCAGTTCATGCAAAATCAAACGAGGGAGACTCGTGTGCAGAATACGGGTGGAAATGATAACGCGCGGTTTGTCACAGCTAAGCAGTTCAAAGAATTGGGACCACCAGAATTTAAGGGAAAGCCGGATCCGATCATGGCGGAAACGTGGGTCAAACAAATTACCAAGATATTCGATGTCTTGGGATGCACGGAGGAACAGAAGGTTCCATTCGCCACCTTTATGTTCCGCGGTGAGGCAGACTACTGGTGGGAGTCTGCGAAGCGTACCCAGCCTGACGCACTCAACATGTCCTGGGAAACATTTCAAAAACTATTCAATGACAAGTACTTTCCTGAAAGTATTCGTCATATGAAGGAGGTGGAGTTTATCAGACTGGAACAAAACAACATGACGGTGTCCCAGTACGAGGCGAAGTTTGCAGAGTTATCCAGGTTTGCACCTCATTTGGTCGAAAATGAGGAACGAATGACAAGGATGTTTCTGAGAGGTCTAAAACCCGAGATTCGACAATATCTTATCTCTCATAAATTTTCTTTATATTCAGATGTTGTAAATAGGGCTCAATTATTAGAGCGAGATAATGAGTATGTGCAACCGAGGGACCACAACCAGGGTCATACCGGTGGCGGCAGTCATCGAAGCAATGAAAACCAGCAGGGAGGAAAACATTCGGACAAAAGCGGTAACCACTCTGGTGGTAATCGTGGTCGTGATAATAGAAGGAGCGAGTCGGGAGGAGATTTCAAGAAGAGAAGGTACAACAATGATAACGTGAAGACGTCAGCACAAACATCAACTGTTTCTAGGGGAGGAGAACGACCACCGGTCGTATGTTACAAATGTGGGAAAGAGGGACATATCAGCCCAAACTGCCCACAACAATCCAAGGTATGTTATAACTGTGGAAAGGAGGGTCATATAGCTCGAGAGTGTTCTATAGCAAAACCAAGTTCAGCGGGGATGGTGACTCCAAAAGCTGTCCCGGACAAGTCAAAATCAGCGGTTCCTGGAAGAGCGTTTGTCGTGACTGGCCAAAACGCGAGGAACCCGAACGAAGGTATAACGGGTTAGTTAATTATGAATTCTTGCGAAGTTTATACTTTACTAGATACCGGTTCTACCCATTCTTTTATCTCTCCTGCTTGTGCTCAACGTTTAAACTTGACTCCGGAGAAATTGGACTTTAACTTATCTGTTGAAACTCCGTTGGGTGAAACCTTCGTTACATCTACAGTTTATAAATCTTGCATGATCCAAGTTGGTACTATCACATTACCTGTTGATCTTATCTCTTTAAAGATACTTGCTTTTGATGTGATTTTAGGAATTGATTGGTTAACCACTCATCATGCTAAAATTAATTGCTTTCGTAAGGTTGTTAGTTTTCATATTCCTAAGCAACCTGTTATTCGAATTCAAGCAACCAAACCACTAAAATCAATCGCTGTCATACCAAGCCATAAAGCCATTCGTTTATTGAAAAACGGATGTCAATCCTTCTTAGCCCATGTCATGGACTTGAACAAAAATACGTCAGATTTGAATGATATTTCTGTTGTTAGTGAAATTCCTGACGTATTTCTTGAAGAATTTCTTGGCTTACTCCCAGAGCGTGATATTGAATTTTGTATCGACTTTGAACCCGGTACAAAACCCATTTCTAAAATCTCATAACGAATGGCTCCTATTGAACTTCAGGAGTTAAAAACCCAACTATAGAAGTTGATAACCGAGCCTTTATCTGGTGACTTCCTTTGTAGAATGCACCAAAGCCAGACTCTCCGTAGGGGATGCCATATTCATGCGATAGTAAACTGATAGGTGTCATTGTGACGTGCTATCCAAGGTTGGGATATGAGTCACAGTTGAGAGCAATCTAAGTCGGTAATCGAAATACGTAGCTTTCTGGGCTTAGCTGGTTATTATCGGAGATTTGTGGAAGGATTTTCTCGAATCGCTACTCCGTTAACTCAGCTGACTCGGAAAGATACAAATTTCGTATGGAGTGAGGAATGCGAGAAGAGTTTCCAAGAACTCAAGAGGAGACTCATTTCGGCACCTGTTTTGACAATACCATCTGGTTCGGATGGATTTGTTATCTACAGCGATGCTTCAGGCAAAGGGTTAGGATGTGTTCTCATGCAACATGGGAAAGTCATAGCCTATGCCTCACGACAACTCAAAGAATATGAGAGGAATTATCCTACTCATGATTTGGAGTTGGCAGCAGTAGTTTTTGCGTTGAAGATCTGGAGACACTACCTGTATGGGGAGAAAGTGGAGATCTATACAGATCATAAAAGCCTCAAATATTTCTTCACCCAAAAGGAACTTAACATGCGGCAGCGACGTTGGCTCGAGCTGTTGAAAGATTACGATCATACCATCCAATATCATCCTGGAAAAGCAAACGTAGTAGCTGACGCATTGAGTAGAAGATCATATGCGGGTACGAGTGCAATATTGTTAACACAAAGGCCCATTTTATATGACTTACAAAGGATGGAGGTAGAGATGAAGGCTCCAAGTACCCACATAATGATATCAAATATACGAGTAGAACCGACTTTAATCGATAAAGTTAAAGCCGCTCAAGCTACGGACATGGAGCTGATGCGTATGAAGAAGAAAGTGCAAGAAGGTGCTATTCCAGAAGCAAGAATCGATGAAGAAGGAATACTTCGAGTCAACTCCAGACTTTGTGTTCCTAACGATTTTGACTTGAAGCATAGAATAATGATGGAGGCACACAACACACCGTTTGTAATCCATCCTGGGAGTACCAAAATGTATCACGATCTTCGACATACATTTTGGTGGAGCAATATGAAAAGAGAGATCGCGGAGTTTATCTCGAGGTGTTTAACTTGTCAACGTGTAAAGGCGGAGCATCAAGTGCCAAAGGGAGTTGGGATAAGTACCTACCATTGGTGGAATTCTCCTACAACAACAGTTATCAGTCGAGCATAGGTGTGGCTCCATTCGAGGCGTTGTATGGAAGAAAATGTCGTTCTCCAGTATGCTAGGACGAGGTGGGTGAAGCAACATTGTTGGGACCAGAGTTGGTACACATTACTACAGAGAAGATCCAAACGATTCGACAACGTATACAAACGACACATGATCGACAAAAGAGTTATGCGGATCTTCATCGGAAGGACGTGGAATTTAATATTGGGGATCATGTATTATTACGTGTTGCACCATGGAAGGGAGTTACAAGATTTGGGAAGAGAGGAAAGCTCAAACCAAGATTTGTTGGTCCATTTGAGATTCTTGAGCGAATAGGAAATGTGGCATATAGACTCGCATTACCTCCAAGCATGTCTTGTGTTTATAATGTTTTTCACATATCTATGCTTCGTAAATATGTTAAAGACCCGAACCACATTATTGAGTTAGAACCAGACGAGATAGCTGAAGATTTAACGTACGAGGAGGTACCTGTTAAGATCTTGGATAGGAAAGAGCATGTCCTACGCACGAAGGTTATACCACAAGTTAAGGTTTTGTGGAGAAACCATGCTATTGAAGAAATGACCTGGGAGTTGGAATCAGAAATGAAAGCGAGGTATCCTCACCTTTTTGAAACATCAGGTACGTACGTCAATTTCGAGGACGAAATTTCATAAGGAGGGGAGGTTGTAAGACCCCAACTTATTAATGAATAAAATCAAATTCTCTCTAAATATTATTGTGAATAATAAGGGGCTAATTTGATATAATACTTTGGTTATGGGTGAAATGTGCAAATTTTGCAAAATAAGCAAGTGGTTATAAAATATTTATTTTGTCGGGGAATATTCGTTTGGTCGTGGAATATTCTTGCTGTCGGGGAATATTCGTACGACGGCGCAGCCTTGTGTGGGCACCATAACGGAAAGCGATTGGATGAAGAAAATGACAAGTATAAGTTATTTATAAATAACGGCGTAGTTGTTACCGTTAATACTGTTGGAATACCCGGTGATTAAAATATAGTAGCACGCGGTATTGCACCAATTATTAATTCTTACGTAAGAAGGCGCTACTTAATAATTGTTACAGTAGTTATTGTTCAATATTTTATTTTATTGATTCAATAATTGTTGCATTGATATTTTATATTATTGTTGTTTCAATAATTATTGCTGCACAGTATTTTCCATTATCAGATCAATAATTCATATTATTTGAATAATATTATTATATAACATTATTGGCAATGTCTAGAAAGTTCTGTCTAAGGAGAGGTTTGGTCATCTAATTGCGCGCCAGTAAGGAGAAATCCTTATTGGAAAGCCCCCTCTTTCCTGGGAACGGCCTGGTTGTCATAAATGTGATTCTGTAATATTATTTGTGAATAATTAATTATTGATTCATATGATAAGGAAATATTTATTTTATGTGGATATAAATGAGGGATATATTTTTGTGGTTAAAAATGAAGGAGTTAATGTTGAGGTGTTTTATAAGTATTTTTGTCGGAATGGAGGTATTAAAAATCAGGGTTTTTGAGATATTTTGCGGGGGTTATAATTTTTAATCCGACCGTTGGATCGTGGTAATTTTTGGATATATTATACATATATAAGTTGAGTATATGTCCACAAATTTTGAACCGTTAAAAATGAACGTATGATTTATTATGAATTTTACAAGATGACTGGTTCAAAAATTGTTGAATTTTCGGAGTTAATCATTTTGGTGAAAAATTCTAGAATTGGTGGGCCCCACTTGTGGTTGGTGAAGAAATGTGCTGAATTATATTTCAAATGTGGTGGGTGGGAATAGTAGCAGGTAAAGCCATCAGGTTGCAGGTCAAACCTACTAAAATTTTCCTATAAATAGTGGGCTAAGTTAGAATTGAAAATCACACCAGAAACAAGTTTTCTCTCTTTCTCTCTCTCTATTATTGAGTGTATTTTGTGAGTATTTAGATACTTTGAGAGTTTCTATTCATCAGAGCAAGTTTCTTTCAGCCTTATACCGGTATTCCGACCAGAAGTACTGATATCTTGAGGTAAGGGATATTATTTTCTTCTTAAATGATATTATTTTCTTCAATATCATTATGCTGAAATATTGATATGAGTTTTTATCAAATTTAGAACTTTTTGTGTCGGGGTTACTATTCACGTATACGGCACTATTCACGTATACGGTACTATTCACGAATACGGCACTATTCACCGAAAAATAAAATTTTCCCTTTTTGTCCAAGATGTCTATTATGGTTACTATCTTTGATTGTATCCATGCTTTGATCTTTATTTTTTTTGAATTCTGCTTCACAATTGATTATTATGAAGTATTATTGATCTTGGATAAACTGTTATACGAATCCCTAATATTTGTCCTTCTATCTCACTGGATTCGTTCTCCTTAAGATATTTTTCATCATTCTCAGTCCTAAATGATGATATTACTGAATATCTTTGGCCTGTAGTGCAAAGATGTATGATTACCTGAAGAATATCTTTGGCCTGTAGTGTAAAGATGAACAGGTGTTGAGATGAACATGACTGACAGGTGATACAAATGAATATCTTTGGCCTGTAGTGCAAAGACGAATATTTGGATAAAGATGATTATTAATTGATGTTACAGGGATAAAATATTGATGATGGACTTTTAAATCTTAGAAGATAGTAGAATTCTTTCTCTACTTGACTCTTCTAATGGTTTGCTGTTTCCGCTGCAGTTGTTTATCTAAAACTTGTTGTCGATTATATTCTATCAGATTTTTACCTGTTGAAGACTAACGATAATTTGTTGTATATTATCTTAGTCATAATATTCTTTACTGGGCTAGTTGAGCTCACCCTTTTCCTTTTTGTTCCATTTTTCTTCTAAGGAGGTGAGAACATAGCAGGATCTAGTCGGGGTATGGAGTGATGGTTCTAGAAAGATGTTTTAGCAGTCCTCACTATTTCTGTAAAATAGTGTTTGAATAATTGTAATGAGGATTTATTTGAGTGTGGATATTGTCTAGAAGACAATATTTGTATTTAAACTCTCAGTATGTGTTGTCGTATTTTGCACGACAATTGTATTATTGAAGTTGTAGTTTGCTTTCTGTACCATGTATTTGGCGACTCAGAATGGGTGTTGTATACCTATTTTGGGGGCGTCACAATTATGCTCTACTTGACTCTTCTAATGGATTTCTTGTTCCGCTGCAGTTAGATTTGTTGCCTATTATATTCTATCAGTTTTACACTGTTGAAGGCTAACGATAATTTATTCTGCATTATCTTAGCCATAATATTCTTTACTGGGCTAGTTGAGCTCACCCTTTGCTTTCATTATTCTCTTCAGGAAATGTGAACGTAGCCGGGACTAGTCGGGGAATGGAGTGACGGTCCTAGATGGTGACTGTAGTAGTCCTCACTATTCTATAAAATAGTGTGATAATAATTGTAATGAGGACTTCATTTGAGTTTGGATATTGTCTACGAGACAATATCCGTGTTAAAACTCTCAGCTTACGTTTGTCGTATTGTGTAAATTAAGTTTGTATTTGAATTTTATACTATGTATTTGGCGACTCAAAATGGGTTGTGTATACCTATTTTGGGGGCGTCACAGTTGGTATCAAAGCTTAGGGATATGATCTCTAGCTTAGAATTGAGGCTAGAACTAGGAGGGGAGAGACAGGTAAATCCTTCGCTAGTATGACCTACCTAAGATTAATTGTTATTTAATTGGTATGTCAGAATATAGGGATAATATGTGGCATGCCAATTAACCCCTGTTTTGTGGCAGTGTTTGAAAATGACATATAAAAATCAAGAGATGAACTCATATAGAGTTTTAAGTGATGAATCGAGGAGATTCATTTAAAGAATAAATATTGGAGTATAATATTTTGTTATAATAAAGATTTTATTAGGGAGTACTAATTAAGTTATTAAACTTGATTGTAGGATGTCAGGTGAAGAAGAAATTAGAGATATCCATGTGGTGAGTGAATAATTAATTGTTGCACCCGAGCTAATCGCAGAGGTAGCAACTGAGAGTGTGGAAGAAGAGGAACTTGAGGAGAATTTATTAGAAATTTTTTTTGATCGAAATATAGAACTGCAAGATCGTATTCGTGAGTTAGAAGAGCATGTTGAAGAACAGCAGCTGGTCGTAGAGCAAAGGGATGCAACAATTCAAGATTGTGTTACCCGATATGTGATGCTTGAACAGAAGCACTCTTTGGAAGAGTATAAGATAATAAAGCTGGAATATGAAAAATTCAAATGTCAAGGATCAGCTAAAAAAAGAAACAACTGAATGAGTGAGAATGGAGGATGCATGGGTAAAAACCGCACGACGCGGTCATATTGTAGAAAGAGATGTCCGAACCAAAAAGGCCAAAATAGAATATATGGATCTCGCTTTTTTGACAACAATTGGGAGACCCCAACATCGAGTTTGGAATTATCCTGTACAGAGCGGTCAACCCCAATTCGATATGGATCGAAGATTAATGATTCAGATCATGGATCAAGAGTACGGCGAATTAGTTGAGGGTGGAATGTGCCTTGTAGCGAAGTTAAGTCCAGCTAAAATGGTAACACCAAAAGCTGTCCCGGACAGTTCAAAGTCGGTGGTTCAAGGGAGAGCGTTTTTCATGACTTCCCAAAGAGTGAGGAACCCGAACGAAGTTATCACGGGTAAGCTAATCATAAACTCTTACGAAGTCTATACCTTATTTGATACCGGTTCTACCCATTCTTTTATTTCTCCTACTTGCGCTCAACGTTTAAATTTAACTCTGGAGAAATTAGACTTTGACTTATCTATTAAAACTCTGTTGGGAGAAACCTTCATTACATCCATTGTTTATAAATCTTGTTTGATTCAAATCGGCACCCTCGCATTACCTGTCGATCTTATCTCTTTGAAAATACTTGCATTTGATGTGATTTTAGGGATTGATTGGTTAACTACTCATCATGCTAAAATTGATTATTTTCATAAGGTTGTTAGCTTTCATATTCCTAACCAATCTATTATGCGAATTCAAGCAACCAAACCACTAAAGTCAAATCGAATTTTGTATCGACCTTGAACCCGATACAAACCCTCAAATATTTCTTCAATCAAAACGAACGTATCACGCGCCAAAGACGTTGGCTTGAGCTGTTGAAGGATTACGACCATACCATTCAATACCATCGTGAAAAAGCGAACGTGGTAGCTGACACGTTAAGTAGAAAATCGTATGCGGTTACGAGTGCGACGTTGTTAACACAAAGGCCTATTTTGTATGACTTACAAAGGATGGAGATAGAGTTAAAGACTCCAGGGATCCACATGATGATGTCAAATATATGAGTAGAACTGACTTTAAATGATAAAGTTAAAGTTGTCCACCTGGAGCTGATGCGTATGAAGAAGAAAGTGGAAGAAGGAGTTATTCCAGAAGCAAGAATCGATGAAGAAGGAATACTTCGAGTCAACTCCAGACTTTGTGTTCCTAACGACTCTGATTTAAAATATAAAATCATGATAGAGGCGCACAACACACCGTGTGCAATCCATCCTGGGAGTACCAAAATGTATCGTGACCTTCGACATACATTTTGGTGGAGCAATATGAAGAGAGAGATAGCGGAGTTTATCTTAAGGTGTTTAACTTACCAACGTGTCAAGGCGGAGCATCAAGTGCAAAAAGGTCAATTGCAACCACTTGAAATTCCATAATGGAAATGGGAGCACATTATCATAGATTTCGTTACTGGTCTTCCCAAGGTTTCTCAAGGTATAGATGCGATTTGGGTCATTGTCGATAGACTAACCAAGTCTGCTCATTTCTTATCTATACGAGAAACTTATTCACTTGAACGTCTTGCTCGTATATACATAAATGAGATTGTAAGACTGCATGGTATGCCAGTATCCATAGTTTCTGATCGAGAACCAAGATTCACATCACAATTTTGAGTTAGTTTCCAAAAAGCTATGGGCATGGATTTACGATTCAGTTCTGCATATCATTCTTAGACGGACGGGCAGTCGGAGAAGACTATTCAATCTCTTAAAGATCCATTAAGACTCTGTCCTAGACTTCAAATAAAGTTGGGACAAGTTCTTGCCATTAGTGGAATTCTCCTATAATAACAGTTATCAAACAAGTATAGGTATGGCTCCATTCGAGGCGTTGTATGGACAAAAGTGTCGTTCTCCAGTATGCTGGGATGAGGTGGGTGAAGCAACGTTGTTATGACCGAAATTGGTATGCATGACAACAGAAAAGATTGAAATGATCCGGCAACGTATAAAAACCTCACAAGATCGACAAAAGAGTTATATTGATCTTCATCGAAGGGACGTGGAATTCAATTTTGGGGGATCATGTGTTGTTACGTGTTGCTCCATGGAAAGGAGTTACGAGATTTGAAAAGAGAGGAAAGCTCAATCCTCGATTTATTTGCCCATTTGAAATCCTCGATCGAATAGAAACTGTGGCCTATAGACTCGCCTTACCGCCAAGTATATCTCTTGTTCATAACGTTTTTCACATATTTATGTTACGTAAATATGTGCAAGATCCGAACCATATTATTGAATTAGAACCAGACGAGATAGCGGAAGATTTAACGTAGGAAGAGGTACCTGTTAAAATCTTGGATAAGAAGGAACATATTATACGCTTCAAGGTTATACCTCAAGTCAAAGTTTTGTGAAGAAACCACGATATTGAGGAAATATCAAGTACGTACACCAATTTTGAGTACAAAATTTCATAAGAAGGAGAGGTTGTAAGACCCCAACTTTTATGAATAAAGATTAATTTTCTCTAAATATCATTTTGAATATTATGGCGTGGATTTGATATAATGTTATAGTTGTGAGTAATATTTACAAATTTTGCAAAGTAAGTAAGTTATCATAAAATATTTGTTTGGTCGGGGAATATTCGTTTTATCAGGGAATATTCGTACGACGACACAATCATTGGTGGACCCCACAACGGAATTATTGTCGGAGTTAGAAAATGACAGAAATAACTTTTTATAAAAATAAAGGCAAAAGTTTTACCGTTAACTGTTGAAATACCAGGTGATAAAAGTACAGTAATACGTGTGGTTGTATAGTAGCATATGGTATTGTACAGTATCTTTAATTATTTATGCTTACGTGAGAATTTACTCAGTTATACTCAATTATTGCAATAGTAGTTGTTGCATAGTATCTCATATTATTGATTCAATTATTGTCACAGTATCATCTGCACAATATTTTATATTATTAAATCAATAATTCAGATGACAAAGTTATTCATATTATTATTTATATTATTGACAATGTTTAGAAAGTTCTGTCGAGGAAAGGAGTTTGGTCACCTAATTGCGCGCCAATAAGGAGAAGTCCTTATCGGAAAGCCCTCTCTTTCCTGGGAATGATATTGTTATTAATATTGCAAGTTATGATATTAATGATGAATAAATGTTATTAAAAATATATTTTATGAAGCCAAATGAATTGAGATAAATAGAGGAGATTTTTATGAAGTATTTGTTGTAAGTTTGGTGTATTATTTGGCCCCCCACTTACTAATTTTTTAAAATCATCGGTAGAAAGTTATCTCAATTTTGTTATAAAGTATGAGAGTATATACATACATATATATATATATATATATATATATATATATATATATATATATATATATATATATATATAAATAATGTGTGTGTGTGGTGTGTGTGCCGTGTGTGTGAAGATTGTAATAGCCCGATATTTTCTATATAATTAAATCAAAAATTTTGTGTATAAATTTTTTTTTATTTTTAAAGGCGGGATTATGTTTAAGGTAAAGCTTATGTATTTATGTGATAAATAAAAATTTATTTATTACATGAATAATTATAAATAATTTTCTTAGAATTATTGACTACTAAAAATTATATTTTTATAATTAATTTTGTAGTAAAAATATTTTTATTATTTATTTTCTATAAAAATATGATTATTATATTATTTAAATAATATATGAAATAATTATAGAATTATTATAATAATTATTTTGTTATATGAATTTATTTCAGATTAATTAAGTTAATTATTATAACTTAATTAATAATGGAAAGTATGAAAGATAAAACAGATATGTAATCCAAATCTTATTTCTGGATTTGAAATAAGGAATGAGAGTAATAATAGTATATTAAATATACTATTATTTTTCAATGCTATAAATATATACAGTATGTGTGTACAGATAATGGTTGGTCAATTATGGTGTATAATGTCAAAACCTTAATATTAAATTGCTAAACCCTATTTTGAAACTCAATTATGAGTTCAATACTGTGTAGTAATGGTGTTATATGATTTACGTTATATATTATTAGATTTAATATTAATTAGAGAAAACCCTAATTAATATTTGAAAAACCCTAATTTCTAAATTAATAACCCTAATTTGTTAAAATGAAATACTAATTGCTAATTATTAGTCTTAATGCTAATTATGAGATCTTAAACCCTAAATGTTCAAGTAATGTAATTAGAAAACTAATTATAATTAGTAAATTCTAAATTTTATTTTTAGGAAACTAATATTTATTTTTAATTTAAACCCTAAATTGAAATCCTAGAAATACATTTTTTGAAAACCTAAGGGTCAAACCCTAAGGGTTTGTCAAGATTACAAGTGTGCCATTAAAATTGCTAGCCAAAAGACATTTTTGCCCTTTTTGCATTTTATATTAGGAAACTTGCAAATCTAGCTAAGAGATCTTGCTAGATCTAATGACTCGCCATGTTAAGATCTCCCATGTGCTCTAAATCTCAGCCAATCTTATCCCCTTTGACACCTTGCAAGTTAAATTCAATGCATCTACCTTATATAATTAGAATTGGAGAGAGAAAGTGAACATTTTTGATTATTTTTGTACAAACACTCAACCAATTGCTCTCAACTCAAAACCCACGAATTTTCAGTGCTAGATCAGTCCCAAACCAAACCCCACTAACACCCATAACCAAATCAGTAGCCAAGAATCAAAAATCGTTCATCAAGGTATAAAACCCTAATTTAAAAATCTGACTTTGATCCTCTGTTAGATGTTAGTTTTTTTGTGTTAAACATGTTGTATGTAGGGCATAATGATGATCTGGGTTGCTAGATGTTAGATCCATAACATCTAGAGGCTCGGATTTGATGATTTAAAAATCTGGAAATTTTCTTTTATGTCGACTGACAACCATATGTCAGGTCTTCTAAATCTCTGACTGTTAATGATTTTTGTGTTTTTAATGTTTGAACATGTAGTATGCTATGGGATCTTGGATCTGGAACTTGAATCCAATCCAGATCGTGTACAGATTGTTAGATATATGTGGTCAAATCACGTTGACCGGCATTGACCGAATGTTTCTGGGTAACCCAGAACGTGCCCAGAAAGTCTGACAGCATGTTCGTGCGTCTTGATCTTGCTTGTGTTTACGTTTTAGACCCTGTTATTGTTGTAATGTTGTTTTTTGACGTGTAGGCTACATGACCATGCCTCTAGAATCTTTAGATCCTTCTCTGAATCAAAGTAATCAGTGGGTAAAGTGGTGTGGACGAAACTGCCGGATGAAGTTTCTGGGTAACCCAGAAACCTTCATAAGCAGTTTCTGACCACTACTTTGACCGGCTCATATCTGCTTGATGTGATGTTGTTAAACTGTTTTTATGTCAGGGATCTATTGTCTTACTGTGGTCTACATACTGAAACTCTAAGATCACAAAAACACTACACAAGCAACAAGTTGTGGAAGCCCAAAAGTGGACAGTCGAACTGTTCTTCATTTCTGGGTAACCCAGAAATGAAGAACAGCTCTGACAGCTACTTTGTGTGCTGAGATCTCTTTGGTTGTATGCTTGTTGGCCATGTTTGTTGTTGGATCGTGTAGTCTGACATTAGTACTACAACCTCTAATCAATTACTTGCCCAGAAACACAATAATCAGAGAGGAATGCTTGGTCAAACGTGCTCACTTGTTAACTGCTTATGAATGTTCTTGAGGACTCAAGAACACCTAAGGCGACAAATTTTGTCGCTAAAGGCTATAGCGACAGTTTTATTTATTTTATTTAATTTATTTTTCAAAAATTATTTAAAAATAGAAATTAATTATTAAAAATTCCAAAAATAGTTTTAAAAATTATTTTAAGTTATAAAAATTAACTTTTAATAACTTGACATATTTTCCATAAATATTAGTATTTATTTAAATATTATTGATATTTAATTTATTTAATAAATTCATTAAATAAATTAATTAAAAATGATTTTATCATATTAAAAATCATTTTAAATGATAAAAAGGTATTTAATAATATTTTAAGTTATAAAATATAACTTTTAATATTTTAAAGTAAATTTTATTAATTATTTAATATTAATGATATTAGATTTATTTAAGAATTATATTAAATAAATTAGTTTAAAAATGATTTTAATATTAAAAAAATCATTTTAAATGAGAATTAATAGTTTAAAAATATTTTAAGTTATAAAATATAACTTTTAATATTTAAAGGTAAATTTTATTAATAATTTAATATTAAATGATATTAGAGTTATTTAATAATAATATTAAATAAATAATTTAAAAATAGTTTTATTGATTTAAAAATCATTTAAAAATGAAATAAATGAATTAAAAATATTTTAAGTTATAATTAAGGACTTTTAATATTTTGATAAATAATACATTAATACTTAAATATTAATGATAATTATTTAAAAATGATTTTAAATGTTTTAAAAATAATTTAAGATTAATAAAAATGTTTTAAAAATATTTTTAGTTATTATAAATAACTTTAATATTTTGGCAAAGATTTCATTAATAATTTAATATTAATTAAATATTAATAATAATAGAATTATTTAATATTTAAATCATTTAAAAATGATTCTAGTGTTTGAAAAATCATGATAAATTATAATAATCATTTAAAAATTATTATAAGGCTATGGAAAATAATACGACTGATATTTAAAATATCTAAACAAATATTGAACTACACGATAGAGTCTTAGACTCGATATTTACCTGATAAAGCCGTCGATACACCGAAATATTTCAGAAATTGATCAGGACTTAGATAATTGAACTAGATAAATATTTGTTTATGATCCAATGACTGCTAAACATATGTGCCAATATGATTAGGTTATGTACTGACTGCAAATAGCAGTACTATATGTTATAGTATGTTATTCTAATCGAACGAATGATCTTATTACTGATAGGTTGTGATATAAAAGATAAAAGTAAGTGTGTTATTATATGCAGCAGCTCAGGCAAGTATCCTAACTTTGCATTTCCTTTATGCTATGGACATGAGTAAGAAAGTTTCAGAATTATACTATTTTTGTGCTAGATTATTAACTCTATTATTATCGATTATGTATCCGCTCTTTTGTATTCATACAAGTTCTTAAATTATCCAATCATTGTTTATCAATACAGTACTATTGTACAATTCAGATATTTATTCTGTTCGTTAATTTTTAAGTATGGTTAGACAAGTGTCCTCACTTGGATAATCATTGTAGTTAATCACATGTTTGATACATACTAGTTATTTTTCAGTATGTATACGTTGACTTAAAAGCCGTTTAAGCTATTTGATTCAGCTAGACACAAACTTAAAAATATTGTTGAACAAGATAGAACTTTATTATATCCAACCAGATTATTTTGGTTCGGATTCCCGATTAAGTATGAACATCCCGATTATGGAAAAAATTTTGTGCGCCAAAGGTGGATAAGATGAACGATAATCTCGTTCTTGCATGTAGTATTGATCAATACAAGGCATACCGGGCTGATCACCCCCCCGTGCCTGTAAGATATGACGGTTTGCAGATGAAGTTCTGTCGAACCTTTTCGAAAATAGAAAATAATGTTCATAGTCTGTCGACTGATCTCCAGTTATAGTCAGTAAGTAGTAAAAAAATTTGATATAGAATTGATATGTTGTTATTATTGGTTCAGCTTACTTCATAACTGTTGATTCGTTATAGAAGTGTCATTCAAAGAAAATATTTAATCCTTTCTGCTAACACTTATTGTTTACTATTATTTGCTGGGCAATCAAATGCTCATCCTTGGTTAATTTAAATGTTTTCAGTCAATCGTGATCAACCTGAAGTATCATGCAAAAACAAGGGAAAAGGAAAGCAAACAGAATAAGATTTATGGTATTTTATGTAATAGTTAGACGTTATTAAGACAATGGTATCTACTAATTATCATGTAATGAATGTTTAAAGGTCGCGTACCTGAGCTTCAAACTCTGATATGTAAATTACGTTTGGTATCTATATTATTGTTATTATTATTAGCATCATTCCGCTCATAGAAATAGTATCGTGAAGCACCGAGTTCGGGTTTCAAGTACCTGAATTCGGGGGCGTCACAAGTTAGTATCAGAGCTTAGGGTTAGAAACCTTAGGTGAGATAGACCTTAGGCTATAACCTTAGAACAGAGGGAAACGTTGAAAATATAAATAACTCATATAGAGTTTAAAAAGGAGATGAATTGGGTAAATTCATCGTCAAACAAAATAAAAGATAACTTATACAAAACTATTATTTGCTACATGTATATATATTATATTCTAATCAAAATAATTTATGTGTGTAGATGTCAGGTGGAAAAAGCTTATTATATGCTTATAACTTGAAGAAGGATCAAATCCATACACCCGAGCTAATATCAAAGCCAGTAGCTGAAATAGAGGCTCATAATGAAAACAACTCGGATGAGGTGGTTCTTTTAGAAAATGTAGTACTAGATTCGATAATGGTGGAACTAACAGATAGTGATTCGGACACCAAAGTTGGAGCTGATCAAGCATCAACGGAGGTACAAAATCTGAGGAACAAGGTTTCTTCTCTAGAAAAGTTGTGGGAAATAAAAAAACTGTTAAATAGTCTGTTACGAAAGGCGTTAATAGAAATAATGGAAGAACAAAATAAGCTTAAAATCCAAATTGACCAGTTAGGAGCCAAAAGCAACATATCGTGTGCAACTCGCGATAAGGACAAAAGAAAGATGAAAGACCACGACTTAAGAAAATCTGATAAGAACCAAGGGAAAAAGATATGTTATATTTGCGGCCATGAGGGACATATCTCTCCTCATTGTTCAGACTTTAAGTAAGGTGCATGTTTTATTTGTGGGTTGGAAGGTCATTGGGCGAAAGATTGTCCAGAATCAGGAAAAAGGTGTAGGAAATAAGTAGAATTAGTAGTTGATTATGTATGTTTGATAATGTGCGTGTATATTGTAATATTCTCAACTTTTGTATAAGTTGTAGCAGTAAATCCCGGCTTTTGTTGTCACTAAGGGATAACAGTATGTGTTATGTAAAAGTGCTATGAATTAGCTAAATGAATATGCATCTATGTTTGATTTATGAAATAAGTTTGATATATTAAACTTATATAATAAGGTTTAGAATGTAAGTTAAATTTATGGTTTTATTTAATCAGATAATGTCGCCAAGACGTTGAACTCGAAATCAAAGGGCAGAAGAATCTGTCAACAACGCTGAAGGACAACAACAAGACCCAATGCAAAACTTTACAAACATAGTAGCTCAGGCTATGCAGCAGGGAGTGCCAGTCGCAGGGAACCAACCAGACAATCGCTTAGCGAATTTCAAAGACTTTAAACCAGTCGGACCACCAGAATTCAGGGGAACAACTAACCCTATAGAAGCTCAGACTTGGGTAAAGGAGATAGAGAAGGTGTTCATAATTGCTAGGGTAGATGAGGGGCAAAAGACCGCTTTTGCCACCTATATGATGAAAGGGGAGGCTAACTTTTGGTGGGAAGCAAATCAAGTGAGGGCAGGAGAAGGAGTAGTCAAATGGTTTAGGTTTAAGACTTTATTTTTCGAAAACTATTTATCAGCTAGTATGCAGGCTAGGATGGAGGTAAAATTTTTGGAGTTAAAATAGGAGAACATGACAGTTGCGGAGTATGCCACAAAATTTAATGAGTTGGCTAGGTTCGCTCCGCATCAAGTTATACTGAAGCTAGGAAGGCGAGAAGGTTTGAGCTGGGATTAAAACCCTGGCTCTACAACGAGGTGGCGGTGTTGCAGATCTCTACATTTGTAGCATTCTTGGAAAAAGCTATTATAGCTGAGGAGGGGAGTAAGGCCATGAGCCTCTATAACAATGAGAAGAAGAACAAAGGCAAGGTCGTAGGAGCTGTGAAAGTGAAAACTAATAGTGGAAATAGGGGTGAAAAGAGAAAAGGGAGCAATTTTAGGAATGTTCAGGTGAAACAGGAAGATGTGAAGAAGCAGGTGGTATAGTGTGGAAACTGTAGGAAGAACCATACAGGTGAGTGCCTCAAGGGAAAGTTCGTGTGCTACAACTGCAGGCAGGAGGGCCATATCTCTCCCAACTACCCCAATCCTAGGATGAACAGTGGATGTTTTCTGTGTGGGTCGACAAAATATAAGGTAAAGGACTGTCCAAAAAGGAGAATGGAGGCAGGCAGTGTAACCACGGGGAAAGGCAGCGGGACTCTGGCAATCACGGGACCAACGTCATCAAACAAGCCAACAAAATCAACAGCGAGAGTCTTCAACATGATGGTCCAAGATACCGTGACAACTGGAGAAGGAACTCTAGATATTATTTGTATAACTTTTATTTTCGTATATATATGATTTTCCTAAATATAACAAATTATTTTATAAAGAAATTTTGAAGGAGGAATTTGAGTTCTTTTAGAAATCAAAATCCCGTTTAATCAGATAGATAAGCTTTGTGATAAATAGTTAAAGATCAGTTTGATCAGATCTGATCGAGATCTACTTGCAATGATTGTGTATGCTATGTACCATAATAGGTATAAGTTTTAAAACGGTGATTCCGGGGACGGAATCTTTATAAGGGAGGGTGAATGTAATAGCCTGATATTTTCTATATAATTAAATCAAAAATTTTGTGTATAATTTTTTTTATTTTTAAAGGTGGGATTATGTTTAAGGTAAAGCTTATGTATTTATGTGATAAATAAAAATTTATTTATTACATGAATAATTCTAAATAATTTTTTTAGAATTATTGACTATTAGAAATTATATTTTTATAATTAATTTTGTAGTGAAAATATTTTTATTATTTATTTTCTATGAAAATATGATTATTATATTATTTAAATAATATATAAAATAATTATAGAATTATTATAATAATTATTTTGTTATATGAATTTATTTCAGATTAATTAAGTTAATTATTATAACTTAATTAATAATGGAAAGTATGAAAGATAAATCAGATATGTAATCCTAACCCTAATTCTGGATTTGGAATAAGGAATGCGAGTAATAATATTATATTAAATATAATATTATTTTTCAATGCTATAAATATATACAGTATGTGTGTACAGATAATGGTTGGTCAATTATGGTGTATAATGTCAAAACCTTAATATTAAATTGCTAAACCCTATTTTGAAACTCAATTATGAGTTCAATACTGTGTAGTAATGGTGTTATATGATTTACGTTATGTATTATTAGATTTAATATTAATTAGAGAAAACCCTAATTAATATTTGAAAAACCCTAATTTCTAAATTAATAACCCTAATTTGTTAAAATGAAATACTAATTGCTAATTATTAGTCTTAATGCTAATTATGGGATCTTAAACCCTAAATGTTCAAGTAATGTAATTAGAAAACTAATTATAATTAGTAAATTCTAAATTTTATTTTTAGGAAACTAATATTTATTTTTAATTTAAACCCTAAATTGAAATCCTAGAAATACATTTTTTGAAAACCTTAGGGTTTAACCCTAAGGGTTTGTCAAGATTACAAGTGTGCCATTAAAATTGCTAGCCAAAAGACATTTTTGCCCTTTTTGCGTTTTGTATTAGGAAACTTGCAAATCTAGCTAAGAGATCTTGCTAGATCTAATGACTCACCATGCTAAGATCTCCCATGTGCTCTAAATCTCAGCCAATCTTATCCCCTTTGACACCTTGCAAGTTAGATTCAATGCATCTACCTTATATAATTAGAATTGGAGAGAGAAAGTGCACATTTTTGATTATTTTTGCACAAACACTCAACCAATTGCTCTCAACTTAAAACCCACGAATTTCCAGTGCTAGATTAGTCCCAAACCAAGCCCCACTAACACCCATAACCAAATCCACAGCCAAGAATCAGAAATCGTTCATCAAGGTATAAAACTCTAATTTAAAAATCTAACTTTGATCCTCTGTTAGATGTTAGTTTTTATGTGTTAAACATGTTGTATGTAGGGTATAATGATGATCTGGGTTGCTAGATGTTAGATCCATAACATCTAGAGGCTCGGATTTGGTGATTTTTAAAATCTGGAAATTTTCTTTTATGTCGACTGACATTCATATGTCAGGTCTTCTAAATATCTGGCTGCTAATGATTTTTGTGTTTTTAATGTTTGAACATGTAGTATGCTATGAGATCTTGGATCTGGAACTTGAATCCAGTCCAGATCGTGTACAGATTGTTAGATATATGTGGTCAAACCACGTTGACCGGCATTGACCGAACGTTTCTGGGTAACCCAGAACGTGCCCAGAAAGTTTGACAGCATGTTCGTGCGTCTTGATCTTGCTTGTGTTTACGTTTTAGACCCTGTTATTGTTGTAATGTTGTTGTTTGACGTGTAGGCTACATGACCATGCCTCTAGAATCTTTAGATCCTTCTTTGAATCAAAGTAATCAGTGTTCAAAGTGGTGTGGACGAAACTGCCGGATGAAGTTTCTGGGTAACCCAGAAACCTTCATAAGCAGTTTCTGAACACTACTTTGACCGGCCCATATCTACTTGATGTGATGTTGTTAAACTGTTTTTATGTCAGGGATCTGTTGTCTTACACGTGGTCTATATACTGAAACTCTAAGATCACAAAAACACTACACAAGCAACAAGTTGTGGAAGCCCAAAAGTGGACAGTCGAACTGTTCTTCATTTCTAGGTAACGCAGAAATGAAGAACAGCTCTGACAGCTACTTTGTGGGCTGAGATCTCTCTGGTTTTATGCTTGTTGGCCATGTTTGTTGTTGGAACGTGTAGTCTGACATTAGTACTACAACCTCTAATCAATTACTTGCCCAGAAACATAATAATCAGAGAGGAATGCTTGGTAAAACGTGCTCACTTTTTAACTGCTTATGAATGTTCTTGAGGACTCAAGAACACCTAAGGCTATAGCGACAGTTTTATTTATTTTATTTAATTTATTTTCTAAAAATCATTTAAAAATAGAAATTAATTGTTAAAAGTTCCAAAAATAGTTTTAAAAATTATTTTAAGTTATAAAAATTAACTTTTAATAATTTGACATATTTTCCATAAATATTAGTATTTATTTAAATATTATTGATACTTAATTTATTTAATAAATTCATTAAATAAATTAATTAAAAATAATTTTATCATATTAAAAATCATTTTAAATGATAAAAAGGTATTTAATAATATTTTAAGTTATAAAATATAACTTTTAATATTTTAACGCAAATTTCATTAATTATTTAATATTAATGATATTAAATTTATTTAATAATTATATTAAATAAATTAGTTTAAAAATGATTTTAATATTAAAAAAATTATTTTAAATGAGAATAAATAGTTTAAAAATATTTTAAGTTATAAAATATAACTTTTAATATTTCAAGGTAAATTTTATTAATAATTTAATATTAAATGATATTATAGTTATTTAATAATAATATTAAATAAATAATTTAAAAATAGTTTTATTGATTTAAAAATCATTTAAAAAGGAAATAAATGAATTAAAAATATTTTAAGTTATAATTAATGACTTTAAATAATTTGATAAATAATACATTAATACTTAAACATTAATGATAATTATTTAAAAATAATTTTAAATGTTATAAAAATCATTTAAGGGTAATAAAAATGTTTTTACAATATTTTGAGTTATTATAAATAACTTTAATATTTTGGCAACTGTTTCATTAATAATTTAATATTAATTAAATATTAATGATAATAGAATTATTTAATATTTAAATCTTTTAAAAATAATTCCAGTGTTTTAAAAATCATGATAAATTATAATAATCATTTAAAAATTATTATAAGGCTATGAAAAATAATACGACTCATATTTAAAATATCTAAACGAATATTGAACTACACGATAGAGTCTTAGACTCGATATTTACCCGATAAAGTCGTCGGTACACCGAAATATTTCAGAAATTGATCAGGACTTAGATAATTGGACTAGATAAATGTTTGTTTATGATCTAATGATTGCTAAACATATGTGCCAATGTGATTAGGTTATGTGCTGACTGCAAATAGTAGTACTATGTGTTATAGTATGTTATTCTAATCGAACGAATGATCTTATTACTGATAGGTTGTGATATAAAAGATAAAACTAAGTGCGTTATTATAAGCAGCAGCTCAGGAAAGTATCCTAACTTTGCATTTCCTTTATGCAATGAACATGAGTAAGAAAGTTTCAGAATTATACTATTATTGTGCCAGATTATTAGCTCTATTATTGTCGATTATGTATCCAATCTTTTGTATTCATACAAGTTCTTAAATTATCCAATCATTATTTATCAATATAGTACTATTGTACAATCCAGATATTTATTTTGTTCGTTAATTTCTAAGTATGGTTAGACAAGTGTCACCACTTGAATAATCATTGTAGTTAATCACATGTTTGATACATACTAGTTATTTTTCAGTATGTATACGTTGACTTAAAAGCCGTCTAAGCTATTTGATTCAGCTAGACACAAACTTTAAAATATTGTTGAACAAGATAGAACTTTATTGTATCCAACCAGATTATTTTGGTTCGGATTCCTGACTGAGTATGAACATCCCGATTATGGGAAAATTTTTGTGCGCCAAAGGCGGATAAGATGAACGATAATCTCGTTCTTGCATGTAGTATTAATCAATACAAGGCATAACGGGCTGATCACCCCCCGTGCCAGTAAGATATGACGGTTTGCAGATGAAGTTCTGTCGAATCTTTTCAAAAATAGAACACAATGTTCATAGTCTGTCGACTGATCTCCAGTTATAGTCAGTGGGTAGTATCAAAAATTTGATATAGAATTGATATGTTGTTATTATTGGTTCAGCTTACTTCACAACTGTTGATTCGTTATAGAAGTGTCATTCAAAAAAAATATTTAATCCTTTCTGCTAACACTTATTGTTTACTATTACTTGTTGGGCAATCAAATGCTCATCCTTGGTTAATTTAAATGTTTTCAGTCAATCGTGATCAACCTGAAGTATCATGCAGAAACAAGAGAAAAGGAAAGCAAACAGAATAAGATTTATGGTATTTTATGTAATAGTTAGACGTTATTAAGACAATGGTATCTATTAATTATCATGTAATGAATGTTTAAAGGTCGCGTACCTAGGCTTCAAACTCTGATATGTAAATTACGTTTGGTATCTATATTATTGTTATTATTGTCGACGTTGGAATTTTTATTTGTCCGTTTTCGTTACCTGTTTTTTTGTGTTCTCATTTTATGTGAGATTTGTTTGAAAAAATAAGTGAAAAAGGTTCGACATGTATAATGTCGACGATTGGACTGTAAGAGTCGCCAGTTAGTTTTTTAACTGGTTGTACCAACACAACCGAGAAAAGATTTGTACATTGATCCAGTGATGTGACACTGCTAAACGGGTCGGTGAAACCGAGATTCAATTAGGATCCGGGGACTTGCTTATGCAGAGGGAAGGTGTTAGGCACCCCCCGACATCCGTGTTGCCACGGTGACCGCCACTTTTCAAGAAATTGTTATATGAATGTGTGTGTGTATGTGTGGGTCAATGTGCTTTTATTTGGAAGTAGTGCGAGGCCTCGTTCGCACCTATATACACAGGGTTTGAATTTATGTAAAAATTTAATTTTAAGCAAGATATGGTAGTGATGTTTTATAAAAGAGGTTTTTCAAACCCTTGTGCTCAATAGTAATTGAGACCTTTTACACTCCCATTTTATTCCGTATTCGGCTGGATTGATTTTATTTTACAGATGCGATGCATCTGTATAAAAATAATGTACAAAAGGTGTTGAAATCCTCGTGGGTATGAAAACCATCTGAGGACATCCAAACATCACAGATAAATTTACAAGCTGCATACAACTGAAAAGGTCCATCACGGGAACCGAATCTAGATTAAGTGGACTGAACCTATGATCATATGATTCCTAGGCTCACATGATGCCGCAATTAATAAAAACACAGTAAGCAGGTATATATATAAAAGCTGTAAATATATATATACAGACATGATCACCAACCACGAAGCACTTCCATGGGGGATCAGAAATGTAAATAAAGTTGTAAAAAGCTATCAACCGCCACGGAGGAAACTCCAGGCGGGACAAAAATGTACAAAAAGCTGTAAAAATGGTCAACCACCACGAAGTAAACTCCAGGTGGGACGAAACGTAAATATATATATATATATATATATATATATATATATATATATATATATATATATATATATATATATATAAAAGCATGTAAACGCACCAGATATAAAATCCAGGCTCATCGGACAAAGTCCAACAACAGTTAATATATATAAGTATATATATATTAAAGCAGTAAACGCACCGGATGCAGAATCCAGGCGCATCGAACATAGTTTGACACACAGTTCATATATATATATATATATATATATATATATATACGAAAGCATTTAAATGCACCAGACATAAGTCTAGGCTCATCGAACATAGTTCAACACACAGAGTTTATATATATAAGAAAGCCATTAAACGCTCCAGACCGAAGTCTAGGCTCAATCGAGGCATAACTCGATGATGTTAGTCCATATATATATATATATATATATATATATATATATATATATATATATATATATATATACAGACTGAAAGTAAACCACGGATCGAAGTCTGGGCAAACACACGCAACACGACTCTCAACGTGAAGAACAGTGTGTGCAAAGATGAAAAGAAAGGCTTTATAACGTGTAAGAAGGCTTACAGTGGGCTGCCAAAGAAGACTTCTATATCTTTAAAGTAGATAAATACTAGCTTCTACAGGTACAAAAGTAGCTATATATGAGCTGACAAGTGTTTAAAATGAGAAAGCACTCAGTATAGGGTGAGTACAGAGCAAATTGGGTAGGGCTTCCTCACCGTTTTCTCTTACAAAATGGCCACCCCAAGCCCTCTATTTATAGAGGGTGGAGCTGCAGGTGTACTAGAGGGTGGAACCGCAGGTGTACCTGCGACTGGGCCGCAGGTGTACCAGAGGCTGCCCGGGGTGCCCCGGGCTTTGCGGGTCCCGCCGTCTCGAAGTACTTGCACGCATGCAACGTGATGTCAGCTCGAACTTTCAAAATTATAATCCGGGCATCCGACTGAGGTATATAGGACCTATTTCGGACCGCCGTTGTCGAGAGTTACACAATGACATGGGAATAGAGGTTGTATGAAGTCATGAAGATGGGACGATGCCCTCCGGTCTTCAGCTTCAAATTCTATCCATTATCCTGCGTAATAGTCACTAGGGATTGGTTTTCCTTAGCTCTTGTGGGACATGTATGTGTAGAAATGTATGTCTGAAATGCTGAGACGGCGTGATGTGGCGTCAAGTTGGCGAGATGACGACTTTGCCCCTCACCGGGGTTATCTCCGATTTGGGCTGATAAAGTAGATGTTGCTCAGGGTTATCACTGAGATTGGACTGTTGCAATGGTTAAAGGTCCTCAGTGTCATCTCTGAGGTGTGCCTGTCCTCCTGGTGTTATTGCCAGGTCTTATACTGAGTATCTCGTTGTGAGCGCCGAGATTGAAGCTGATTGTATTTGAAATAAGCATTTCCGGGGTTATCACCGGAACTGCATTCCTTGTGGTTATCGCCAAGGTTGGTATCTATTCCCATGGTTGGGACTGAGACTAGAACATCTCGGGGTTATCTCCGGGATGAATCGGTCTTCTCCGGTGTGTGTTCCGGTACTGTAACTTCAGGCCTTGGGGTTATCACCGAGGTTAGAACTGTTACCCTCGGTGTGTGTTCCAGGGTTGAGGCTGTTACTCCCAGAGTGTGTTCTGGGGTTGAAACTGAGCTTTCGGTAGTATCCGGACTGGATGTGAGTTGTCTTTTAGGTTTATCTCTGAAAGACGAATTTGCCCTCCTGCAATGTCAGTTAAGGTGTACAGAAAATTTTGAGTGTCTACAGATGCCCCTCTTTATCATATTCATGCAATGCAATGGCATGGATAGGATAAAGAATCCTAGACACTTGAAATGCAACAAGATAAATATGATGTAATATGGAGCAATATGATGCAAGTGTATGATGCATATACATTGCTTTCCAACATGTTGGGGATGACTGTTGGCTCCCTGTTGCTTCTACCGATAACGGTAATGATGGCTAACTTGGATGGGTGATCCAAACCTATCAGGATGTTGACGTTGGGGCTATCATCAAAGTTCTTAATCCCGGATACAGGCTTTACTCTAAAGATGTGCCTCTTGTGTAAAAGAGATCTGTGGGGATAAAGCTTTGTCTGTTTGAGGATGTGTATAACATATTCCATCATCAATCCTCTCTGATGATGTCGATCTTTCTTGGTTTGTATCGCCAGGTCATATCAAGGTTCTGTTGGATTTATTGCCAACAACAGATGTTGTCAGGGCTGCCTGACCTTCGTTGACGTGTGAACCAACTGTTGAACTCCCTGCTGGGGATAAATACCAAGGCTGTTTTGACTTTGTTGATGTGTGTATCAACTGATGCAATCCTCTGATAGCTTCTGATGCGGCGTTGGGTTTGCTTGCCAACAGCTGGACCGATGTTAAGGTTGCTTGACCTTCGCTGACACGTGTATCAATGGAAAACATGCGTTGTAGCCCCCATCGAGGACACATTTTGAATCATCGTTGATGTGTGTGTCAACGGAACATGCGTTGTAACCCCCGTCGGGGATACATTTTGAATCATCGTTGATGTGTGTGTCAACGAAACATGCGTTGTAACCCCCGTCGGGGATACATTTTGAGATTGCATTGTAACCCCCGTCGGGGTTATGTACTTCTACATATGTACTGTGTTGTGACCCCCGCCGGGGAGACGTTTGAGGAGATTATGGTGACGACCCTGAATTGACAGCATTTGACCTCAGTACGGTATTGCTGAATGTGGTATGTAATGACTTGGATCATCGGTATAGTAAACCCTGTATTTGAGCGAATACCAATAGATGAAAAGAAAGCCATATCCGGATCTGGAAAAACCAGGGTTTCAGGCTATTCTGCTCAATCGCGTAGCATTTTTATCCTTGATTTGGCCTTTTCAGCTTGCGAGAACTCCTTGGCAACTCGAACTGGACCGAGCCGAAGGGGTGGGACCCACATAGAGGTGCCGTAGGTACACCTGCTGCAGCTGCAGATGGACCTGCGGCCAACCGTAGGTACTAAAGACCAGTAGGTTGCTTTCATAAATCATTTTCATGCTGCGCCGCGAAGGAAAGCTGAGAGCTTTTCTTTAGATCTGCTGAGTTCGGACGTCTTTCTGCAAATTCTGTCACCATACACGTGTTCTACACTGTTCTGGTAGCGTATGCATGTACGTTTTTCCAGTTTTTTTCCGTTGAAAAATGACTTATCACATGAAATGCATCTAAACACATAGTAGTGATTATGTATGCACAAATGACTTGATAAAAAATATTCAACATAGTAAAGGTTAGTGTTAAACCATGCTGAACATAATGATGTGAAAAAATTTGACTTTTGAGACAGTCAAATTGACACCTTTTTCTGCAATTTTTATCCTATTTGAGGACATTTGAGCACAAGGTAAGAAGGCAAAGTACTCCTAGCATTGAGGTTAACCTTATATGTTGATGCTTTTGATTTTTAATGCATATAGTATGTATATGACTGTGGGAAGGTGTGCTACTGAATGGCCACCTAGTCATGCCTATGTGCATGTGGGTAGTCCTATTTACAAAGGAGACTATGGCAAAATTTTCCTAAAATATAGGAATTGTGTTAGTCATGCATTTTTAACTCTAATGTGTATGTATGTTAAAATGATGCATGCATGCATATAGTCATTAAATGTATTTTGAAAAGCTCCAGGTTAGAAAAAAATACCACACCCTGTCTGAGGTGATTTGGAGACTTGTTGTCTAGATATTATGGATCCAGATCATCCGAATAGTTCCCATAGGACCACTTCTGGTGTACGGAGGAGGGCTTCTGAAGTGCCTCGACCCCGTTCTGTTAGGCAGCCTCGTAGGTTGGTGGAGGCGATGATACGTCTAGTCCAGGTTGATGTCCGGACGTCGAGGACGAGGAGGAGGATGTTCCGATTGCGGACCCCGCTCCTGCTGCGCATGTTCCCCGTAGGGAGATCCTGAGTATTTAGGTAGCAAACCCAGAGCTTCTGGGTGACTTAAGTAGACATCCCTCGATGTATTTTCAGGTTCCCACAGGATTCGTGGATGGCATGCTGGAGCACTGGGTATCGGAGAGACAGGTTTTTCGATTTGGGACCCATGAGTTGACTCCCACTCTGGAGGAGTATACACGATTGACGATGCTGCCACTGGACAGACCTTGCGTGCATATGGCTTTGGGGGATATGAGTCGACGGTTCATGACCCTCACTGGATTGAGGCATAGGGTGGTACAGAATGAGCTGACATCTGGCCACGTGATATCCCAGCGTTTTCTGTTTGACAGATTTGTCTATGAGGATAGTTATAAATGACATTCTGGGGATTTCACCACACCGGAGGCTCATTGGCATCTGGCTAGGGTTGATGTACTGCTATTGTGCGTATTATCATACGTCTACATGCCACTGTATATGGACGAGTTGGACATAGGAGTTATCATGGCGGTGAGAGATCACAGGGAGGGTCGTACCATCATACCTATGATTATAGCCAAGACATTGAGGTCAGCTACATACTGCTGCACTTATCCGATAGGAGTATTTACGGGCAGTTTGGTCATGCTCTACGCGTGGTTTATGTCACATCTGAGACCAATTGGCACTTTCAGACGGCATGGGTATTGTTTCACCCATGATATAGCCATGTCATATTCATTTCAGCCTACGAAGTGTACAGATGCTACATCTTGGTCTGTTTTCTTAGCTGATATTGTAGACCCGTTTAGTATTTTACCGTGCACAGGGCTTAGTTCACCCTATAGCTTCATTACTCATACTCAGGGCATGGATTATCTCCCTCTGGCTAGTTTGAGGGGCATGACTACTTACCATCCACTGGCCGTGATGTCGCAGTTTGACCAGTTTCAGGATTTTTATCCTTTCGAGGGGGCGCTGGGCCAACGTTTAGCTTCTCGCTATCTTTCATCAGAGAACCGATCCCGTGTGTATGCATGTTGGGATCAGCGCGAGATAGCTATTTTCTCGATTAGTCATCCAGGTTATTCTGCAGAGTATTCCGCATGGATGGAGATAGAGACTGCATCGGCTGAGGTAGTATCCACATTGCCGAGTATTGATTCAGATGGTGGAGAGCCCATGGAGGACATTGATTCTCACACCGAGGAGGAGTTAGGTGCCGGGTTACCAACATCTATTTTAGATTCTCCTAGTACTAGCACAGTCGTGATTCAGCATTCAGCGCAGTACTTTGAGTAGCGTCTTCATCTGATGACCTTTGAGAGAGATCAGGCTAGAGCCCTGATGATGACAGCTCTTGATGGGAGAGACGCAACCCTATTAGAGAGGGACGAGGTATTGGCTCATAGAGATGCCACTATTATTGAGCGGGATGAGGCCAGATCAGCCAGAGATGCAGTGATAGTTGAGCGGGATAACGCCATATCTGCCCGGGATGTAGCCATCACAGATAGTACTGCAGTGAGGTCCCTTACCACTGGTATGATCGCAGAGATGAGCACTTACATTGATGAGCATATGGTCACCATGCAGATGGCTGCAGATCTATTGGGTCGTGTGGATATCCTTGTATAGGAGACCACAGCTTTGCCTCCTTCTTCGGAGAGAGATGCCATGTTAGGCTTGTTAGCTCGCATATACACCGATTTGTAGATGGGCTTGTATTTTCCTGCACATACTAGCTTAGCTATTTTGTCATGTATAGTTTACATTATGTATATCAAACAACATTATATATGTAGCAGGAAAATATATTTTTGATCACTTCCCTTTTAGATATGCTTGAATACTTACTTGATATTTGCCTTCTGCTTCAGGACTTGTGATCTTGATGTATTCTGAATTCTTCCTTGCTAGATGGACATTGAGTTGTCTCTGGATAGTTCAGAATAGATCATGGATATGTGTATATCCCTACCATCTTTTCGGTATCTTGGGACTGGTTTCTGTATGCAAATATGGAGAGGAGTGTGGCTTTCCTCTCTGAGATTGACCGCACCACAGATGGTCGCCAGTACCCCTATTTAGGAGGAGCCTAGTTAATTCTATCTCTTATGGATTGGTGTTGCTCTTTAAGGTACAACCACAGCTTAAATGGTCGCCGAATCTCCTATTTGCGAGGAGAGGTTGGGTAATTCCATCCCTTTGGTTTGAAGCCAATGAAGTGTGGTGAATTGAAGTTTGATCCCAGTACCGTTGACAAAGGTTTGTGTTTTGGTAAGGGCTGAGACCGAACCATGAATGGCCGCCTACGTACTCCTATTGAAGAGGAGATCAGGTCTGCGTAGTTCGAACCTGGTGTAAGAGGTTCAACGCTATTTATGAAAGGCAGATGGGTGTAAAAGCTTTATTGATGAAGAAGGTTGTAGAAGTGTTTTTGTGGTTTTTGTTTTTCGCAGAAAAGGGCAGAAATGTTTTTGTTATTTTTTGTTTATTGCGACCGGGCCATATAGAATATGGTTGCCTACGTACTCCCGTGTATCAAGGAGATCAGGTCGACGTAGTTCACCCCTTAGGGTGAGTTGAAAAGCGTGATCCCATGTGTAGGTCAAACTGCGGGGAAGAAAGATTAATCCCATGTACAGATCAAACTGTGGGGAAGAAAGTTTAATCCCATGTGCAAGATAGACTGCGGGGAAGAGAAAGTTTGATCCTAGGTTGAGGATAAACTGTAGGTACGAGAAGTTTGATCCCATGTATGGGTAGCTAAACTGCAAACGCGAGAGGTTCAATCCGTAGTGGGATGACCTAAGTTGTAAGAGCGCAGTGAAGCCAGGCTGCTGGCTTGAAGAGTATGTTTCCCTGAGGGGCAAAATGTGAAAAAGAGTTGTATGTGATAAATGGTTAAAGAACCAGAATGACTGGTGATCTGATGATCCAACACCAGGATGTTTGGTTGATGGTAACTTCAGACATAGTACCGTTTCATAGTGTCTGAGTTGATGAGTTGCGAAAATTCATCGTCGTCTATTTCTTGTAATCTGAGAGCAGTTCCTGTCAATACTTCCTTGACAACAAACGGGCCTTCCCAGTTAGGAGCAAATTTTTCCTTGGATTGATCTTGGTTGTCAATGATCTTCTTCAAAACCAAGTCATGTTGTTTAAAATGCCGTAGCCGGACTTTTCTATTGTAGGATCTGGCGATCCGTTGTTGATATAACTGACCTTGGAAGATAGCCGCGGTTCGCCTTTCGTCTATCAGAGACAATTGGTGATACCTGTCTTGTACCCATTGGTCTTCATCCAGCTGAGCATCCATCAACACTCTAAGGGATTCCATTTCTACTTCTATGGGGAGTACTGCTTCCATCCCATAGGTTAATGCGTAGGGGGTTACCCCAGTCGAAGTGCGCATTGATGTTCTGTAGGCTAACAAAGTAAGAGGCAATAAGTCAGGCCATCCTTTGTGGTTGGCGGACATCTTTTGCATGATCTTCTTGATTTTTTTGTTAGTGGCTTCAACAACACCATTCATCTTTGGACGGTAGATGACGGAGTTAAGGTGTTTGATGTGGAATTTACTGCATAGTTCCTCCTTCATTTTGTTGTTGAGGTTCTTAGCATTGTCTGATACAATTACCTCTGGTTGTCCGTATCGACAAATGACATTATTTTTGATTAAAGCAATGATGATTTCTTTGGTAACCTTGGGGAAGGAGGCTGCTTCTACCCACTTGGTAAAGTAGTCAATCATGGTGAAGATGAATCGATGTCCATTACTGGCTTTAGGCTCAATGGACCCAATCACGTCCATTCTCCACATTGAGAAGGGCCAAGGCAAACTCATATTGTGGAGTTCCCTTGGAGGGGCGTGGATAGCATTCTCATGAATCTGGCATTGATAACATCTCCTGACGTGGTCATTGCAGTCAGCTTTGAGAGATTGCCAATAATGTCCCGTCTTGAGGATCTTTTTGACAAGGAGGGGGCCACTCATGTGTGGGCCACAGACACCACCATGGATCTCATCCATGAGTCTCTGAGCTTGATCCTTATCCAGGCATCTGAGGAGACCTAATCCTGCATCTCTCTTGTAGAGTGCATCTCCGCTCAGGTAGAATTTTATAGCAAGTCGATGGATCCGCCTCTTTTCAGTAGGGCTCACCTCAGCGGGTGTAGATCCATCTCGTAGGTACTCTTTGATATGCTGATACCAAGGTTGTTGGATGGGAGGTAGCTCATCCGATACTTCTCCAACGTAGTTCCCATAGGCTGGTGCCTTTTGTAGGGCAAATGTAACGCTTGGCATGTGTTCCTTGTCAGGCATGTGAATCAAGGAGGACAAAGTTGCTAATGCATCCGCAAAATCATTCCTACTACGAGGAATGTGTAGGAAGGAGATTTCTTCGAACTCCAAAGCCATCTGTAAAACTTGTCGATGGTAAGGCAGCAAATGCAGCTCTTTGGTTTGATAGATTTCGGTGGATTGTTTAACTACTAACTCTGAATCCCCAAAGACAGTTAACCGTCTGATGCCCATTGAACGGGCAAGTTTTAGCCCCACGAGACAACCTTCATACTCAGCTGTATTGTTGGTGCTGACAAACTGTAATTTGATGGCGACGGGATACTGCTCCCCCGTACCGGATACTAGAACTGCTCCAGCTCCAGAACCTTCCGTATTAACAGCTCCATCAAAATACATCTTCCATGCTTGGGGTGTATCGTACTGATGGTGTGGCTGAATTGTCATGACCCCTTCATCGGGGAAGTATGTCTCCAAGGGTTTGAAATCCCCTGTAGGTAAAGCGGCTAGTTGATCCGCAATCCCTTGACCTTTAATGGACTTTTGAGTCACGTAGACGATGCCAAATTGTTGTAGAATCAACTGCCATCTAGAAAGTCGGCAATTTAACATGGGTTTGCTGAACATGTATTTGAGAGGATCCACGTGGGATATGAGATGGGTTGTGTGCCCATGGAGGTAATGTTGTAACCTCATGGCAGCCCATGCTAAAGAACAACAAGTCCTCTCAATCAGAGTGTACTTGTGTTCACTGCTGCTGAATCTTTTGCTGCGGTAATAGATAGCTCGCTGTCGGCCTCTATCATCTTTCTGACCCAGCATGCAGCCCATGGCATTGTCACTGATGGACAGGTACATGAACAGGGGAACATCATCCCTGGGTGGTACCAAAATAGAAGCTTTAACTAGCTGTTCTTTGATGGTAAGGAAGGCTTTCTGGCACTCGTCGTTCCATTTCATGGAGGAGTTCTTCCTTAATAGCTTGAAGATAGGTTCACAGGTTGCTGTGAGTTGAGAAATGAATTTACTAATGAAGTTGACTCTTCCCAAAAATCCACGTATTTCCTTCTCTGTCTGAGGAATGGGCATTTCCGTAATGACCTGGATTTTGGTAGGATCCAGCTCAATCCCTTTATGGCTGACTAGAAATCCTAGCAACTTACCTGATTTAACGCCAAAGGCGCACTTGGCTGGATTCAACTTCAAGTTGTACTTGCGCAACCTGTTGAATAGCTTTTTGAGATGGTCTAAATGGTCATCCTCCTTTCGAGATTTGACAATGATGTCATCCACGTAGATCTCTATCTCTTTGTGCATTAAGTCGTGGAAGAGAGCCATCATAGCTCGTTGATAGGTAGCTCCGGCATTGATGAGGCCGAATGACAACCTTCTATTGCAAAAGGTTCCCCAAGGCGTGATGAAAGCAGTTTTATCACGATCTTCCTTAGCAACCATGATCTGATGGTACCCCGCAAAGCAATCAGCAAAGGAGTACATGTTGTATTGAGGAGTATTGTCAATGAGAATGTGGATAAAGGGCACAGGAAAGCTATCTTTAAGGCAAGCATTATTCAAATCCCTGTAATCCACGCAAACTTGCACCTTTCCTCCAGGCTTAGATATGGGCATAATGTTGGATATCCACTCAGGATATGTAGACACCATGATGATCCCAGCTTGAAATTGTTTCACAATTTCTTCTCTCACCTTTAAACTCAACTCAGGCTTCAATCGCCTGAGCTTCTACTTGACTGGCTTGAATCCCTCTTTAATGGGAAGGCGATGAAGAAGAATGTCAGTGGACAAACCCACCATGTCTTTATGAGACCATGTTAACACATCCTGGAATTGGGTTAGTAGCGTAATCATGTCATTCCTTTAGTTTGGGGTAAGGTCTGAACCAATCTGGATTAACTTAGGGTTTTCTAAGGTTCCAAGATTGAAGGAGGTGGTTTGATCAAGGTTGGGTTTAGGCTTGTCTTCGACCCATTCTTTGATCTCCGGGGGCACCTCAATGTCCTCTTGTATGTTCAGCAAGTTTGAGTCCAACTTTTCATCAAAGTTATAATCCTTGTGGAGAAGAGGCATCTTATCAGCAAGTACAGGAACATCTAAGTTTAGAGTCCTGAAACAAAATATGCTTTCACTTAATATATATGAAACTGTTTAATCATACATAATATTAGCATATATGAACTAAGCAACTGCTAATACTATACAGAAAAGTAAGCAGTTATTATATCTACAGGGCAGAAAGAAGTCCTGCCCATTTTACCCTTGTCAACCAATGCAAGGAGTGCTGCTCCAATTGGCAAGGGCAAAGTCCTGGGGGACTGCAATGATGGAGGGGCTGTCATCGTCCTCCTTCTCCTGAGTGATGACTATTACGTCTGGGCAATCATCGTCTGGGGTATATCTGTTTGTATGTTCATTATGAACAATGATGTGCATGCCCGACATTATCCGGACAACATTTTGTTTGACTCTTTATTTCTCTTCCTCCATTCTAGGATCTGGAACAAAGATTTCTTTTGCTTTGAATGGTGCTGGCTTGAGAAATAGTAGAGCCATCACATTGGTTGGCACCTTTACAGGAGGTTGTGCGGACTCAGCGTTAGAAGGCGAAGAAAAACGCCGCGTGGTTGAAGCTGAAGGAATCTGCTGATGCTTATGAGGATTCCTCTGACTAGAACTGGCGAAATAGCCTAGTCCAGCTGTCCCAGTTTGACTGGCTACTTGGATAGGGTATTTGATACCTTGGTGATCTTTACCCAGCCCTTGTCCTGGCTGATGACCCAAAGACATCATTTCCTGAGTAGCCGAAATTACTTCGGCAGAGATCTTGGGTACGGGCAATGGTGTTCCCAGGACATGAAATTGAGGGTTGCTTATTTCCAAAGTGTGGAAACTGACCGGCTCAACATCGGAATTGAAACTGATGAACGGTATGTCACCTTGTTGAGGGCATTCCGGTTCAGCGTTGATTGTAACAAGACTATTGTTGATAATGTATTTTAGTTGCTAATGAAGGGTGGAGGGGACTGCCCCAGCCATATGAATCCACGGTCTTTCCAAGAGTAGGTTGTATCCCGAATCTATCTTGAGTACGTGGAAAGACACGCAGAATGTATGGGGATCAATCTCAATTGGCAGCTCAATCTCTCCGACCGAATTACGGCGAGCCCCGTCAAAAGCCTTGATAACCGTATGGCTGCTCCGGATTCGATTGAGATTGATGTTCATCTTCAACAATGTAGCGTATGGATAGATATTTAGAGATGAGCCTCCATCTATCAAGACTCCAACAAGCATATACCCGGAGGACAAGACCGTAATGTGTAATGGCTTGCAATGACCGGTCCCTTTAGGCGGTATATCGTCATCAGTGAAAGATATCACATTGTTGTTGAAAATGTGATCAACCAAATGTTGAAATTTTTCCCCATCCACTGATGTTGGTAAGTAGGCTTCTTCCAAAACCTTCAACAAAATCTTCTGATGATCTTCAGAAGTTAAAACCAAGTCCAAAATTGAAATTTGGTGTGGAGCTTCTCTTAAGCTTAAAACCACCTTGGCTTCCTTATGACCCATAGTGCGGAGGAATTTTTCAATCTTCTCCATGGGTATTTTCCCCTTTGATTTGATCGTAGTCATCACCCTTTGGGGAAGATACAGTGGATTCTCCTTCGACACTGTAGCAGTTGTATGCGAGATGGATCCTTCACCTTCTTCATAATTCCACGGAACTGTGTGCAAGCTAACAATAGGATATTGTGCTCTGCATGGTAAGTTGATTGGCTCGGGAGTGGCCACTTTCAAAGGATTGTTGCTTCCTCTGAGTTGAATTGTTGGTATAGTGAGTGGCTTGACAATGCCATCAGCCTCAATGGAGATAACTACTACCAATCCCTTCCATTTAGTAGGACAGGTATTCTCATTACCACGTAGCACAGTATCATCGTCTGCTAGTTGCAGGACACTGCTATCAATGAGATTCTGGATAAAGTGGCGAAGTGCCCAGCATTCCTCCGTGCTGTGACCGCGAGAATGGGAGTGATATTGACATACTCCATCAGGGTTAAACCATCCTGAATGGGGATTGATTGGAGGTAGGAGGGAATTGATTCTTCCTTCATTGATTAGCATTTGAAGTATCTCTTCTATAGGTTGGCCCAGATATGTAAATTCCCTTCTGTTGGCAAAATTCCGACGAGCTTTGGCATTCGCTCTCTTTGCCACTTTGTCTTCCATCATTTCACTTTCTGGAGGTGACGAGGGAATATTCATGACAAGAGAAAGGAAAATAGCATGCTCCTGGCTTACTAACTGGCGTGTAACTTGATACTGGTAGGTCACCAGTTCTGCCAATTGCTCAATTTGTTTGCAAAGAGCTTTTATCTTTCGTTCCATTGTAAACTGGAACTTTGCATAATCCCATTTGTCAACACCATCTTTGATGATCGGGGATGCTTCACCGTTAAAATTGGAACTTTGTTCAGTGCTCCAATTAATCATGTTAACCTCTTCTTCTTTGTGTGGAGGAAGAGGGTTGTCTTGAACGTGAGGTTGATCTGGTTTGGTGACCACGATCTCACCGTTGTCTATCAAATCTTGAATCTTGTGTTTCAAGGCCCAACAGTCTTGAGTATCATGTCCAGGTGCCCTGGCATGATAAGCACATTTCCGAGCAGCATTAAAACCCCTACCATTAGGGCTGGCTGGTGGAAGAAGATGCGTGATTTTCTTCTGTGTTGTCAGAAGAGTGAGAATATTCTCGAGAGAATCCCCTAAGGGGGTGAACACTCGAGGGCGTTTGACTTCTCCACCTTTTGGTATTGGAGGGTTTGAAGACTGTGCTTGAAAGAGAGTGTAATTTCTCCTATGGATAGGCATGATCTGATTGCCTTTTTGACCCTGTAGTATCAGGGAAACATCCTCTTTTTTCTTTTTATGGACCCTCCGGGGGTTGTTTCCATAATTTTTGGATTGGATGTGCTCAGCAACAGCTTTAAGGGCAGATAGGTCTTGAATCTTTCCTGACTTCAATCCCATCTCAGCCATCTCCCCGTGTTTAATCATTTCAGAAAATGGTTTACCGATGCCAGCTAAGACTCTCTCATAGAAAGGAGCTTCTTGTATATCGATAAAGGTCATCATTATCTCTGACTCTATCATAGAAGGAGTTACTTGAGCAGCAAGGCACCTCCACCTTTGAACATACTTTCTAAAAGACTCATTGGACTGTTTCTTGACCTTGGTAATCTGGTACCGGTCAGGAGCCATCTGATACTGGAACCTGTATTGTGTGAGGAAGGCGTGAGCTTGCTCTTCCCCGCTATGGATCTTTGAGTTGTCTAATCTGGTATACCATGAACGGGCTTCTCCATTCAGACTCTTTTGGAACAGCTGCATTCTGAGCTTCTCATCCTCTGCATAAGATCCGAGTTCTCTAATGAACACCTTTAAATGTGTGTAAGGATCTCCTAACCCATCGTATTTTTCGAAGTCAGGAGTTTTAAATTTTTCTAGATAATGCACACCAGGGAATATACAAAGGTCAGCATATGAGACACTTCCGTGTACTCCAATTCCTTTGATAGCGCGAAGGGTTTCTTCCATTTGAAGAACTTTCTTTTTGATGTCACCGGTGTCTGGATCTCTTGTGAGATGGGCGGCATCATGACTTTTGTTGGTTGTATCCAACTATAGTTCAGGTACTATAATGATTTTTCAGAACCTTGGGTTCCCCCTTGTGTGGAGGATTCAGTGTGACGCCCCCAAATCCGGGTCCCTTAGAACCACGAATTTGATCCGCCACGATACTACTATCATCAACTATTTATATTTTTCATTCATAACTTAATGAATATAACTCTACTTATTACAATTTAGAATATAAATTCATTCCATTTCCAGGATCTGCACAATGACCCCAAACTTTTATAAGTTTCACAACTTGGTCATTTACTATTCCTGTTTTACATCACATTCGATGCTATATAAATATGCGGAATAATTTAAACTTTTTCAATCTCCTTTGAAAAATAATCTTTTATTGATCTTAACTTGAATCAATTACAAATTCTTAAATCAATTTATTTTATGATTCAGTCTATTCGAATTACTGTATAAATTTTTACATCCCGATTCGAATATCTCTATGTACTGCCCAGTACAACTTTACAAGCTAACATATTTTACACATTGTAAATTACTATCAAATATATCTACTAGAACCTAAACATTGTTCAAGAGCATCTATTTAAACAAATGAATCAATCTCCTTTGATTCTATTGATCTTTATCAATCAAGTAGCACGTAACCTTTACCGTGTATCCTTAACCTGTAAAAGTGATTATTTGCAAGGGTGAGCTCGACAGCCCAACAATTCTAACATTTTTCATGCAGCACATAACATATAATAGCATACTCAGCACATGCATTCATAATCCATTAATATTTACTACGCATGTTACTTCTCACATAACAGACATAGAGATTTATATCACAACATATCATCAAAGATCAACTTTCACATTTCATACATATCTCATATGCATTTCATATATATCAACATTTGCATAGCATAATATAACTCACTAACAGTTATAGAATTCATATATCAAATAGGAACTGAAAGACTTGCCTGATTCATAGTTTATGAACTACGACTTAACTGCTTAAAGCTTATCTGCACTTTGTGTATTCCTACACAGTTATATAATCATGGATTCATATCCATTAGTAACATATTTCATGCATTCTCAATGTAATAACAATGTTACATTATTTTCTAACTAGGTTCGAAAAACCTACACTTCACTTTGTCATCATACGCTTAGAATAGCTAGGTATGTATAGTACACCTTAGCTACACATGTTCAATATTAACATTCATAAATCTATTACACACGTGACTCGCTATGTGTTCGTTACACATTTCAAACTCATAGATGAATGTTTCATATAGTTCTTGCATTTTGCAAACTTTAATAACTTTTAATAAATTTGGGTTTTATATAACCATTACATGCTCTTAGGCTTAAAACATCATCCATGTCAACTACTATAGCTTAGGATAGTACTATAAGTAGGTTGCCAAAATCAGAAAGTAAATAAAATGTCCAGACCAAACTATCCTGCAGCGCAACTGCGCTGAGGTTAGGCTTGGGACTGGCGCAGCTGCGCCGTCCCCTGGCCAGACCAAAGTTGAGTATTTATTTTATGGTTTTATCTAGTTTCTTAGCACGCATTAATGTTAACACATAGTATATATACACGTTTAGAGGTCATTGGTCCAAGTTTAGAACCTTTTGTGTTTACTTTAAATTGTTTTCACTATGTAGGTTCACGCAAAAGGAATGAACTTCCTTAACCATTTCATCGCCTATAACGTGTATGCTCGCATTTATTTAACTCATTAGTATAGTTCATTATTTGGGAACTCATTACAATTCATACTCGCTTGACTTATATGGTGTCTAGCTAGATGAGCACACATGTAAGCCATGTTTATAAAAACTTATTTTCGCAAGGAGTTCATTTTTAAAAGTCATGCTAGGCCAAGCTAAAGTAACTAGGTGCAACTTTAAATCTCACTTCATAGCTAACTAAGCCATGTATGTATGTTATTATGCTTAGAACTTCAAGTCCACAAGTTACTTTAAGTTCGTTCTCAAAGTTTCAAGTTTTCTTTAGAAATCATTTTCAACTCAGCTATTGTAAGTTGATAATAAGTAAGGCAACTTTAACTCACTTCTCATGCTTAGGTATACTCATATCTCAACAATAGATATGTGTTAGAATATCATAACTTCAAAGACTCAAGGTTTGTAAATATTCGTTTTTCCAAAACTTTAAGTTTCTTTTCAAAACACATACTAATTCATGCTAAAGCTTTCCATTATGAGTATGGTAATCTTATATGTCATGTCTAATATCATGCATTTTCATGTTACATCACTTAGAATAATATATTCCATCGCCGGGAGCACTATACTTGCGTATGTGCTTGCTCGACACCCTCCGATCGCCTTCGAATATGTAACAATCACAAAGATGACAATTTTGATCACTCCTAACGACCTCAAATAAAAAAACTTAAAGAACAAAAGTTGTAGGTCTATTCGTTCTCGTTCTGGATCATCTTGAATCACCTCAATCGGAGTTCGTATGAAAACGTTATACCTAATTTACTACAGAAGGTTAGAGTAGTCTACCCGGCACTGAAGCCCGGCGCAGCTGCGCCCCAATTGGCCTTGGGGGCAGCGCAGCTGCGCCCTGGGAGGCAGAAAGGCCCTTCAAGTTATGCACTTCGCGATTTTATAGACCTCATCTCCTTCCAATGATCATAACATGAGTTATACTCATCCAATTTAGTCCATTTTTGATTCTATAGGTTTGTAACTCATAAAACTACAACATACCAATTACCCATCAACTAACATAAACATTAACTAACCCAAATATGGATTTATAACTCATGTTCATACTAAATGTTCATGTTTGACAAATTTAGCGAAATCATTCGCTACGAATTTGTTTCTAAATCAAATTGGTCCGTTTAACTTTCGTTGTTTTCATTTCTAACTATATTAACAATACTTAGCATCAATTCATGGATTATAACAACCCTTAGCCATCAAATTTGTGACTCAAAAGCTACTTTTTCTTGACATTTCTAGTAATTAAAAACATAGGAATTCAAAAGCATATAGGTTAGCATTATTACCTTTTGAATGCTTAGGTTGCTCAATTTCTCCCTCCTGGGATTGCTAAACTATTCCTTAATCTCCAGCAACTAAAACTCCCAAACTCAATTTTTTTGATAGACAATTCATCTAACGGGACTTTGAGAAGGAGAGGCTCTATTTATAGCAAATCTAATACTCAGTTATTACTCTTGCACACTGAATTAATTCAAAGGGAGGAAGAAGAAGCCAATGGATTTTGGAGAGTTGGTGACTTGCTCCATCAACCTCCATCATCACTGCCATCTAGCCATTGCCGAGCTTAAGTAATAGAGAAGTAGGCCATTGGCCTATTACACGGTTGTTTAATATTAATGGGTGACACTGATTTTGGGACAACTTATAACTCAACAACTGAAGCTTAGTTTAGTTCCTTTAATTCCCAAAATAAAATTTTAATGTGTTAAGGCTACTACCCTAAGTAAATTTAGGGATTATTTATGTACTCACATCATATAATCCATGTACACTTAGTACACGCAATAAAATAATGCAGTCCGGCATTATTGTCCGAGTAGTTCCATAATTATTTCTACTACTCACATAACCACTGTAAGACCTCAAATTATTAATAAATAAAATTTAAATTCCCTCTATTTATTATTTTGAAATAGTAAGGGTTAAATTGATTAATGAGGTTAGTTATGAGTAAAATACGCAAATATTTTAAATAAGCAGGTGGTTATAAAATATACATTGTTGTCGGAGAATATTCGTTTGGTCGTGGAATATTCTTCCTGTCGGGGAATATTCGTACGACGGCGCAGTCTTTTGTGGGCCCCATAACGGAAAGCGATTGGATGAAGAAAACGACAAGTATAAGTTGTTTATAAATAACGGCGTACTTGTTACCGTTAATACTGTTGGAATACCCGGTGGTTAAAACATAGTAATACGCGTTGTTGCACAGTAGCACACTGTATTGCACCAATTATTGATTCTTACGTAAGAAGACACTACTCAATAATGGTTACCGTAATTACTGTTCAATATTTTATTTTATTGATTCAATAATTGCTGCGTTGATATTTTATATTACTATTGTTTCAATAATTGTCTCTACACAGTATTTTCCATTATCAGATCAATAATTCATATTATTTGAATAATATTATTAGATAACATTATTGGTAATGTCTAGAAAGTTCTGTCTAAGGAGAGGTTTGATCATCTAATTGCGCGCCAGTAAGGAGAAATCCTTATTGGAAAACCCCCTCTTTCCTGGGAACGGCCTGGTTGTCATAAATGTGATTCTGTAATATTATTTGTGAATAATTAATTATTGATTCATATGATAAGGAAATATTTATTTTATGTAGATATAAATGAGGGATATATTTTTGTGGTTAAAAATGAAGGAATTAAAGCTGAGATGTTTTATCAGTATTTTGTCGATGTGGAGGTATTAAAAATCATCCGTTTGTGGATTTCGGATATCTTATGTTTGGAATTTGGAAAAACTTTCTTCTACAAAGTTGTAGAGAATTAAATTTTCTATGGAAACACGCAAGTTTTGATTTTTTTTGATAAAAGAGCTATTTTCTATGAATTATTGAAGTTTCGAAAAATAAAATAATTTTTATTAAATTGCGGGACCCACTTTTTGGTTGGTGGATTAAACATGTGGGCTGCTGGGATGAATTTCAGAATTGGCATGCCTTGACAAGTCTTGGTCTTGGCATGCGTAAGGAAAATAAGAAAATATTTATTTATTATTTTAGTCTCCTTTGGCGTTCTAGCATTTTCCTATAAATGGAGGGCTAAGTTAGAATTGAAAATCACACCAGAAACAAGTTTTCTTTCTTTCTCTCTATATTATCGAGCGTATTCTTGTTAGTATACTTTGAGTGTTGCTATACGGTGCAAGTTTCTGTCAGCACTATACCCGAAATTCAGTCAGAAGTACGATTATTTTGAGGTAAGGGATGTTATTTTATTCGAAAATGATATTATTTCTTCAATATCATTATGCCAAAATATTGGTTAGAAATTTTTATCAAATTTGGAACTTTTCACGTCGGGGTTACTATTCATGAGTTAATATTCACGAGTTACTATTCACGAGTTACTATTCACCGAAAAATGAAATTTTCTTCTTTTCGTCCAAAATATCTATTCTGGGTACTAGCTTTGATTGTATCCATATTTTGATCATTCTTGAATTTTACTTCACTATGAATAATTATAAGGTATTTTTGAACATGGATAAATCGAAATACGAATCCTTAATATTTGTTATTTTGTTTCACTGGATTCGTTTTCTTTAAGATATTTTTCATCATCCTCAGTCCTAAATGATGATATTACTGAATATCTTTGGCCTGTAGTGCAAAGATGAATGATTAACTGATGAATATCTTTGGCCCGTAGTGCAAAGATGAACAGGTGTTGAGATGAACATGACCGACTGGTGATACAAATGAATATCTTTGGCCTGTAGTGCAAAGATGAATATTTGATTAAAGATGGTTATTGATTGTTGTTACGGGAATAAAATATTGATGATGGAATTTTAAATCTTAGAAGATAGTAGAACTCATTCTCTACTTGACTCTTCTAATGGTTTGCTGTTTCCGCTGCAGTTATTGATTTAAAACTTGTTGTGTATTGTATTCTATTAGATTTTTCCCAGTTGAAGACTAACGATAATTTGTTCTGTATTATCTTAGTCATAATGTTCTTTACTGGGCTAGTTGAGCTCACCCTTTTCCTTTTTGTTCCATTTTTCTCAGGAGGCAAGAATGTAGCGAGTACTAGTTGGGGTATGGAATGATGGTTCTAGAAGTTATTTTAGTAGTCCTCACCATTTTTGTGAAATAATGTATCAATAATTGTAATGAGGACTTATTTGAGTGTGGATATTGTCTAGATGACAATATTTGTATTTAAACTCACAGTTCTTATGTTGTAACAGTAAAGATGTAGTTGTTTCTGTACCATGTATTTTGACGACTCAGAATGGGTGTTGTATACCTATTTTGGGGGCGTCACAACCACATTATAACTTTATTTAATATTAATGTTTATTCAAACATTTAATTCCTTCCCAGTTTCTAAATTACACAGATAATCTATTATTTCTGTATTAAAATGCAACACATTACTTCATTGTACTACTTGACACCTTATATCATTAGTCCCAATTAAACGCCACACTTCACGTATTCTTAAGCCATAATTATTATATATTACTACTGTTCATATTTTCCATATTACCTATAGTAATATTATTTAATAATTATACCCACATTAATATTTTAATTGGGCTAAATATCATTTAGTTGGGTACTTTCAACCCACACAATAATTAATTAATATTAATAATTTCTTTTCGATAATTATTATGCATTCCTCTAATTAATAGAATATAATATTCTATAATATCGCTTAATTAACCAATATTTAATCCGGGTTAATTAATTAACTCTTATTCAAATCCATTCATGGACAACTTTACCATCACTTAAGATTTTTATTATCCTTATGAGTCCTTAATACCCATTTCTTAAACTTTAAATTTCAAAAAACTGATTTTACAGACCGGCGCAGCTGCGCTGGTCATAGGCTTGGTAATGGCGCAGCTACGCCATACCAAATTCCCAGGCAGACAAGTTCTGCATTAGCAGAACTTAAATCTTACACTTCTAAACACTTTACACATCCTCCTTAAGCGTTAACTCGCCTAACATCAACCCTCTATTTGGTTTCACATCATCGATTACTATTTCCTTAACAATTTAAGGATTACGCTTCATGTTTTAAAACTCTATTTTCCCTTATTAGTGTAACCCACTATACAACTCCTTTACGGTTTCTTACCACCGATAACAAAACACTCGAATATAACACATACATTCATTCCTTTAATCCTCACTTCTCGCCGTGTATTAATCTACTCAATAATTCTCGAACCACTTTAAAGGTATATCGATTTTCTTCTCTCATCATCAACATACACGTATACAAGTCTAAACCTAGCACACGTCGAGCCTTTAATAGTATTCAATATAGTACACTGAGTGGTTTCCTACAAACAACCAACAAATTAGTTTCCGTCTTGTCTACACTATTTTCACAGTGAGTTAGATCGGTTACTAATTCGTATATACCTCCGCTCTCTGAAAGAATTGTTTAGCCCAGCTCCTATACATCCACCATTAAAGGGTACGGTTGCACTGCCTTAGACTTGATATGTACTCGTATAAATATTCAAGAAATTGGTGATTATCATATATATTTAATGTCACCACCTTACTATTATAAAATAATTTAACATAAATTATTTAATATCAATAGATAAATTCTTATCCATCTTCTTACTAATTTATCTCTACAATTTATAATAAATATATAATAACGATATATATTTATTAAACATAACATCACTTATTACATAGCTTATATTACTCTATGTAACACAATACCACACCTAGCAATACAATATATATACTCATTCGAACCCATCTCATGCTTTAAGAATTTTATTCAATAAATTCTTATTTTAATATTTTCTGAAAATTCGGGTTCTTACGTTCAGCATGTACGAGTATTTTTGGACCCTGCGTAGATTGATGTAGTTCTTTAAGCAGAACAGCCAAGTCTTTAATTTGTTTAGTTAATCCGTCGAATTCTTCGCTAGAAACTGGATTAGACTGGTCAGATGAAGACATGATTGGCTGTAGGCCTGCGACCTTTTTGGACTTTGACCGGGTAATAGGTCCGAATGCTTCCCTGTAACAAAACTGGCATAGTTTAGTTTTAGGGATGGTGTAAATGTTAACATGCTATGTAATGTGTCCGTTTTAGGAATTTTGTCCTACAAAACGGATGTTAGCTGTTCGTAATACAGGATAGCATGCTAATATATATGCACATATTTCCTCATATTTCTCATTACATGGAGATGAATATGGAATGTAAATTACAAGTAATTGACTTTACAAGTAATTTGAAATGAAAAAACATGAAGAGACTTTCCTCCGCATTTGGTTTATCAGAGGCTGACCTATCTTAGGTTACTCTCGCGGCTTTTCGGCATGAAGGTTCCCAAATCATCGCAATTTACTCAACGGGAAGTTAATCCAGTCTTTCAACTGGAGTAAATTTGGGTGGTGCCTTTCCTGAGCCTCGGGGAATTAGTCTTCCCACGAGTCTAGTAATCAAACACCGACAGGATAGCCTCCTGGTGGAGGGACCACACAACATACATTCACATACAACGTGTCTCACCGTTTATGAAAATAATGACATGTGCGAGGCACTAATATCACAAGCAGATATAGTGTAAAGCATTAATCGCAGTAAAGATATGCATTCGTACACATTCATCATAAAAGTAAATGCAACATCCACACACAAGCATATAACAGTTTAGAAAAGCTTGTAATAACGGCTTAAGTCCTCTTACTGGAATCCCCAGCAGAGTCGCCACCTGTCGACGTCGGGATTTTTATTTGTCCATTTTCGTTACCTGTTTTTTTTGTGTTCTCATTTTATGTGAGATTAGTTTAAAAAAACAAGTGAAAAAGGTCCGACATGTATAATGTCGACGATTGGACTGTAAGAGTTAGTAGTTGGTTTTTTAACTAGTTGTACTAATACAACCGGGAAAAGGTTTGCACATTGACCCAGTGATGTGACACTGCTAAACGGGTCGGTGAAACCGGGATTCAATTAGGGTCCGGGGACTTGCTTATGCTGAGGGAAGGTGTTAGGCACCCCCCGACATCCGTGTTGCCACGGTGACTGCCACTTTTTAAGAAACTGTTATATGAATGTGTGTGTGTGTGTGGGTCAATGTGCTTTTATTTGGAAGTAGTGCGAGGCCTCATTCGCACCTATATACACAGGGTTTGAATTTATGTAAAAATTCAATTTTAAGCAAGATATGGCAGTGATGTTTTATAAAAGAGATTTTTCAAACCCTTGTGCTCAATAGTAATTAAGACCTTTTACACTCCCATTTTATTCCGTATTCGGCTGGATTGATTTTATTTTACAGATGCGATGCATCTGTATGAAAATAATGTACAAAAGGTGCTGAAATTCTCGTGGGTATGAAAACCATCTGAGGACATCCAAACATCACAGATAAATTTACAAGCTGCTTACAGCTGAATAGGTCTATCATGGGAACCGAATCTAGATTCAGTGGACTGAACTTGTGATCACATAATTTCTAGGCTCACATGATGCCGCAATTAATAAAAACGCAGTAAACAGATATATATATATATAAAATCTATAAATATATATATACAGACATGATCACCAACCATGAAGCACCTCCATGTGGGATCAAAAATATAAATAAAGCTGTAAAAAGCTATCAACCGCCACGGAGGAAACTCCAGGCGGGACAAAAATGTACAGAAAGCTGTAAATACGGTCAACCACCACGAAGTAAAGTTCAGGTGGAACGAAATGTATATATATATATATATATATATATATATATATATATATATATATATATATATATATAAAAGCATGTAAACGCACCAGATATAAAATCCAGGCTCATCGGACAAAGTCCAACAACAGTTAATATATATAAGTATATATATATATTAAAGCAGTAAACGCACCAGACATAAGCATATATATATATATATATATATATATATATATATATATATATATATATATATATATATATATATATATATATATATAAGAAAGCCATTAAACGCTCCAGATCGAAGTCTAGGCTCAATCGAGGCATAACTCGATGATGTTAGTCCATATATATATATATATATATATATATATATATATATATATATATATATATATATATATACAGATTGAAAGTAAACCACGGACCGAAGTCCGGGCAAACACACGCAACACGACTCTCAACGTGAAGAACAGTGTGTGCAAAGATGAAGAGAAAGGCTTTATAGCATGTAAGAAGGCTTATAGTGGGCTGCCAAAGAAGACTTCTATGTCTTTAAAGTAGATAAACACTGGCTTCTGTCGGTACAAAAGTAACTATATATGAGCTTTAAAATGTGAAAGCACTCAGTATAGGGTGAGTACAGAACAAATTGGGTAGGGTTTCCTCGCCATTTTCTCTTATAAAATGGCCACCCTAAGCCCTCTATTTATAGAGGGTGGAGCCACATGTGTACCTGTGGCTGGGCCGCAGGTGTACCAGAGGCTGCCCGGGGTGCCCCGGGCATTGCGGGTCCTGCCGTCTCGAAGTACGTACACGCATACAACATGATGTCCGCTCGAACTTTCATAATTGCAATTCGGGCATCTGACTGAGGTATATAGGACCTATTTCGAACCGCCGTTGTCGAGAGTTACGCAATGACATGGGATTAGAGATTGTACGAAGTCATGAAGATGGGACGATGCCCTCCGGTCTTCAGCTTCAAATTCTATCCGTTATCCTGCGTAATAGTCACTCGAGATTGGTTTTTCTTGGCTCTTGTGGGACATGGATGTGTAGAAATGTATGTCTAAAATGCTGAGACGACATGATATGGTGTCAAGTTGGCGAGATGATGACTTTTCCCCTCACCGGGGTTATCTCCTATTTGGGCTGATAAAGCAGATGTTGCTCAGGGTTATCGCTGAGATTGGACTGCTGCAATGGTTGAAGGTCCTCAGTTTCATCTCTGAGGTGTGCCTGTCCTCCTAGTGTTATTGCCAGGTCTTGTACTGAGTATCTCGTTGTGAGCACCGGGATTGAAGCTGATTGCATTTAAAACAAGCATTTCCGGGGTTATCGCCGGAACTGCATTCCTTGGGGTTATCGCCAAGGTTGGTATCTATTTCCATGATTGGGACTGAGACTGGAACATCTCGGGGTTATCTCCGGGATGAATCGGTCTTCTCCGGTGTGCGTTCTGGTACTGTAACTGCAGGCCTCAAGGTTATCGCCGAGGTTAAAACTGTTACTCCCGATGTGTGTTCCGGGGTTGAGGCTGTTACTCCCAGAGTGTGTTCCGGGGTTGAAACTGAGCTTCCGGTAGTATTCGGACTGGATGTGAGTTGTCTTCCAGGGTTATCTCTGAAAGATGAATCTCCCCTACTACAATGTTAGTAACAGGTGTGCAGAAAATTTTGAGTGTCTACAATTATTATTAGCATCATTCTGCTCATAGAAATGGTATCGTGAAGCACCGAGTTCGGGTTTCAAGTACCTGAATTTGGGGGCGTCACAAAGATATATATATATATATATATATATATATATATATATATATATATATATATAACATAGCATCTCTCACCCAAGAGACTTACAAAGGCTTGACAAGAACAAGGTGGACTACAGTAAATCAGGTGACTTCTGAATAAGAATAAAAGAGAAATTTTGAAAACGGTTGTAGATGAACAGTTGTAAATATCTTACTGGCAACTAGAACAGAAATAACATGGCTTTGATACCATTTGGGGCTAAAGAGATGCTACAAGAATAAGAAGTGCAAATAATATAACAGTTTAATTACTAAAACATATAATTTTATTGGAAATAAAAATGTTTACAAATGTATAAAATGTTTACAAATTACAAATTGAATTGACTTGACTTACTCAAAACATTAAGAAATGGAGAATAGTAGAAAGAGGGGCTAAGAAAGGCTTAACAGCGGTAGAGGCTAAAGATTCATCTGAGAAGGAACTCAGAGTCTTTCGAAGTCTGCCTCAATAACTAAGTTCGGTTTCCTTTTATAGAATAAGGAAAGAACTATTACAAAGTTACTATTACAAAATAAATGATTACAGATAAAAGTTACTATTCATGAACAGTGCTGACTTTTTTTACTATTCATCGACGCGTCTGACAACTTTTGACAAAGTGGCCACAACTTTTGACTTGAGAGATGCTTTCGGTGGAAAGGAGATACTTTCGGTGGAAAAGACGAATCTGCTTTCGGCTGAGGGCATCTTTTGACTGGCTGCAGGGAGCAGGTGCATGTGACTGAGAAGAAATATCAGGCAAATGGGTCCTGAGCATCCTGTAGATTGATGGTGTCATAAGGATCATCATCTTCTTCATACTGACTGAGGGAAGCTGATGAAGAACCTGTAGAGGTTTCTTCATGTAATTCATCAATTCTTTTATTTAATGCCTGGGCAATTAATTTTAACTCTTTTCCGGAACAATCCTTAAAATCAGAAATGCTACGAGAACAAGACGAACCAGTGGGACTGACTCTAGACTCTTTTGATTTTTTACTGACACTTGACTCTTTTGATTTTTGACTAGAAGGTTTTGCTGTAGAGACTGGGAGAACCTTGAGAGGAGAAGCAGGGAATTCTAACTGAACTTGACCTGCAATTCTATTGACATCAAATTTATCCCACCATTTGACAAACCATTGGCGTGTGACAACGGGAAAAGGATCTGCCGACGGAGATGTAGGGGAAGCATTATGACTAATTTCACTGGTGGGGTTTTGAATGCTGTATTCCCATCGGAGAATCCAGGGAATCTTATATTTACTTACAAACTGAAGAAGGACTTGGACACCTTCATATGCTGAATCTAATTTTTTGTGATTGCAAAAATGATTGAGTTGGACTTTCAAGGGATCGGGAAGAAGGTCATAGGTAGAACCAAATCTCGACCACCAATGGGAAAACCAATATGGGAAATGACTTTTAAATTTATGATCGAATTGCACAAACCAAGAATGACTGTGCGACTCATTTTTATGGAGGAAAACTTTATACCAAGCTTCCGTATAATCATAATAACAAAAAGAGTTATCCTGATTAGAAAGCTGCATAAGATCAGAGGGATGTTTTCCCCATTCAGACATCTGAATAAACTGTTTAATATACAACGAATGGTAAAGAACTTTGGCTTTATCATTGTTGGCATAAATGGGTTTAATGAAGATTGACTCTGTTTCGACAAGAATGTCCTTATAATACACAAGGGATTTATAAAGAGCAAGAGGCATAAAATGCCAACTAGAAGGGAAAAACTGGGAAGTCAACTTTACTGGGTCATTTCTGGGTTTCATGTGAGGCTCAATATGAAATAAGAGATTGGTCCATCTAAGCATGTACTCAGAGGGAGGATTACTGGGGTTTGAACTAGAGGCTTTGGACTGAAAGGGGTCGACAGGAATTGGGTTACTAGCTAAAGCTGAACTACAGGGCTTGGGCATTGTCCCAAGGACAGTGAACTTGTTACTAGTTTGGTAAATTGGGTTAACTGGATGAGGAACCAAGGCTCCTCTTGGCTGATTACTAGGGCCAGTAGGGCGACCCGGACCACGAGAGGTTGATGCACCGCGGATACTCATGAAGGATGGATGGTACCTGTGTTAATAAATTCCCGAGTGAGAAAATCAGGAATGAAATTGTTACTGCCTTTAATGTATTCGATATCAAAATTAAAGATACTCAAAAGGGCTTGCCATCTAGCAAAGGAGTGTTTAAAAGCTATGTTTTCAACATCTTTCTCTAACACATATTTTGCAGATTTGCAGTCAATTCGAACTAAAAATTTTTGATTTAATAAATCAATTTGAAATTTATTAATACATAATACAAGAGAAAGTATTTCTTTCTTTATAGTACTATAATTTAACTGTGTACTATTCCATGCACCGGAATGAAAACGGACGATTTGTTCTGGGAAATCTGGAGTTAACTTTTGCTTGAGAATACCTCCGAAACCAATATCTGAGGCGTCAGTTTCAACAATCTTAAATGCAGAATCATTTGAAATACCAAGGCAGGGCAATGCCTTGACGTATTTTTTGACTTGTTGGACGACAGAAGTATGAATGTCAGTCCATGGGGAAGGATTGCCTTGCAAACGCTGAAAGAGAGGTTTGTAAATTTTCCTGAGGTTTTTATAGAACTTGCCATTATAATTGAGCGATCCCAGAAACCTCTGCAGTTGGGTTTTATGGGTAATTTTATCTGGGAATCTGTCGGCAAATTGAATAGCTCTATCAATTGGCCGTATGAGTCCGCGATATATAATTAATCCAAGAAACCGAACTTTAGCTTGAAACAAGCTGCATTTGGAAAGTGAAAGAACAAGTCCATTGTCTTTGACCGTTTTAAAAAACGATTTCAAATGTTTGACGTGTTCTTCAATGGAATTAGAAAAAATGAGAATATCATCAATATATACAACAATAAAATGACTGAAAGGATTCAAAATATCATTGAGGATATTCTGGAATTCAATGGGAGCATTTTTTAAGCCAAATGCTTGGACATTCCATTCATAATGACCAAATGGAGTGGTGAATACCGTTTTATATCTGTCTTCTGGGTGAATAGCAATTTGCCAGAAACCAGATTTGAGGTCAAATTTACTAAAGATGGTGGCATTACTCAACCGGTTAATGAGGTCATTTTTATTAGGCAGGGGATATCTAATCCACTCTAGGACTTTGTTTAATGGCTTGTAGTTGATAACTAACCTGGGAACACCTCTTTCCTTTTCTGCTTCATTGTTAACATAAAAGGCAGGACATGACCAAGGGGATTTACTGGGTCTAATTAATTTTTTACTAAGGAGATCATTAATTTCCTTTTTACATAACTCCATTTGTTCATGATTCATTTGAATAGGCCTGGCCTTAGTAGGAATCAAATGTTCTTTGAATTCCTTAGCGTAAGGGAGCCTTACAACATGTTTTTTTCGATGCCAAAAGGCATTAGGAGAATCCGAACAAAGGTTGTCCTTTAAATAAGTTTTTAACTCTTCAATTTTTTCAAGAACATCTTTATTTTGAAGTTGTTCTTCTATTCTTTTGTATTTAATTTCTTCTTTTAAGAAATTTAGAAGGGTGGATTTACAATTTAATAAATTTAATGATTTAGAAATGGACTCTTCTTGAATAAATATTAAATCTCTTTCTTTTGGTTTAATAAGAAATTTAAATGTTATTCGTTTACGTACATGTTTACAGCTTAATCCTTCATTACTGGTAGTAAATGGATATAATAAATATATAAATGGTAATCCTAAAATGATTTTATCCGTAAGGTTGCGAATTAAAACAAATGATATTTTAAAACACATATCATCTTGACAGATATGCACTTTAGGTAATTTATATTTTATTTTCATCTGACTACCATTAGCTGAATTTAATTTTTCATTAGTCTTCTTATAGTATTTGGTTGGAATAAGACCTTCCTGGATACAATTTAAATCCGCACCAGTATCAACTAAGGCGGGAAGTCGTATTGAAAAGGTTTTATCAACAACCAAATCAATGGAGATATACCATTTTTGAATGGTAATATCTTTAACTCTTTTAAGAGAAAGACCTTGAACGAATAGATCTGATTCATCTTTGATTCCTGAAGATTCTGGCTCATCGTGATCTTCATCACTAGAGGAGGAATCATGAACTTGAAGATCAGACTTTTGACTCTCCAAGTCTTTTCTTAAATTAGAGACTTCAATTTTTAAATTAGAAATTTCTTTTTTGAGTTTATTAACTTCTTGATTTAATTCTGGAAGGGTAACTTCTTTAACTGGGGTTTTAAATCTTTCTAGAGTTTTATTAAGGCTGAATATTGGTTTATCTTTAGCTTTAAAAATCTTGTCTTTAACTCTAGTATCTTTGGTTAATAAATTTTTTAACTGCTTAGTATATTGAACTTTAAGTTTAGGGTCAGAAATTTTACTAATTAAGTCTATTAACAAAGAGCTTTCTTCATCCTCTTTGGTAATTACACTTAATCTTTTGGTGCAACAATTTTCATTACAGTTATTAGCACAAATAGTGACTTCTTCCTCGTTACTATCAGATTCATTGTTGCTGGTACTGCTTTTAGAAGAATAGGGGATGTCAGATCCTTCATCATTATCTGCATTGTTTTCTATTCTCATTAGCTCTAATAATTGTTATGTATCTTCATTAGAGATATTTAACTGAGATAATTTTTGTTTTACTTTACATTCGTTTTTGTAGTGGCCTTTTTGCCCATAATTGTGGCAGACAATTTTACTCTTATCATGTTTTTAGGCCTTTTATTATATGTTTTAGTAATTAAGTTGTTATATTATTTGCACTTCTTATTCTTGTAGCATCTCTTTAGCCCCAAATGGTATCAGAGCCATGTTGTTTCTGTTCTAGTTGCCAGTAAGATATTTACAACTGTTCATCTACAACCGTTTTCAAAATTTCTCTTTTATTCTTATTCAGAAGTCACCTGATTTACTGTAGTCCACCTTGTTCTTGTCAAGCTTTTGTAAGTCTCTTGGGTGAGCAGTGTTGGTTTTTGAACATAGGTATGAGTCTGCTTAAGGTAATAGGGTATGAATGGAAGAATAATGAATAAAAATTTATTTTGAACTTGGTAAAAATGAATAGATTGTTTAGATCTAACTCCTCAACTAGTAACCGGTCGACTTTGCCTCCTGTCCTAGACATAGTTAACCAGGAAACTCACAGTTATGAAAATATCAGTCAAGCCTTGCACAATTGGAATATACCTAGGGTCTCCCCTAAGGAAATTTATCAGTCAACATTTTTGGACAATTTTAAAACAGATTATAATGTCAAAACTGTTGAAAAGGTTTATGCCATTAATAAAGAATACGAAAATTGTAGTCTTTTGGATCTCGAAGTCATCAAAAAACATAAAAAGAAAGGTTACACTGTAGTCCAACAGCCACTTGAACTAATCCAATGTGAATAAAATTATAACATTTCTTTTTATGTTTTTTGATGACTTCGGGATCCAAAAGACTACAATTTTCGTATTCTTTATTAATGGCATAAACCTTTTCAACAGTTTTGACATTATAATCTGTTTTAAAATTGTCCAAAAATGTTGACTGATAAATTTCCTTAGGGGAGACCCTAGGTATATTCCAATTGTGCAAGGCTTGACTGATATTTTCATAACTGTGAGTTTCCTGGTTAACTATGTCTGGGACATGAGGCAAAGTCGACCGGTTACTAGTTGAGGAGTTAGATCTAAACAATCTATTCATTTTTACCAAGTTCAAAATAAATTTTTATTCATTATTCTTCCATTCATAACCTATTACCTTAAGCAAACTCATACCTATGTTCAAAAACCAACACTGCTCACCCAAGAGACTTACAAAGGCTTGACAAGAACAAGGTGAACTACAGTAAATCAGGTGACTTCTGAATAAGAATAAAAGAGAAATTTTGAAAACGGTTGTAGATGAACAGTTGTAAATATATATATATATATATATATATATATATATATATATATATATATATTATATAAATTTTTTTTATATAAAATAGAATATATTATATTTTATTTGCGTAGTACTGAATAGTGTTGCATAGTACTGCATAGTGTGTGCATAGTGCTGTATAGTGCAGCATAGTAAAATAATTTTTTTAAAAAAGTTTCAATCGAACGCCTGTGAATCCTTTACTGTGCACCCGTGATTTTTTAAATTCAAATAGTATCCTGCCATTCTCCTATAAATAAGATGCTTAGTTTAGAATTGAAAATCACATCAGAATCAGAGAATTCTTCTTCTATAATATTGAGCGTATTTTTTAGAGATTAATGAAGTTTTGAGTGTAAAAAATAGTACAAGTTTTCTTCAAGAATATCCCCGTCGTACCAGTCATAAATACTCTCATTTTAAGGTAAGGGATATTATTTTTGTTCAATGTTAGTAAGAAATAATATTTGCTTCCATACTCTGTAGTTTGTAAGTAATATTATTTCGTTTCAGATTCTGAATTCTACACTCATTTTGTTAAGTATTGCTTCTATACTCCTTGAAATTAGTAGAATATCCTTGAAATTTACGCTTCATCTATTATCGTTTCACAAAGATATTTTTCTGAATATTCTTGTTAAATTTTATTCTTTTCATGCCGAGGTACTATTTACTGGATACTATTCACAAAGTACTATTCACGGGGTGCTATTCACTCGGGTACTATTCACCCGGGGTACTATTCATGACAAAAATTAATTTCTTTTTTGTCCAAATTAGTTTGATACATGAATATGATTCTTGAACTTTACTCCACAAAGCAGTTATCATGTTGACAATTTGGATATTCTTGAATTCTGGATAAATTGATTTATGAATCTTTAAAATTTATCATTGCTCTTACTTAATTGAATTTTTATATCATTGTCATCATCCTCATGCTTGTATTGTGATGAAAGTCATCTTTGGCCCGTAGTGCATAGATGGACTATTGATTGGTATGATTATGACTATGTATCGGTATAATTATGACTTGTAATGTTACAAATGATGTGGTAAAAGTCCTCATTGGCCCGTAGTGCAATGATGGACAGTTGTTAGAATGATCATGACCACTGGTGATGCTAACGAATATCCTTGGCCCGTAGTGCATGAATAATTCGTGGATGTGATAATAATAAATATCCTTGCCCCGTAGTGCATGGATAATTCATGGATGTGATACTAACGAATATCTTTGGCCCGTAGTGCATGGATAATTCGATGATGTGGATTAGTTATTGAGAATCATAGAAGATAGTAGATATTATACTCTACTTGACTCTTCTAATGGATTACTTGTTCTACTGCAGTTAGACTTATTTTCTATTATATTCTATCAGTCTTATACTATTGAAGGCTAAAGATAATTTATTTTGCATTATCTTAGTCATAATATTCTTTACTAGGCTAGTTGAGCTCACCCTTTGCTTTCATTGTTCTCGTCAAGAAATGAGAACGTAGCCGGGACTAGTCGGGGAGTGGAGTGACGGTCCGAGATGGTGGCTATAGTAGTCCTCACTATTCTATAAAATAGTGTGATAATAATTGTAATGATGACTTCATTTGAGTTTGGATATTGTCTACGAGATAATATCCGTGTTAAAACTCTCAGCTTACGTTTGTTGTATTGTGTAAATTAAGTTTGTATATTGAATTTTGTACCATGTATTTGGCGATTCAGAATGAGTTGTATATACCTATTTTGGGGGCATCACAGTTGGTATCAAAGCTTAGGGATATGATTGTATGACCTACCTAAGCTGAATTGTTATTTAATTGGTCGGTCAGAATATAGGGATAATATTGGCAGGCAAAACTATGTTTTTCACCACTAAACTTGGCACGTTTTACTTAATACACGATTGATCTTTTAATTTTTCGAATTACATCACTGAACTAATTATTATTTTACAATTAAGACATTCCGTTAAAAAATATTTACAGACGTTAAATAATTGCTGACGTGGCACTGACATGGCAAAAAAAATAAAAAAATAATGCTGACGTGGCAAAAAAATACATAATACTCATTTTAAATTTTAAAAATAACAAAAACATAATAAAATAAAATAGATTTTTCTAAAAAATATAATTTTTAATAAAAAATAGACTTTTTTAAAAAAGCATACTTTATTTTAAAAAAATATGCTTTTTAAAAACAAATTTTTAAAAAACATATTTTTTTTAAACATAATTCTTTTTTAAAAACAGATTTTTAAAAAACATATTTTTTTTAAAAACATAAATTTTTTTAAAAACATAGTTTTTTAAAAAACGTATTTTTTAAAAAAAACATAATTTAAAAAAAACGAAACTTTTTTAAAAAAGCATACTTTATTTTAAAAAACGTAATTTTTAAAAAAGCGCAATTTTTTTAAAAAACATAAATTTTTTTAAAAAACAGAACTTTTTTTAAAAAACACTTACTTTTTTTAAAAAAACATAAATTTTTTTAAAAAACAATTTTGTTTTTTCAAAAAACATAATTCTTTTTTTAAAAGCAGATTTTTAAAAAACACAAATTTTTTTTAAAAAACGGAACTTTTTAAAAAAAGCGTAATTTTTTTTAATAAAACTTAAATTTTTTTAAAAACTTATTTTTTTTTGAAAAAACATAACTTTTTAAAAAAACCAGATTTTTTAAAAACGCTAATTTAGTAAAAATTTCTTTTTTTAAAAAATTATGTTTTTTTAAAAAAAATTACGTTTATTAAAAAAATTACGTTTTAAAAAAAATTATGTTTTTTAAAAAAAATTATGTTTTTTATTAATCTGTTTTTAAAAAAGAATTATATTTTTTTTAAAAAGTTTCGTTTTTTTTAAAATATGTTTTTAAAAAAGAATTATAATTTTTTTAAAAAACATAATTTTTTTTAAAAAGAGTAATTTTTTAATAAATTGTCGTTTTTAAAAAAACTAGTTTTTTTTTAAAAAGTTATGCTTTTTGAAAAAAAAATATTTTTTAAAAAAATTTATGTTTTTTTTAAAAAATTACGCTTTTTTAAAAAGTTCGGTTTTTAAAATTTTTTTATGTTTTTTTAAAAATTACTTTTTGTAGAAAAATCTATTTTTTTAATAAAAATTGATGTTTTTTGAAAATCTGTTTTTTAAAAAAAGTATGTTTTTTTAAAAAAGTTCCGTTTTTTTTAAAATTTATGTTTTTTAAAAATCTGTTTTTAAAAAAGAATTATGTTTTTTAAAAAATGTCCCGTTTTTTTTAAAATATGTTTTTTGAAAAAAAATTATGTTTTTTTTAAAAAAGTCTGTTTTTTTAAAAAAGTTCCGTTTTTTTAAAAAAAGTTTGTTTTTTTTAAAAAATTACGTTTTTTTAAAAAAAGTATGCTTTTTAAAAAAAGTTGTGTTTTTTTTAAAAATAATGTTTTTTTAAAAAAAATTACGTTTTAAATTTTTTTTATGCTTTTGAAAAAAAATTATGTTTTTTTAAAAAAGAATTATGTTTTTTTAAAAAAGTTACGTTTTTAAAAAAAATTATATTTTTTTAAAAAAAATATGTTTTTGTTAAAAAGTATATTTTTTTAAAAAATTATGTTTTTTAAAAAAATCTGTTTTTATTAAAAATTATATTTTTTAGAAAAATCTATTTTATTTTATTATATTTTTGTTATTTTTAAAACTTTAAAATGAGTAGTATGTATTTTTTTGCCACGTCAGCATTATTTTTTTATTTTTTTTGCCATGTCAGTGCCACGTCAACAATTATTTAACGTCTGTCAATATTTTTTAACAGAATGGATTAATTGTAAAATAATAATTAGTTCAGTGATGTAATTCGAAAAATTAAAAGTTCAATCGTGTATTAAGTAAAACGTGCCAAGTTTAGTGGTGAAAAACATAGTTTTTGTAAGACCCCAAATTATTAATAAATGAAATTTAATTTTCTCTATTTATTATTCTGAAATAGTAAGAGTTGATTTGATTAATGTGGTTAGTTATGGGTAAAATGCGCAAATATTTTAAATAAGCAAGTGATTATAAAATATTCATTGTTGTCGGGGAATATTTGTTTGGTCGTGGAATATTCTTGTTGTCGGGGAATATTCGTACGACGGCGCAGCCTTGTGTGGGCCCCATAACAGAAAACGATTCGATGAAGAAAACGACAAAAATAAGTTATTTATAAATAACGGCGTAGTTGTTACCGTTAATACTGTTGGAATACCCGATGGTTAAAACACAGTAATACGCGTTGTTGCACAGTAGCACACGGTATTGCACCAATTATTGATTCTTACGTAAGAAGGCACTACTCAATAATTGTTACAGTAATTACTGTTCAATATTATATTTTATTGATTCAATAATTGTTGCGTTGATATTTTATATTACTGTTGTTTTAATAATTATCACTACACAATATTTTTTATTATCGGAACAATAATTTATATTATCTGAATAATATTATTAGATAACATTATTGGCAATGTCTAGAAAGTTCTGTCTAAGGAGAGGTTTGGTCATCTAATTGCGCGCCAATAAGGAGAGATCCTTATTGGAAAGCCCCCTCTTTAATGGGAACGGCCTGGTTGTCAGTACTGTGATTCTGTAATATTATTTGTGCATAATTAATTATTGATTTATATGATGAGGAAAATATTGATTTTATGAGGATATAGATGGAGAAAATTTTTAATGTGACAATTGTTGAAAATTAATATTTTATCTTTTTCTGATAAAATAATTTATTTAAATATATTATTTTAATAATATATTGATGGTGATATTTTTACAATGAATGTGAGATATATGAGTATATGAGGAGGAAGAGTATTTTTGTGGCATTAAATGATTAACACATATTTTGTGTGTTGGTGGATACAATTCTTGACCGAAAATTTATTATTGACTGTAAAATCGCCCGTTTGTGGATTTCGGTCAATTTCTGTTTAGAATTTGGAAAAACTTTCTTCTGCAAAGTTGTAGAGAATTGAATTTCCTATAAAAACACGCGAGATTCAAATTTTATGATAAAAGGGCTATTTATTATGAATTATTGAAGTTCTGAAGTTCCGAAATAATTGATTTTTGGAAGTTTTATTTATTAGTTTGAAGAAAAACGTTTTTTGTATTTTGTTGGACATCATTAACATGTGTGGCTGGTGTTTTTGACCAAAGGTGGGCTAAGAAAAATTTGTATAATTACATTAATATTATATTCAATTTTCTGCTTTGGTGTTCTAAGCAATTTCCTATAAATAGGGTGCTTAGGTTAGAATTGAAAATCACACCAGAAACACAAGTTTCTCTCTATTTCTCTCTCTATATCGAGCGCATTCTTGTGAGTATTTGATACTTTGAGTGTTGCTATACGGTGCAAGTTTCCTTCAGCACTATATCTAGTATTCCAGTCAGAAGTACCGTCTTTCCGAGGTAAGGGATGTTATTTCTTCTTAAATGATATTATTTTCTTCAATATCATTATGCCGAAGTATTGATCTGAATTTTTATCAAATTTAGAACTTTTCATGTCGGGGTTACTATTCATGAGTTACTATTCATGAGTTACTATTCACGAGTTACTATTCACGAGTTACTATTCACCGAAAAATGAAATTTCTTCTTTTCGTCCAAATATCTATTCTGGATACTAGCTTTGATTGTATCCATGTTTTGATCATTCTTGAATTTTACTCCATTATGATTATTTATAAGGTATTTTTGGACATGGAATAGCTGAAATACGAATCCCTAATATTTATTATTTTGCTTCACTGGATTCGTTTCCTTTAAAATATTTTTCATCATCCTCAGTCCTAAATGATGATATAATTAAATATCTTTGGCCTGTAGTGCAAAGATGAATGATTTCTGATGAATATCTTTGGCCCGTAGTGCAAAGATGAACATGTGTTGAGGTGAACATGACCAACTGATGAATATCTTTGGCCTGTAGTGCAAAGATGACTATTTGATTCAAGATATTTATTGATTGATGTTACAGGGATAAAATGTTGATGATGGGCTTTTAAATTCATAGATAATCGTAGATTTCATTCTCTACGTAACTCTTCTATGAATTATTATTTTCCGCTGCGAATATTGATTTAAAAGTTGTTGTCTATTGTATTCTATTAGATTTTTCCCTGTTAAAGACTAACGATAATTTATTGTATATTATCTTAGTCATAATATTCTTTACTGGGCTAGTTGAGCTCACCCTTTTCCTTGTTGTTCCATTTTCTTCTCAGGAGGCGAAAATGTAGCGAGTACTAGTCGGAGTGTGGAATGATGGTTCAAGACAGTTGTTTTAGTAGTCCTCACTATTTTTGTAAATAGTGTATCAATAAGTATAATGAGTACTTAATTGAGTATGAATACTGTCTAGATGACAATATTTGTATTTAAACTCACAGTATATGTGTTGTCGTATTTTGCACGACAATTGTAATAATAAAGTTGTAGTTATTTTCTGTACCATGTATTTGGCGACTCAGAATGGGTTGGATGGATTGGACCTATTTTGGGGGCGTCACAGTTGGTATCAGAGCTTAGGGATATGATCTCTGGCGGAGATCGAGGAATAGAACTAGGAGGGGAGAGACGAGTAAATCCTTCGCTAGTGTGTCCTACCTAAGCTTATTTGTTGGTCGGTCATAATATAGGGATATTATGTGATTTGTTAATTTGTTAAATTAACCCTTGTTTTATGGCAGTATTTGAGAATGTCGACTGAGAATGTTAACAGTGGAGTAAATGAAACCGTGGAGACACCTGTACTCACCAACGAGGAGAACGTGCAACAGATTGGCAATGTTCCTCCTGTGAACAACACCACTGAGCAGACGATGAACGATGAGATGTTTAGAAGCTTTTTGCAGTTCATGCAAAATCAGACGAGGAAGACTCGTGTACAGAATACGGGTGGAAATGATAGCAATGCGCGGCTTGTCACAGCCAAGCAGTTCAAAGAGTTGGGACCACCCGAATTTAAGGGAAAGCCGGATCCGATTAAGGCGGAGACGTGGGTCAAGCAAATTACCAAGATATTCGATGTCTTGGGATGCACGGAGGAACAGAAGGTTCCATTCGCCACCTTTATGTTCCGTGGCGAGGCAGACTACTGGTGGGAGTCTGTGAAACGTACCCATCCAGCCGCACTCAGCATGTCTTGGGAGACATTTCAGAAACTGTTCAATGACAAGTACTTTCCTGAAAGTATTCGTCATATGAAGGAGGTGGAGTTTATTAGACTGGAGCAGAACAACATGACGGTGTCCCAGTACGAGGCGAAGTTTGCAGAGTTGTCCAGGTTTGCACCTCATTTGGTGGAGAATGAGGAACGTATGACACGGATGTTTCTGAGAGGTTTGAAACCCGGCATATGTCAATATCTCATTTCTCATAAATTTTCTCTCTATTCAGATGTTGTCAACAGGGCTCAATTGTTGGAGCGAGATAACGAGTACGGTCAACCGAGGGACCACAACCAGGATCATATCGGTGACAACAGTCATCAGAACAATGATAACCAGCGGAGAAAGAAAAGTACAGACAAGAACGGCAACCACTCTGGTGGTAATCGTGGCTATAAAAATAGAAGAAGCGAGTCAGGAGGAGATTTTAAAAAGAGGAGATTCAACAATGATAATACGAAGACGTCAGCACCGGCAGCAACTGGTTCCAAGGGAGGAGAACGACCACCGGTCATATGCTATAAATGTGGAAAAGAGGGACATATCAGCCCAAACTGTCCACAACAGTTCAAGGTATGCTATAATTGTGGAAAGGAAGGACATATCGCTCGAGATTGTACGATAGCGAAACCAAGTTCAGCGGGGACGGTGACTCAAAAGGCTGCCCCAGAAAAGTCAAAGTCAACGGTTCCTGGAAGAGCGTTTGTCGTGACTGGTCAACATGCGAGGAACCCAAACGAGGTGATCACGGGTAAGCTAATCATAAATTCATGTGAAGTTTATACCTTACTAGATACCGGTGCTACCCATTCATTTATTTCTCCTACTTGTGCTCAACGTTTAAACTTGACTCCGGAGAAAATTAGACTTTGACTTATCTGTTGAAACTCCGTTAGGAGAAATTTTCATCACATCCACTGTTTATAAATCTTGTTTGATCCAAGTTGGCACCATCACCTTACCTGTTGACCTTATCTCTTTAAAGATACTTGCATTTGACGTGATTTTAGGAATTGATTGGTTAACTACTCATCATGCCAAATTGATTGCTTTTGTAAGGTTGTTAGTTTTCATATTCCTAAGCAACATGTTATTCAAATTCAAGCAACCAAACCATTAAAGTCAAACTCTTTCATATCAAGCCGTAAAGTCATTCGTTTATTGAAAAACGGATGTCAAGCTTTCTTAGCTATGTTATGGACTTGAACAAAAAATACGTCAGATTTGAATGATATTTCTGTTGTTAGTAAAATTTTTGACGTATTTCCTGAAGAATTTCTTGGCTTACTCCCAGAGCGTGATATTGAATTTTGTATCGACTTTGAACCCGGTACAAAACTCATTTCTAAAATCTCATATCGAATGGCTCCTATTGAACTTCAGGAGTTAAAAACCCAACTATAGAAGTTGATAACCGAGCCTTTATCTGGTGACTTCCTTTGTGGAATGCCCTGAAGCCAGACTCTCCGTAGGGGACGCCATATTCGTTCGGTAGTAAACTGATAGGTGTCATTGTGACGTGCTATCCAAGATTGAGATATGAGTCACAGTTGAGAGCAAACCTAAGTCAGTAATCGAAATACGTAGCTTTCTATGCTTAGCTAGTTATTATCAAAGATTTTGTGGAAAGATTTTCTCGAATTGCTACTCCATTAACTTAGTTAACTCATAGAGATAAAAAAATTCGAATGGAACAAGGAATGTGAGAAGAGCTTCGAAGAACTCAAGGGGAGACTCAATTTGGTACATGTTTTGACTATACCATCCTGAAAAAGCAAACGTGGTAGCTGACGTGTTGAGTAAAACATCGTATACGAGTACAAGTGCGATATTGTCAAAGACCCATTTTTGTATAACTTACAAATGATATAGATAGAGTTAAAGACTCTAGGTACCCATGTGATGATATACGAGTAAAATCGACTTTTATCGATAAAGTTAAAATCGCTCAAGCTACACACCAGAGTTAATGAATATGAAGAAGAAGATGCAAGAAGTTGTTATTCCAAAAGCGAGAATTGGCGATGTGAGGGAAGCTCAAACCTTCGATTTATTGGTCCATTTGAAATCCTCGATCGAGTAGGAATTGTGGCCTATAGACTCATTTTATCGCCAAGTATGACGCGTGTTCATAACGTTATTCACGTATCGAAGTTATGAAATTATGTGGACGACCCGAACCACGTCATTGAGTTAGAACCGGACGAGATAGCCGAAGACTTAACGTACGAAGAGGTACCTGTTAAGATCTTGGATAGGAAATAGCATGTCTTATGCACGAAGGTCATACCACAAGTCAAAGTTTTGTGGAGAAACCATGCTATTGAGGAAATGACCTGGGAGTTGGAAACGGAAATGAAAGCGAGGTATCCTCATCTTTTCGAAACACCAGGTACGTATGTCAATTTCGAGGACGAAATTTCATAAGGAGGGGAGGTTGTAAGACCCCAAATTATTAATAAATGAAATTTAATTTCCTCTATTTATTATTCTGGTAAGAGTTGATTTGATTAATGTGGTTAGTTATGGGTAAAATGCGCAAATATTTTAAATAAGCAAGTGGTTATAAAATATTCATTGTTGTCGGGGAATATTTGTTTGGTCGTGGAATATTCTTGTTGTCGTGGAATATTCGTACGACGGCGCAGCCTTGTGTGGGCCCCATAACAGAAAACGATTGGATGAAGAAAACGACAAAAATAAGTTGTTTATAAATAACGGCGTAGTTGTTACCGTTAATACTGTTGGAATACCCGATGGTTAAAATACAGTAATACGCGTTGTTGCACAGTAGCACACGGTATTGCACCAATTATTGATTCTTACGTAAGAAGGCACTACTCAATAATTGTTACAGTAATTACTGTTCAATATTATATTTTATTGATTCAATAATTGTTGCGTTGATATTTTATATTACTGTTGTTTTAATAATTGTCACTACACAATATTTTTTATTATCGGAACAATAATTTATATTATCTGAATAATATTATTAGATAACATTATTGGCAATGTCTAGAAAGTTCTGTCTAAGGAGAGGTTTGGTCATCTAATTGCGCGCCAATAAGGAGAGATCCTTATTGGAAAGCCCCCTCTTTAATGGGAACGGCCTGGTTGTCAGTACTGTGATTCTGTAATATTATTTGTGTATAATTAATTATTGATTTATATGATGAAGAAAATATTAATTTTATGTGGATATAGATGGAGAAAATTTTAAATGTGACAATTGTTGAAAATTAATATTTTATCTTTTTCTGATAAAATAATTTATTTAAATATATTATTTTAATAATATATTGATGGTGATATTTTTATAATGAATGTGGGATATATGAGTATATGAGGAGGAAGAGTATTTTTGTGGCATTAAATGATTAACACATGTTTTGTGTGTTGGTGGATACAATTCTTGACCGAAAATTTATTATTGACTGTAAAATCGCCCGTTTATGGATTTCGGTCAATTTCTGTTTGGAATTTGGAAAAACTTTCTTCTACAAAGTTGTAGAGAATTGAATTTCCTATAAAAACTCGCGAGATTCAAATTTTATGATAAAAGGGCTATTTATTATGAATTATTGAAGTTCTGAAGTTCCGAAATAATTGATTTTTGGAAGTTTTATTTATTAGTTTGAAGAAAAACGTTTTTTGTATTTTGTTGGACATTATTAACATGTGTGGCTGGTGTTTTTGACCAAAGGTGGGCTAAGGAAAATTTGTATAATTATATTAATATTATATTCAATTTTCTGCTTTGGTGTTCTAAGCAATTTCCTATAAATAGGGTGCTTAGGTTAGAATTGAAAATCACACCAGAAACACAAGTTTCTCTCTATTTCTCTCTCTATATCGAGCGTATTCTTATGAGTATTTGATACTTTGAGTGTTGCTATACGGTGCAAGTTTTCTTCAGCACTATATCTAGTATTCCAGTCAGAAGTACCGTCTTTCCGAGGTAAGGGATGTTATTTCTTCTTAAATGATATTATTTTCTTCAATATCATTATGCCGAAGTATTGATCTGAATTTTTATCAAATTTAGAACTTTTCATGTCGGGGTTACTATTCATGAGTTACTATTCATGAGTTACTATTCACGAGTTACTATTCACGAGTTACTATTCACCGAAAAATGAAATTTCCTTCTTTTCGTCCAAATATCTATTCTGGATACGAGCTTTGATTGTATCCATGTTTTGATCATTCTTGAATTTTACTCCATTATGATTATTTATAAGGTATTTTTGGACATGGAATAGATGAAATACGAATCCCTAATATTTATTATTTTGCTTCACTGGATTCGTTTCCTTTAAAATATTTTTCATCATCCTCAGTCCTAAATGATGATATAATTGAATATCTTTGGCCTGTAGTGCAAAGATGAATGATTTCTGATGAATATCTTTGGCCCGTAGTGCAAAGATGAACAGGTGTTGAGGTGAACATGACCAACTGATGAATATCTTTGGCCTGTAGTGCAAAGATGACTATTTGATTCAAGATATTTATTGATTGATGTTACAGGGATAAAATGTTGATGATGGGCTTTTAAATTCATAGATAATCGTAGATTTCATTCTCTACGTAACTCTTCTATGAATTATTATTTTCCGCTGCGAATATTGATTTAAAAGTTGTTGTCTATTGTATTCTATTAGATTTTTCCCTGTTAAAGACTAACGATAATTTATTGTATATTATCTTAGTCATAATATTCTTTACTGGGCTAGTTGAGCTCACCCTTTTCCTTGTTGTTCCATTTTCTTCTCAGGAGGCGAAAATGTAGCGAGTACTAGTCGGAGTGTGGAATGATGGTTCAAGACAATTGTTTTAGTAGTCCTCACTATTTTTGTAAATAGTGTATCAATAAGTATAATGAGTACTTAATTGAGTATGAATACTGTCTAGATGACAATATTTGTATTTAAACTCACAGTATATGTGTTGTCGTATTTTGTACGACAATTGTAATAATAAAGTTGTAGTTATTTTCTGTACCATGTATTTGGCGACTCAGAATGGGTTGGATGGATTGGACCTATTTTGGGGGCGTCACAGTTTTGCCATATGTGGCATGTCAATTAACCCTTATTTTGTGGCAGTGTTTGAAAATGACATATGAAAATGAAGAGATGAACTCATATAGAGTTTTAAGTGATGAATCGAGGAGATTTATTTAAAGAATAAATATTGGAGTATAATATTTTGTTATAACAAAGATTTTATTGGGGAGTACTAATTAAGTTATTAAACTTGATTGAAGGATGTCAGGCGAAGAAGAAATTAGAGATATTCATCTGGTGAGTGAAGAATTAATAGTTGCACCCGAGCTAGTCGTAGAGGTAGCAGCCGAGAGTGAGGAAGAAAAGGAACCTGAGGAGAATTTATTAGAAGAAATTTTTGATCGAAATATAGAACTGCAAGATCGTATTCGTGAGTTAGAAGAGCATGTTGAATAATGGCAGGCGATCGTGGAGCAAAGGGATGCAACAATTCAAGATTGTGTTACCTGATATGTGATGCTTGAACAGAAGCACTCTTTGGCAGAGTATAAGCTAATAAAGCTGGAATCTGAGAATTCAAATGTCAAGGATCAGTTGAAAGAAGAAACAACTGAACGAGTGAGAATGGAGGATGCAAGGGTAAAAGCCGCACAATGCGTTGATATTGTAGAAAGAGACGTTCGATTCAAAAAGGCCAAAATAGATGATATGGATCTCGCTTTTTGGACAGCAATTGGGATAACCCAATATCGAGTTTGGAATTGTCCTGTACAGAGCGGTCAATCCCAATTCGATATGGATCGAAGATTAATGATTCAGATCATGGATCAGGAGTACGCTGAATCAGTTGAGGGTGGAATGTGCCCTATAGCGAAGTTAAGTCCAGCTGAAATGTTAACACCAAAAGCTGTCCCGGACAGTTCAAAGTCGGTGGTTCAAGGGAGAGTATTTTTCATGACTTCCCAAAGAGCGAGGAACCCAAACGAAGTTATCACGGGTAAGCTAATCATAAACTCTTGTGAAGTCTATATCTTATTTGATACCAGTTCTACCCATTCTTTTATTTCTCCTACTTGTGCTCAACGTTTAAATTTAACTCCGGAGAAATTAGACTTTGACTTATCTGTTGAAACTCCGTTGGGAGAAACCTTCATTACATCCACTGTTTATAAATCTTGTTTGATTTAAATCGGCACCCTCACGTTACCTGCCAAACTTATCTCTTTGAAAATACTTACATTTGATGTGATTTTAGGGATTGATTGGTTAACTACTCATCATGCTAAAATTGATTATTTTTGTAAGGTTGTTAGCTTTCATATTCCTAACTAACCTATTATGCGAATTCAAGCAACCAAACCACTAAAGTCAAGCACTGTCATATCATGCCATAAAGCCATTCGTTTATTAAAAAATGGATGTCAAGCTTTCTTAGCCCATGTCACGGATTTAAACAAAAATACGTTAGATTTGAATGATATTACTATTGTTAATAAATTTCCTGGCGTATTCCCTGAAGAACTTCCTAGCCTACCCCTAGAGCGTGAAATCGAATTTTGTATCAACCTTGAACCCAATACAAACCCTCAAATATTTCGTCAATCAAAATGAACGTATCATACGCCAAAGACGTTGGCTCGAGCTGTTGAAAGATTACGACCATACCATTCAATACCATCGTGGAAAAGTGAACGTGGTAGCTGACGCGTTAAGTAGAAAATCGTATGATGTTACGAGTGCGATGTTGTTAACATAAAGGCCTATTTTGTATGACTTACAAAAGATGGAGATAGAGTTAAAGACTCCAGGGACCCACGTGATGATGTCAAATATAAGAGTAAAATCGACTTTAATTGATAAAGTTAAAGCTGCTCAAGCTACGAACCTGGAGCTAATGCGTATGAAGAAGAAAGTGGAAGAAGGTGCTATTCTAGAAGCAAGAATCGATGAAGAAGGAATACTTCGAGTCAACTCCAGACTTTGTGTTCCTAACGACTTTGATTTGAAGTATAAAATCATGATGGAAGCGCACAACACACCGTTTGCAATCCATCATGGGAGTACCAAAGTATATCGTGACCTTCGACATACATTTTGGTGGAGCAATATGAAGAGAGAGATAACGAAGTTTATCTCAAGGTGTTTAACTTGTCAACGTGTCAAGGCGGAGCATCAAGTGTCAAAAGGTCCATTGCAACCATTTGAAATTCTAGAATAGAAGTGGGAGCACATTACCATGAATTTCGTTACTGGTCTTCCCAAGGTTTCTCAAGGTATAGATGCGATTTGGGTCATTGTCGATAGACTAACCAAGTATGCTCATTTCTTACCTATACGAGAAACTTATTCACTTAAACGTCTTGCTCGTATATACATAAATGAGATTGTAAGGCTGCATGGTATGTCAATATCCATAGTTTCTAATCGAGACCCAAGATTCAGTTCACGATTTTGGGTTAGTTTGCAGAAAGCTATGGGCACGGATTTACGATTCAGTTCTGCATATCATCCTTAGACGGACTGGCAGTCGGAGAGGACTATTCAAACTCTTGCAGATCCATTAAGACTTCGTGTCCTAGACTTCAAAGAAAGTTGGGACAAGTTCTTGCCATTAGTGGAATTCTCCTACAACAACAGTTATCAAGCAAGTATATGCATAACTCCATTTGAGGCGTTGTATGGATGAAAGTGTCATTCTCCAGTATGCTGGGATGAGGTGGGTGAAACAACATTGTTGGGACCGAAATTGGTACGTATGACAATGGAAAAGATTCAAATGATCCGGCAACGTATAAAAACCTCACAAGATCGACAAAAGAGTTATGCTGATCTTCATTGAAGTGACGTGGAATTCAATGTTGGGGATTATGTGTTGTTACGTGTTGCTCCATGGAAAGGAGTTACGAGATTTGAAAAGAGAGGAAAGCTCAATCCTCGATTCATTGGTCCATTTGAAATCCTCGATCGAGTAGGAACTGTGGCCTATAGACTCGCCTTACCTCCAAGTATGTTTCGTGTTCATAACGTTTTTCACATATCTATGTTACGTAAATATAGGGGTGAAAATGATCTCGAGTCGATCCGAATATCCTAATGCTCAAGCTCGACTCGGATCAAAAATTTTGTGTTCAGGTTCGACTCGAATTTGAACTAATAATTTCCAACGCTGCTCAAGTTCGACTCGATGAATTACTCGATATTACTCGGATCGGAATTACTTAACTCGTTTTCACAACGAGTAATTCGTGAGCCTTTCTATTCGAGCTCGAGTCTGAGATGATTCACAACAAAATGAGATATAAAAATGAAAACTTAGAAAAACTTTAATTTCATTTATATAAAAAAATACACGTGTTGCAAATATTACAATGATAAATTTATAATATTAATTATATTATGATACAATTTCTAGTAACATCATTACATTTATCCAATCTCGTACATACACAGTGCTCGTAAAGATACTCAGCAAGTGGATGAGCACAACCCTGTCTTATGATGACATGAGGTTGTATGTCATTAGACATCTTGTATGATAGTGACAAAACACCCTTCCAATGTTGGGTTCGCCTCACCCTATTTTATTCACCAAATATAACTACTAAATGATGACCACCGTTCTATTCTCTTGTTACCCCCGCTCGACCCAGCTACACTCTTATTACCTGAAAGGAATTGTGAAACAGAAGGATGAGCACAACTAGCTCAGTAAAGAATATTATGACTAAATATAAATAAATTATCAATAGTCTTCATCAGTAATAAATCATAAATTTAGAACATATGGTAGATGATAAAAATGTCAACCATAGTTGCAGTGGAACGAGCAATCCATTAGAAGAGTCAAATAGACTATAAAGTCTATTATCTTCTCCATGTTAAAAATCCACCAATAATGTTTTATCCCTGTAACATCACTCAACAGTTCCTTCCCACAATCATATGAATAACTCATAATCATAATTGTGATTCTAAATTTTTCTTCGCACCCAGGACAAAGAATATTTTCATCACCTGTCTTTACCTGAAACATCAAAGATCATGGTTATACCAAATCACAGTTCCTGTTCATAATCATGCTAATAAATCCATCTTCGCACTACGGCCAAAGATGTTCATCAACAAACCATCTTTGCACTACGGCCAAAGATATTCAACAACAGTTCATCTTTGTACTACAGGCCAAAGATATTCATCAACAATTTATCTTTGCACTACAGGTCAAAGATATTCCTCAACAGTTCATATTTGCACTACAGGCCAAATATATTCATATCTCAAAGAAATATATAATCATTTCAGAATTTATATAAACAATAATTATAACCATGTTAATCAATTCATCTTTACATTTAAGCTAAAGATATTCAATTATAAATTCAATGGTCATGATTATACCAGTTAATAATTCATCTTTGCACTACAGGCCAAAGATATTCCTCAGTCACGATCATACCAATAATTTACCCATCTTTACACTCAAGTTAAAGAGAAATTCAATATCAGGGTTATAAAAATGTTATATATGATAATAAAAATAATATGATCAAAATATTGATTTAATTTCAAGAGTAATATTCATAAATCAACTATAATTTGGTCAAAAAAAGAAACTAATTTATCTGTGAATAGTAACTCGTGAATAGTAAACCCGACACAAAAAGGTAAAAATTCCACAATAAAATCCATACCAATATTTCGGTATAATGATATTGAAATAACGTTTCTTAAGCTTATAAACAATTTATTTTAATTGTTTACACTTTACTAAATAATGTATTTAATCATCCTAAAATGCCAAACTTATAAAATTTCATTACCAATAACCAAAACCCTCATCAAAAATCTGCATATACCTCATATAGGATTCTCAAGCCATAAAATCTTATTTTCCAATTTTCTTACTTCACATAACATATTTAATTCATTTACTCATAACTGGTCTATTTTCATGAAAAATACCAAATCAGTTCTAAAAATATTTCTTTTCTGGGATTTAGCAGAATATAGTCCCATATTGAACATATATTTTTCTCAGAATTTTTAAAACTCATTTACTATTTTTCATATGGCCAAAACCGCCAAATATTTAGACATTTATCATAAATTGTACTTTTATCCAAAAATTCTGAAATTCATAGAGTACACTAATATTATATAGATGTACTCCCAATAAAATTTTTATCAATTTTGGAGTTAACCACAAGGAGTTATAAGCGGTTACTTTTAAAATAGTCTTTTCCCGTAAAATTCATAACTCTTAATATATACATCCAAAAATCGCAATTTTTGGACACAATCTAAAAAACTCATCAAATTATCATTTTAAATTTTTCCAGAATTTTTGAAGGTCAGAAAAATTACGAAACTGAAAAACATAACAACCCTTAAAATTCCTTACTATCCCTTATCTCAAAACTGCAGTATTTCTGACTGGAATGCAAAGCCGAAGGAAACTTGCACTGAATAGCAACTCTCAAACTATCTAAATACTCACAAAATATGCTTCATAATATAGAGAGAGAAAGAGAGAAAGCTTATGTTTCTGGTGTGATTTTCAATTCTAACTTAGCCCTCTATTTATAGAAAAATGTTAGCACGCCGAAGCAGACTTAACCTGCAACCTGATGGCTTTACCTGCTACTATTCCCACCCATCACATTTGAATAAAAATCTCAGCACATTTCTTCACCAACCAAGAGTGGGGCCCACCAATTCTAGAATTTTTTACCAAAATTATTTATAAACCTAATTTCCGAATCAGTCAACTCTTAAAATTCATAACAAATTATACGTTTATTTTTAACGGTTCAAAATTTGTGGACATATACTCAACTCATATATGTATAACATATCCAAAAATCAAAACGATCCAACGGTCGGATTAAAAATTATAACCCTCACAATATATCTCAAAAATCCTAATTTGATTTTCAATACCTCCGTTTCGACAAAAATAAAGATAAAATACCTTAACATTAACTCCTTCATTTTTAACCACAAAAATATACCCCTCATTTATATCCACATAAAATAAATATTTCCTTATCATATGAATCAATAATTAATTATTCACAAATAATATTACAGAATCACATTTATGACAACCAGGCCGTTCCCAGGAAAGAGGGGGCTTTCTAATAAGGATTTCTCCTTACTGGCGCGCAATTAGATGACCAAACCTCTCCTTAGACAAAACTTTCTAGACATTGCCAATAATGTTATCTAATAATATTATTCAAATAATATGAATTATTGATCTGATAATGGGAAATACTGTGCAGTGACAATTATTGAAACAACAATAATATAAAATATCAATGCAACAATTATTGAATCAATAAAATAAAATATTAAACAGTAATTACTGTAACAATTATTGAGTAGTGCCTTCCTTCGTAAGAATCAATAATTCAAAAATACTGTGCAATCCGTGTGCTACTGTGCAACCACTCGTATTACTGTATTTTTGTAAGACCCCAATTTTTATAAATAAAGATGAATTCTCTATAAATATCATTTTTGAATATTATGAAGTTAATTTGATATAATGTTATAGTTGTGGGTAATATTTATAAATTTTGCAAAGTAAGCAAGTTGTTATAAAATATTCGTTTGGTCGGAGAATATTCTTTTTGTCGGGGAATATTCGTACGACGGCACAATCATTGGTGGACCCCACAACGGAATTATTGTCGGATTGAGAAAACGACAAAATTATCTTTCTATAAAAATAACAGCTGAGGTATTACGTTAAAATCGTTAAAACTGTTGAACTACTTGGTAGTAAAAGTACAGTAATACGCGTGGTTGCATAGTAGCACACGGTATTGATTATTGATGCTTACGTGAGAAGTCACTCAGCTATACTCAATTATTGCTACAGTAATTGCTGCATCATATCTCTTAAATTATTGTCATAGTATCATCTGTATAATATGTTATATTATTGAGACGTTGTGGTAAGTTTGGTTATTTTATGGGGGGCCATATGTCATCATCTAAGAGTCTTTTCGTCAATAGTAATTACCGTTGTCAATAGTAATTACCTTCGTCAATAGTATTTACCTTGGTCAATAGTATTTACCTTGGTCAATAGTAATTACCTTCGTCAATAGTATTTACCTTGGTCAATAGTATTTACCTTGGTCAATAGTAATTACCTTCGTCAATAGTATTTACCTTGGTTAATAGTAATTACTTTCGTCAATAGTAGTTGTCCCTTCAATATTACCAAGAGTCATTTGACCCTTCGTTAAGACCAAGAGTCATTTGACCCTTCGTTAAGACCAAGAGCCACCCTCAGTTTTTCTATAAATAGAGGCCTAGGGCTTCATTATTTTTCACGAATTCATTCAAGCTATAGAGAGAGAAAGTATAGAGAGAATAAGAGAGAGAGAATAAAAGTATTCTGCTACATCACTTTTCCAATATCCAGTTCTTTTAAGGTAGGGAATATTATTTCTTTTATATTCATGAAGAGAACTTCTGTTATTCCATTTGTTATTATTCTGTTGGAATAACCAGTATACGCGGTCTACCCTATACTTGGTGACATTCTTCTATTATTCTGTTGGAACATCCTGTCTGTGTGTTTTACACCGGACCTGGTTCCGTTTATTATTCTGTTGGAACATCCTGTCTGTGTGTTTTACACCGGACCTGGTTCCGTTTTATTATTATTCTGTTGGAATATCCTGTCTGTGTGTTTTACACCGGACCTGGTTCCATTATTTATTATTCTGTTGGAATATCCTGTCTGTGCGTTTACGCCGGACCTGGTTCCATTATTTATTATTCTGTCGGAATATCCTGTCTGTGCATTTACGCCGGACCTGGTTCCATTATTTATTATTCTATTGGAATAACCTGTCTGTGCGGTCTATCGCATGCATGGTGATTTCTTTTGTTATTCCATTCTTTATTGTACTCAGTTGGTTTTTGACTTCTATACTCCATGAAATTTGTGGAATATCCTTGATAGTTGCGTTTCATCCAGTATCTTTTCAAGAAAATATTCTTCTAAGCGTTCTTGAATTTTACTCCACAATGCAGTATCATGTTGACAATTTGGACGTTGTTAATTCCTGGATAAATTAATTCTTGAACTTGTTTTATTGAATTCTTATATCATTGTCATCATCCTCATGTTTATAAAATGTTGAAAGTCATCTGTGGCATGTAGTGCATAGATGGACTTGGTATGATTATGACCAGGGATTATTCGGTATAATCATGACCGTAATGTTACAAATGATGTGGTAAAAGTCCTCATTGGCCCGTAGTGCATTGATGGACAGTTGTTGGCATGATCATGACCATTAATGAATACACGAATATCCTTGGCCGTAGTGCAGGGGTGATTCGATGATGTGGATTATTTTATTAAGCTGAGTCTCAGCGATCGCAGTGTTGAAAAACCTTTTAAATCATAAAAGATAGTAGAGTTTATTTTCTACTTGACTCTTTTAATGGATTGCTTGTTCCGCTGCAGTTAAACTTGATGTCTATTATATTTTATCAGTTTAACATTGTTGAAGGCTAATGATAATTTATTCTGCATTATCTTAGTCATAATATTTCTTACTGGGCTAGTTGAGCTCACCCTTTCTTTCACTGTTCTCTTCAGGAAATGAGAACGTAGCTGGGACAAGTCGGGGTACGGAGTGATGGTCCGAATGATAGTATTAGTTAGTAGTCCTCACTATTCTATGTAATGGTGTGTTAATAAATGTAATGAGGACTCCTTTTGAGTATGAATACTCTCTAGAAGATAATATTTGTATTCAAACTCACAGTTTATGTTTTGTCGTATTGTACACGACAGTTGTATTATTAAGTTGTATTTGTATTCTGTACTATGTATCTGACGACTCAAGATGGGTGATGTATACCTAATTTTGGGGGCGTCACAGTTGGTATCAGAGCTTAGGGATATGATCCCTGGCTAAGATGTGAGAATAGAACTAGGAGGGGAGAGACGGGGAATTCCTTCGCTAGTATGGCATACCTAAGTTTATTTGCATGGTATTTAATTGGTCGGTCATAATATAAGGATAATATATGACATATCAATTAATTTTTATTTTGTGGCAGTATCTGAAAATGGCATCTGAGAACGTTGAGAATAGCAATGGAGCACAGACGACTGTTGATTCACCACATATCAATAATCAGGATAATGTGCATCAGGAAGGTGTCAATCCTCATGCAAACAACAACACTGACCAAATGATGAATGATCAAATGTTCAGAGGCTTTATGCAATTCATGCAACAACAGGTGAAAGCGGCTCCTGTCCACAACGTAGGTGGAAATACTGGAAACTCTCTGGCGGTCACCGCTAAACAGTTTAAGGAGCTGGGACCACCGGAGTTTAAGGGAGAACCCAAACCACTTGTAGCTGAAACATGGATAAAGCAGATCACCAAGATATTTGATGTCTTGGGTTGCTCCGAGGAGCAAAAGGTTCCCTTTGCCGCCTTTATGTTGCGAGGAGAGGCAGATTACTGGTGGGAATCGATAAAGCGTACTCAACCTGCCGCACTGAAGATGTCCTGGGAGAAGTTCCAAGAGCTGTTTAACGACAAATACTTTCCCGAGAGTATTCGTCACATGAAGGAGGTGGAGTTCATCAAATTGGAGCAGAATAATATGACCGTGTCGCAGTACGAGGCAAAATTTGCGGAGTTATCCCGGTTTGCGTCCCACCTGGTGGATAATGAAGAAAGAATGACGCGGATGTTTTTAAGAGGTTTGAAGCCGGAGATACGTCAACATCTTGTTTCTCATAAACTGTGTTTGTATTCAGATGTTGTAAATAGGGCTCAGTTGGTGGAGCGCGATAACGAGATAACGCAACCAAAAGAGAGCAGCCGGCAAAATGATAATACCAGTGAGAGCAGTCATCGAAGCGGTGACAACAAGCGTGGAGGGAATCAACAGGCCAGAAATGGTAACCACTTCGGTGGTAATCAGGGCCAAAACAATAAGAATGGACATTTCAAGAAGAGGAGATTCAACAATGATGGAAAGACGTCAGCACCAGCACCTGTCGTTAAGGAAGGAGAACGACCACCTATCATATGTTTCAAATGCGGAGGGGAGGGACACATCAGTCCAAACTGCGCGATGCCGTCCAAAGCATGTTATAATTGTGGAAGAGAAGGTCATTTAGCCCGATTTTGTCGTTTACCGAAGACAAATTCAGCTAGGATGGAGGCACCAAAAGCCGTCCCAGAAAAGTCAAAACCGGTTGTGCAAGGGAGAGCGTTTGTTGTGAACTCCCAGAACGCAAGGAACCCGAATGAGGTCATCACGGGTAAGCTTATCATAAACTCTAACGAAGTCTATACTTTATTTGATACCGGTTCAACCCATTCTTTTATTTCTCCTACTTGCGCTCATCGATTAAATTTGATTCCGGAGAAATTAGACTTTGACTTAGCAGTTGAAACTCCATTGGGAGAAACCTTCATTACATCCACGGTTTATAAGTCTTGTTTGGTTCAAGTTGGTACCCACACATTACCTGTCGATCTTATTTCATTAAAAATACTTGCATTTGACGTGATTCTAGGGATTGATTGGTTAACTACTCATCATGCAAAAATTGATTGTTTTCGTAAGGTTGTTAGCTTTCATATTCCTAATCGACCTATTATGCGAATTCAAGCAACCAAACCATTAAAATCAATCGCTGTCATCTCAAGCCATAAAGCTATTCGTTTATTGAAAAACGGATGTCAAGCTTTCTTAGCTCATGTCACAGATCTAAACAAAAATACGTCAGCTTTGAATGATATTTCTGTTGTTAATAAATTTCCTGACGTATTTCCCGAAGAACTTCCTGGCCTACCCCCAGAGCGTGAAATTGAATTTTGTATCGACCTTGAACCCGGTACAAAACCCATTTCCAAAGCCCCATATCGAATGGCTCCTATTGAACTTCAGGAGTTAAAGACCCAACTGCAGGAATTGTTAGACATTGGTTTTATTCGTCCTAGTACTTCTCCTTGGGGTGCTCCTGTTCTATTCGTGAAGAAGAAAGATGGAAGTATGCGACTTTGTATTGATTATCGGGAGTTGAATCATGTCACCATCAAAAACAGGTACCCATTGCCACGTATTGATGACCTGTTTGACCAGTTGCAAGGAGCACAATTCTTTTCAAAGATCGATCTTCGTTCTGGATATCATCAGCTGAAGGTTAGAACTGAGGATATTCCAAAGACGGCTTTTAGAACTCGGTATGGGCATTATGAATTCTTAGTTATGTCCTTTGGATTGACTAATGCTCCTGCTGCCTTCATGGATATGATGAACCGGGTATTCAAGGAATATTTGGATCACTTTGTGGTCGTCTTTATTGATGACATCCTTATTTATTCCAAAAGCCGTGAAGATCATGAGCAACACTTGAGGCTGGTACTCCAAAAGCTTCGTGAATACAAGCTTTATGCCAAGTTGAAGAAATGCGAGTTCTGGCTGGAGGAGGTAGCATTCCTTGGGCACGTAGTATCAAGTCGTGGAATATCGGTTGACCCGGCAAAGATTGAAGCTATTCAAAGCTGGGAGCAACCTAAATCAGTGACCGAGGTACGTAGCTTTCTTGGTTTAGCTGGTTATTATCGGAGATTCGTGGAAGGATTTTCTCGAATCGCTACTCCATTAACTCAGCTGACTCGGAAAGATACAAAGTTTGGTTGGAGCGAAGAATGTGAGCAGAGTTTTCAAGAACTCAAGAGGAGACTCATTTCAGCACCTGTTCTAACAATACCATCTGGCTCGGAGGGATTTGTCATCTACAGTGATGCTTCGAGCAAAGGGTTGGGATGCGTTCTCATGCAACATGGAAAAGTCATAGCCTATGCATCAAGACAACTCAAGGAATATGAGAGGAATTATCCTACTCATGATCTAGAGTTGGCAGCTGTTGTCTTTGCACTTAAAATTTGGAGGCATTACTTGTATGGGGAGAAAGTGGAGATCTTTACGGATCATAAAAGCCTCAAATATTTCTTCACTCAAAAGGAACTCAACATGCGACAACGACGTTGGCTTGAACTGTTGAAAGATTATGATCATACCATTCAATACCATCCTGGAAAAGCGAACGTGGTAGCTGACGCATTGAGTAGAAGATCATATGCGGGTACAAGTGCAATATTAACAACGCAAAGGCCCATTTTGTGTGACTTGCAAAGGATGGAGATAGAGTTGAAGACTCCAGGGACCCATGTGATGATGGCGAATATACGAGTAGAACCGACTTTAATCGATAAAGTTAAAGCTGCTCAAGCTACAGACCTGGAGCTGATGCGTATGAGGAAGAAAGTGCAAGAAGGTTCTATGCCGGAAGCAAGAATCGATGAAGAAGGAATACTTCGAGTCAACTCCAGACTTTGTGTTCCTAACAACCCTGATTTAAAGTATGAAATCATGATGGAGGCGCACAACACACCGTTTGCAATCCATCCTGGAAGTACCAAAATGTATCATGATCTTCGTCATACATTTTGGTGGAGCAATATGAAGAGAGAGATAGCGTTGTTTATCTCAAGGTGTCTAACTTGTCAACGAGTCAAAGCGGAGCATCAAGTACCAAAAGGTCCATTGCAACCACTTGAAATTCCAGAATGGAAGTGGGAGCACATTACCATGGATTTCGTTACCGGTCTTCCTAGGGTTTCTCAAGGTATTGATGCGATTTGGGTCATTGTTGATAGATTGACCAAGTCTGCTCATTTCTTACCGATACGAGAAACTTATACACTTGAACGTCTTGCTCGTATGTACATAAACGAGATTGTAAGACTGCATGGTATGCCAGTATCCATAGTTTCTGATCGAGACCCAAGATTCACTTCACGATTTTGGGTTAGTTTACAAAAAGCTATGGGCACGGAGTTACGATTTAGTTCAGCATATCATCCTCAGACGGACGGACAATCAGAGAGGACTATTCAAACTCTTGAAGATCTATTAAGACTCTGTGTCTTTGACTTCAAGGGAAGTTGGGACAAGTTCTTACCATTGGTGGAGTTTTCCTACAACAACAGTTATCAAGCAAGTATTGGCATGGCTCCATTCGAAGCATTGTATGGAAGAAAATGTCGTTCTCCAGTATGCTGGGATGAGGTGGGCGAAGCAACGTTGTTGGGACCGGAGTTGGTACGTATGACTACAGAAAAGATTCAAACGATCCGACAACGTATAAAAACCTCACAAGATCGACAAAAGAGTTATGCTGATCTTCATCGAAAGGACGTGGAATTTGATGTAGGAGATCATGTGTTCTTACGTGTTGCTCCATGGAAAGGAGTTACGAGATTTGGAAAGAGAGGAAAGCTAAATCCTCGATTCATCGGTCCATTTTTAATCCTCGATCGAGTAGGAACTGTGGCTTATAGACTCGCTTTACCGCCAAGTATGTCTCGTGTTCATAACGTTTTCCACATATCCATGTTACGCAAATATGTGGAAGACCCGAACCACATTATTGAGTTAGAACCGGAAGAAATAGCGGAGGATTTGACGTATGAAGAAGTTCCTGTTCAAATCTTGGATAAGAAGGAACATATTCTACGCTCCAAGGTTATACCTCAAGTTAAAGTTTTGTGGAGAAACCACGATGTTGAGGAAATGACTTGGGAGTTAGAATCAGAAATGAAATCAAGGTATCCTTACCTCTTCGACATACCAGGTACGTACCCTAATTTCGAGGGCGAAATTTCATAAGAAGGGGAGGTTGTAAGACCCCAATTTTTATAAATAAAGATGAATTTTCTATAAATATCATTTTTGAATATTATGAAGTTAATTTGATATAATGTTATAGTTGTGGGTAATATTTATAAATTTTGCAAAGTAAGCAAGTTGTTATAAAATATTCGTTTGGTCGGAGAATATTCTTTTTGTCGGGGAATATTCGTACGACGGCACAATCATTGGTGGACCCCACAACGGAATTATTGTCGGATTGAGAAAACGACAAAATTATCTTTCTATAAAAATAACAGCTGAGGTATTACGTTAAAATCGTTAAAACTGTTGAACTACTTGGTAGTAAAAGTACAGTAATACGCGTGGTTGCATAGTAGCACACGGTATTGATTATTGATGCTTACGTGAGAAGTCACTCAGCTATACTCAATTATTGCTACAGTAATTGCTGCATCATATCTCTTAAATTATTGTCATAGTATCATCTGTATAATATGTTATATTATTGAGACGTTGTGGTAAGTTTGGTTATTTTATGGGGGGCCATATGTCATCATCTAAGAGTCTTTTCGTCAATAGTAATTACCGTTGTCAATAGTAATTACCTTCGTCAATAGTATTTACCTTGGTCAATAGTATTTACCTTGGTCAATAGTAATTACCTTCGTCAATAGTATTTACCTTGGTCAATAGTATTTACCTTGGTCAATAGTAATTACCTTCGTCAATAGTATTTACCTTGGTTAATAGTAATTACTTTCGTCAATAGTAGTTGTCCCTTCAATATTACCAAGAGTCATTTGACCCTTCGTTAAGACCAAGAGTCATTTGACCCTTCGTTAAGACCAAGAGCCACCCTCAGTTTTTCTATAAATAGAGGCCTAGGGCTTCATTATTTTTCACGAATTCATTCAAGCTATAGAGAGAGAAAGTATAGAGAGAATAAGAGAGAGAGAATAAAAGTATTCTGCTACATCACTTTTCCAATATCCAGTTCTTTTAAGGTAGGGAATATTATTTCTTTTATATTCATGAAGAGAACTTCTGTTATTCCATTTGTTATTATTCTGTTGGAATAACCAGTATACGCGGTCTACCCTATACTTGGTGACATTCTTCTATTATTCTGTTGGAACATCCTGTCTGTGTGTTTTACACCGGACCTGGTTCCGTTTATTATTCTGTTGGAACATCCTGTCTGTGTGTTTTACACCGGACCTGGTTCCGTTTTATTATTATTCTGTTGGAATATCCTGTCTGTGTGTTTTACACCGGACCTGGTTCCATTATTTATTATTCTGTCGGAATATCCTGTCTGTGCGTTTACGCCGGACCTGGTTCCATTATTTATTATTCTGTCGGAATATCCTGTCTGTGCGTTTACGCCGGACCTGGTTCCATTATTTATTATTCTATTGGAATAACCTGTCTGTGCGGTCTATCGCATGCATGGTGATTTCTTTTGTTATTCCATTCTTTATTGTACTCAGTTGGTTTTTGACTTCTATACTCCATGAAATTTGTGGAATATCCTTGATAGTTGCGTTTCATCCAGTATCTTTTCAAGAAAATATTCTTCTAAGCGTTCTTGAATTTTACTCCACAATGCAGTATCATGTTGACAATTTGGACGTTGTTAATTCCTGGATAAATTAATTCTTGAACTTGTTTTATTGAATTCTTATATCATTGTCATCATCCTCATGTTTATAAAATGTTGAAAGTCATCTGTGGCATGTAGTGCATAGATGGACTTGGTATGATTATGACCAGGGATTATTCGGTATAATCATGACCGTAATGTTACAAATGATGTGGTAAAAGTCCTCATTGGCCCGTAGTGCATTGATGGACAGTTGTTGGCATGATCATGACCATTAATGAATACACGAATATCCTTGGCCGTAGTGCAGGGGTGATTCGATGATGTGGATTATTTTATTAAGCTGAGTCTCAGCGATCGCAGTGTTGAAAAACCTTTTAAATCATAAAAGATAGTAGAGTTTATTTTCTACTTGACTCTTTTAATGGATTGCTTGTTCCGCTGCAGTTAAACTTGATGTCTATTATATTTTATCAGTTTAACATTGTTGAAGGCTAATGATAATTTATTCTGCATTATCTTAGTCATAATATTTCTTACTGGGCTAGTTGAGCTCACCCTTTCTTTCACTGTTCTCTTCAGGAAATGAGAACGTAGCTGGGACAAGTCGGGGTACGGAGTGATGGTCCGAATGATAGTATTAGTTAGTAGTCCTCACTATTCTATGTAATGGTGTGTTAATAAATGTAATGAGGACTCCTTTTGAGTATGAATACTCTCTAGAAGATAATATTTGTATTCAAACTCACAGTTTATGTTTTGTCGTATTGTACACGACAGTTGTATTATTAAGTTGTATTTGTATTCTGTACTATGTATCTGACGACTCAAGATGGGTGATGTATACCTAATTTTGGGGGCGTCACAATTTTAACCACCGGGTATTCTAACAGTGTTAACGGTAACAATTACGCCGTTATTTATAAAAACTCAATTTTTGTCATTATCTTCATCCAATCGTTTTTCGTTATGGGGCCCACAAATAGCTGCACCGTCGTACGAATATTCCCCGATAGAAAGAATATTCCACGACCAAACGAATATTCCCCGACAACAATGAATATTTTATAACAACTTGTTTATTTTGCAAAATTTGTACATTTCACCCATAACTTTAACTTTTTATCAATTTAACCATTTACTAAATATGAAAAATTGAATACTTTTATTTCATAAAATCTGGGGTCTTACAGTTTTGCTATCTTAGAGTAGTGATGTTGTTCTTTGACATGAGTACTACCAGATTGAACCATTGAAACACTAAATCAATAGCCAGAACCTATGATTAAGTGAGGCACAAAGTGACTACTTGAAACTGTCTGGGTTTCTGGGTAACCCAGGATACCCAGAACAGGTCTAACAGTCTTTTTGCAAGTATAGATCTCCTTTGTATGATGTTGTATGACTTTTGATGATTGTTGGATCATGTAATATTACATCAATACTACAAGATCTGTACCTTAGAAAGCCTAGAAACTTCATGATTAATGAATTAAAGATGGTCAAACCTAGCACCTAGAGACTGACTATGAGTGTTCTTGATGATCAAGAACACCTATAGTGACAGTTAGTGTCGCTAAAGGCTTTAGTGACAGTTTTATTAAAATTAATTATATTAATTTTCGAAAAATCATTAAAAATGAAAATTTATTTCTAAAAATTCCAAAATGAGTTTTAAAAATTATTTGAAGTTATAAAAATTAACTTTTGATAATTTGACATATTTTTCATTAATATTTGTATTTATTTGAATATTAATGATATTAAATTTATTTAATAAATGTATTAAATAAATTGATTAAAAATGATTTTAATATTATAAAAATCATTTTAAATAATAATAAAATGTTTAAAAATATTTTAAGTTATAAAAGATGACTTTTAATATTTTGAGGTAAATTTCATTAATAATTTAATAATAATAATATTAGATTTATTTAATAATTATATTAAATAAATGGCTTAAAAATAATTTTATTGATTTAAAAATAATTTAAAAATAATATAAGTGATTTAAAAATATTTTAAGTTATAATAAATGACTTTTAATATTTTGATGAAAAATACATTAATATTTAAATATTAATGGTAATTAGTTAAAAATAATTTTAAATAATTTAAAAATCATTTAAGGGGAGTATTGGTGATTTAAAAATATTTTGAGTTATTATTAATAACTTTAATATTTTGACAAGTATTTCATTAATATTTTAATATTATTTAAATATTAATGGTAATGTGATTATTCAGTATTTAAATCATTTAAAAATGATTTAAGTGTTTGAAAAATTATTATAAACTATAATAATTTTTTGAAAATTATTTTAAGCTTCCGAAAAATATTATGAATGATATTTTATTTATCTCAAATAATATGGAAGCTTTGTAAAAGAGTTTTATTGAAAATAAACTCGTTAATTATCCGATAGGGTGACCAGGACACCGAATTAATATCGAAGTCCAATCAGACTGCCATTGACTGACCTAATAAGTGTTAGTTTAAGTTCTAAACACTGTAGTGACTACGTGATTATGTGTCTAAGTGAAATAGTGACTTTAAATGATAGTATTATGCGTTGTGATATGTTATGCTAATTGCGAGAACGATATTATTGATTATAGGTCTTTCAAACACAACTAAATTATATTGTGTAGCAGTAGTCAACGACGAAGCCAAGTTTTCTTAACTCAATCTCGAGTTATTACTTTTCAAATATAATAGTGGGTAATTATTGCTAATTATTCCACGTCTGAGATTTATTGTTGATTATTCGCAGTTAGTGCAAGTTTATTAATTCAAATTGAATTGTAAATTTTTGAAAGCGTGACTGGGGAATAACTATTGTTGGTTATTCACATCCATAGGTGTTATTGTTGATTGTAAATAGTACAATTGATTTTTGTCTATTATAGAACAGTTTTGAGCTATGTCTTAGCTAATTGTTTTGACTAGACGAATATTTGTTGAAACTTGATAGGTTCGAGTATTTGAACACAATTTTTATTGAATGATCAATGCCAACTATTTCGGCTAGATCGAGATAAATGTTAGATGTTGAAATCATAGTATTTCTTTAAATCTGAACTATATTGTTGCGATACGAATTCTTGATGTAAGACTGAGATGAACAACCTTTATATAAAAAGGGAACCTTATGGTCAGATATAAGGCCATTGCGCGAGTTGAGTATTATGTATAATATTGGGTTCAAGGGGTTGGCCGCTTCAGGTACTTGCATAGGGTTATAGTTTAGTTTTTGTAGCTAATTTATAATTCTGGGGTAATTCGATATTGAATATAGATGATGCCTCAAGAAGTTCATGTTCCATTTGGATCGCTCAACATAAAATCTGGAAATTATCCACTTTGTTATTGCTATTGTATTATCTCTTAATAATCGATTAAACATTGTTGAAACTTCGAAAGTGTTTTAATCTTTCACTATTGAGTTATTGTTTAGCATGCAACGCGATAAAGTCTTATTATTGATCAACGATTTGTTCAGTTAATTCAAAGTCCTTTGAACTTTATTGAAATTCTATTGAATCAATAGTCTATAATTCTTGATTCATATCGTTTATTGTATGTTTTAACTTGCGGAGCAAACTCGTTGCTCACCCTTGCTTAAATATAACATTTCAACTAGTGATGAGGTAGCAGGAGGGGCAGACAATGATAAGGCAAGAACAAAATGCTGGAGTAGCTGTCATAATTTTAATTATTATGTTATTATATGTAAACCCTTTTTGTATAACTAAGGGTATGTTTGTTATGTCAAGGTTAGAAAAGCTGGGATATTGTATTAAGGATATTACTTAATGATATGTTTGATGTTGTTCATAAAAAAATAGGTAATTAGATGTTATTTTTATTATGGATCGTGAGTACCAAATCTGAGGGTCAGGTAACCCGGATTTGGGGGCGTCACATGTTGGCATCAAAGTTATAGGTTATAATCCTTAAGTGGGGAGAAAACCTTAAGAATATAACCTTAAGCAAGATAGAGAAAACTCATTTAGAGTTATAAGTGAGAGATTGGCGAAATAAATCAATAATAAGATAGGTGGACACCTAGTGTTCATGGATGGTGTACGGGTGATGTACAAATTAAGATTGTTTAAACTGATTGTAGGATGTCCAGAGATGATGAAATAGTTATGGAGAGGTTGGCAGCTGTTGCACCAATGCCATAAGCTGAGGTGCCAGCTCAGAGTGAGTTAGTTGAAGAAGTTGTAAGAGACGACCCTATGGTGAATCTGGGAAGCGATCATGACGAGTATCCCAAAATGGATCTGAATGAAGATGAAGATGTATAGTCCGAAGAAGTTAAGGTGGAGTCAAAAATTAAGGCTAAAGTAGGAGAAAAAGGTCAAGTATCTGCAGAAGTTCAGGAGCTACGGAATAAGGTATTTTTCTTGGAGGAATTATGGAAGACGGAGAGGGTATTACACGAGATGACAGAAGAAATAAACGATCTGAAGGCACAAGTGGATAGAATGAAGAATGAAGACTGAAGGTGGTGGATCATCGGATGGTATAATCAAGCAGAGGAAAGGTAGCAATAAAAAGGAAAAGGAACAATGATAGTGATAGTAATTCCTGGAATTCAAATTTGAAGAAGAAGCAAGCATGTGGCAAGTGTGGAAAGAATCATTTGGGAGAGTGTATGATGAGGAAGAATGTGTGTTTTAATTATGGACAGGAGTTGCATATTTTGCCAAATTGTCTAAAGCCAAATAAGAGAAGGTGTTTTTCATGTGGTGGAATGGGTCACAGATTTAACAAGTTTCGTAAGAAGAAGGCAGGTGAACGGAGTGGACTGTAGATAGCTTAAGTATAAGTAATAGTACCTTTTGGTAGTGAGATGTATTAAAGATTGTAATATCGTGAACGATGAGTGAGCATATATATATATATATATATATATATATATATATATATATATATGAATTTAATCTTTGTTTTCAGTATGAATGGTAAGAATAATTTTGGTGAATTACAACTTTTTATGTAAAGTTGTGGTAGTTAATCTCGATTTTTGTTAAAAAGGGTTAGTGATTGATTAAAGTAGTATGTGTTATATACTAAAGGTATTATGTACTATTTGATTAAATATGCGATTATATGAGAAATTTATGTTAAATTTTAATTATCCTACTAATAAGAATTGGTATAGAGATAGAGAATTAATATAAGTTTTTATTTAAACAGATTATGCCACCAAGGAAGGGAAGTCTAAAGGGAAATATGGAAGACCAATTTTTGAATCTGAAGAAGAAGAATATGACAGTGACAGAATATTTCGTCAAATTTAACGAGTTAGCTAAATTAGCTCCACATCGAGTGGACAATGAGGAACTCAAAGCACGAAGTTTTAGGAACGGATTGAAATCATTGGTACTCAAGAAGTTAGATGTGGTGCAAATTGATTTATTTTCTACTTTGTTGGTGAAAGCAATTATCGCTGAGGGAGAAATTGAAGTCGTACCGAAGGATAGTCAAGAACAAAGAAAGGAAACTACATGAAATAATATGATAGGTGGTAGTGGAGGTAGTAATTTCAACAAACGTAAGAGGGATGACAATGTTAACTGGGGAAATAAACTAGAAGAGAGTAGGAAGAAGGGTACGCCTTGTCCAGTTTGCGAGAAGAATCATCAAGGAGTTTGTTTAAAGGGAAGAAGAGTATGTTATAACTGTGGTCAAGAGGGACACATTTCTCCCAATTGTCCCAGTCCAAAGAAGATACGAGGTTGTTTTGCTTGTGGATCAACAGATCATTTGGTTTAGAAGTGCCCGAAGAAGAAAGCGAATAAGGGAACCAGCAGCGGAACAATATGGATCAAAGAATCAGCTCAGCAGGGAAGACCAATGGCATTCACTTTTAGCATGACGGTTCCAGACACCGTGGCTGCACAGAACGTGGTGGCAAGTAAAGATTTCGATTAGTAATATAATTACGTGTGCATTAGTGAGTAGATATCGCCGTGAGTTGTTTCCTTTTACGGATCCAAGTCATAGGTTAATATATGAATCACAAATTAATATTGTGTTTGTAAGAAGGAATTGATGATACAACTTTAAAAAATTTTAGAGAATAAGGAAGCGGTGATTCTGGGGACGGAATCCTTATAAAGAGGGGAGAATGTGAGGACCCAAAATTTTAAACAATTTAATTTTCACGAATAATTTTTTTTTCATCTATAATATCGATATTGATTATCAATATTATGATAAGTATCTGTGATATGACCAGAGCCAGTTGGTCAAACTATTTATTGACTGAGTAATATAAGTGATGTTTTGTTAAACATCTAATAAAAACCCTAACCCTAGTTATGGATAGGGATTCGATAGATAATACAATTATAATAATTGTATTGATGAGTATGTGTTAGTACAGTATAAACTTAATGGTCAAAGTTTGATCAGATAAGGTATAAGCTTAGTAAACCCTAATGTGGATTAGAAACCCTAATATGTGATTAAGAAACCCTAACGAACAATTAGGAACCCTAATTATAATTATGGGAACCCTAATTTATGATTTGAGAACCCTAAACCCTAATTGAGATTATCAAACCATAAGGGTTAAAATTAAAAGGAGTTATGTCAAACGACTAGAATATCCTTAAAATCATGAGGAAAATTACCAAAATACCCTTTTGGGGGTGAAATGACCAAAATACCCTTTACTTAAAACTTTTAAGTTAAGAGATATAGCAGATCTTATGACTCACCAATATTGGATAAGACCATGTGCTGGAAAATCAAACTAAATCTGATCTTATATGTGCCACCTTGCAAGTTATATATTCATTGAATCAAAAGTGAGAGATAAAGAGAGAGAAAGTTCAAAACAAAAACTCATTTGCTCTCAAACACTTAGCCAAACTTTTCTCTCACCAAACCCACGAAATATACAAGTATTTCAGTCCCTAAATAGGCCCCTAACACATCAACATCAGTGTAGAAAGACAAGAATCAAAGCTTGTTCAAGAGAGGTATAAACCCTAACTTGAGTTTAATCTTGTATGCTAAGATAGATTATGTGTTTATGTGTTTATTACGGTGTTATAAGATGTTATTTAGTTATCTATGATGTTATATTATAGATCCATAACATCAAAGTGCTTAAAAATGGAGTTTTGAAAAACTGTCAAGAACCCTAATTTATGGTCTAACAAGCAAATGTCAGAGGCCATAGATTCTTACCTGTTAATTGTTATACTTGTTTGATGTTATAGACTTTTAGTATGCTATGTGGGGTGTAATCTGGAAGTGGAATCATGCTCATAGCATGTTCAAATTACAAGTTATTAATGGTCAAAATGAGTTGACCGACAATGACTTTGAGTTTCTGGGTAACCCAGAAATTCTTCATCAGTGTCTGACAAGATTTTCTTGAGCCTTTATCTGACAGATGTTAGGTGATTTGTTTATGTTAGTATATCAATGTTATACTATGTTATATGGACTATAGATTCATGGCCTTAGATCCCTTAAACAACAAATATAATAAAAGTAGTGGGCAGTCAAACTTGGTTGACCGAACACGATTTGTGTTTTTTGGAAATTCTAGAAAGTTCAAGAACACAGTTTCTGACAAGGTTTGACCAAGCCAGATCCTGTGATTGTGATGTAGTTTTGCTATCTTAGAGTAGTGATGTTGTTCTTTGACATGAGTACTACCAGATTGAACCATTGAAACACTAAATCAATAGCCAGAACCCATGATTAAGTGAGCCACAAAGTGACTACTTGAAACTGTCTGGGTTTCTAGGTAACCCAAAAAACCCAGAACAGGTCTGACAGTCTTTTTGCAAGCTTAGATCTCCTTTGTATGATGTTGTATGACTTTGATGATTGTTGGATCATGTAGTATTACATCAATACTACAAGATCTGTACCTTAGAAAGCCTAGAAACTTCATGATTAATGAATTAAAGATGGTCAAACCTAGCACCTAGAGACTGACTATGAGTGTTCTTGATGATCAAGAACACCTATAGTGACAGTTAGTGTCGCTAAAGGCTTTAGTGACAGTTTTATTAAAATTAATTATATTAATTTTCGAAAAATCATTAAAAATGAAAATTTATTTCTAAAAATTCCAAAATGAGTTTTAAAAATTATTTGAAGTTATAAAAATTAACTTTTGATAATTTGACATATTTTTCATTAATATTTGTATTTATTTGAATATTAATGATATTAAATTTATTTAATAAATGTATTAAATAAATTGATTAAAAATGATTTTAATATTATAAAAATCATTTTAAATAATAATAAAGTGTTTAAAAATATTTTAAGTTATAAAAGATGACTTTTAATATTTTGAGGTAAATTTCATTAATAATTTAATAATAATGATATTAGATTTATTTAATAATTATATTAAATAAATGGCTTAAAAATAATTTTATTGATTTAAAAATAATTTAAAAATAATATAAGTGATTTAAAAATATTTTAAGTTATAATAAATGACTTTTAATATTTTGATGAAAAATACATTAATATTTAAATATTAATGGTAATTAGTTAAAAATAATTTTAAATAATTTAAAAATCATTTAAGGGGAGTATTGGTGATTTAAAAATATTTTGAGTTATTATTAATAACTTTAATATTTTGAAAATTATTTTATTAATATTTTAATATTATTTAAATATTATTGGTAATGTAATTATTCAGTATTTAAATCATTTAAAAATGATTTTAGTGTTTAAAAAATTATTATAAAATATAATAATTGTTTGAAAATTATTTTAAGCTTTCGAAAAATATTATGAATGATATTTTATTTATCTAAAATAATATGGAAGCTTTGTAAAAGAGTTTTATTGAAAATAAGCTCGTTAATTATCCGATAGGGTGACCAAGACACCGAATTAATATCGAAGTCCAACCAGACTGGCATTAATTGACCTAATAATTGTTAGTTTAAGTTCTAAACACTGTGGTGACTACGTGATTATGTGTCTAAGTGAAATAGTGACTTTAAATGATAGTATTATGTGTTGTGATATGTTATGCTAATTGCGAGACCGATATTATTGATTATAGGTATTTCAAAAGCAGCTAAATTATATTATATAGCAGTAGTCAACGATGAAGGCAAGTTTCCTTAACTCAATCTCGAGTTATTACTTTTCAAATATAGTAGTGGGTAATTATTGCTAATTATTTCACGTCTGAGATTTATTGTTGATTATTCGCAGTTAGTGCAAGTTTATTAATTCAAATTGAATTGTGAATTTTCGAAAGCGTGACTGGGGAATAACTATTGTTGGTTATTCACATCTGTAGTTGTTATTATTGATTGTAAATAGTACAATTGATTTCTGTCTATTATAGAACAGTTTTGAGCTATGTCTTAGATAATTGTTTTGGCTAGACGAATATTTGTTGAAACTTGATAGGTTCGAGTATTTGAACTCAATTGTTATTGAATGATCAATGCCAACTATTTCGGCTAGATTGAGATAGATGTTAGATGTTGAAATCATAGTATTTCTTTAAATCTGAACTTTATTGTTGCGATTCGAATTCTTGATGTAAGATTGATATGAACAACCTTTATATAAAAAGGGAACCTTGTGGTCGGATATACGGCCATTGCGCGAGTTGAGTATTATGCATAATATTGGGTTCAAGGGGTTTGCTGCTCCAAGTACTTGCATAGGGTTATAATTTAGTTTTTATAGCTAATTTATAATTATGGGGTAATTCGGTATTGAATATTGATGATGCCTCGAGAAGTTCATGATCTATTTGGATCGCTCAGCATAAAATCTAGAAATTATCCACTTTGTTATTGTGATTGTATTATCTCTTGATAATTGATTAAACATTGTTAAAACTTCGAAAGAGTTTTAATCTTTCACTATTAAATTATTGTTTAGCATGCAACGCGATAAAGTCTTGTTATTGATTAACGATTTGTTCAGCTAATTCAAAGTACTTTGAACTTTATTGAAATTCTATCGAATCGATAGTCTGTTATTCTTTATTCATATTATTTATTGTATGTTTTAACTTACGGACCAAACTCGTTGCTCAACCTTGCTTAAATATAACATTTCAGCTAGTGATGAGGTAGCAGGAGGGGCAGACAATGACAAGGACAAGAACAAAATGCTGGAGTAGTTGTCGTAATTTTAATTATTATGTTATTATATATAAACCCTTTTTGTATAACTAAGGGTATGTTTGTTATGTCAGGGTTAGAAAACCTGGGATATTGTATTAAGGATATTACTTAATGATATGTTTGATGTTGTTCATAAAAAATAGGTAGTTAGATGTTATTTTTATTATGGATCGTGAGCACCAAATCTGAGGGTCAGGTAACCCGGATTTGGGGGTGTCGTAGGTTGGTATCAAAGCTGTATGTTATAACCCTTAAGTGGGGGGAAAACCTTAAGAATATAACCTTAAGCAAGGTAGAGAAAACTCATTTAGAGTTATAAGTGAGAGATTGGCGAAATGAATCAATAATAAGATAGGTGGACACCTAGTGTTCATGGATGGTGTACGGGTGATGTACAAATTAAGATTGTTTAAACTGATTGTAGGATGTCCAGAGATGATGAAATAGTTATGGAGAGGTTGGCAGCTGTTGCACCAATGCCATAAGCTGAGTTGCCAGCTCAGAGCGAGTTAGTTGAAGAAGTTGTAAGAGACGAACCTATGGTGAATCTGGAAAGCGATCATGACGAGTATCCTAAAATGGATCTGAATGAAGATGATGAGGTATAGTCCGAAGAAGTTAAGGTGGAGTTGGAAATTAAGGCTAAAGTAGGAGAAAAAGGTCAAGTATCTGCAGAAGTTCAGGAGCTACGAAATAAGGTATTTTTCTTGGAGGAATTATGGAAGACGGAGAGGGTATTACGCGAGATGACAGAAGAAAGGAACAATCTGAAGGCACAAGTGGATAGAATGAAGACTGAAGGTGGTGGATCATCGGAAGGTATAATCAAGCAAAGGAAGAGTAGCAATAAAAAGGAAGAGGAACAATGACAATGAAAGTAATTACTGGAATTCAAATTTGAAGAAGAAGCAAGCATGTGGCAAGTGTGGAAAGAATCATTTGGGAGAGTGTATGATGAGGAAGAATGTGTGTTTTAATTATGGACAGGAAGGGCATATTTTACCAAATTGTCCAAAGCCAAATAAGAGAAGGTGTTTTTCATGTGGTGGAATGGGTCACAGATTTAACAAGTATCCTAAGAAGAAGGCAGGTGAAGGGAGTGGACTGTAGACACCTTAAGTATAAGCAGTAGTACCTTTTGGTAGTGAGATGTATTAAAGATTATAATATCGTGAACAATGAGTGAGCATATGTAATATATATATATATATATATATATATATATATATATATGTCTGTATGAATGTAATCTTTGTTTTTAGTATGAATGGTAAGAATAATTTTGGTGAATTACAACTTTTTGTGTAAAGTTGTGGTAGTTAATCTAGATTTTTGGTAAAAAGGGATAGTGATTGATTAAAGTAGTATGTGTTATGTATTAAATGTATTATGTGCTATTTGATTAAATATGCGATTGTATGAGAAATTTGTGTTAAATTTTTATTATGTTACTAATAAGAAGTGGTATAGAGATAGAGAATTAATATAAGTTTTTATTTAAACAGATTATGCCACCAAAGAAGGGAAGTCTAGAGGGAAATATGGAGGAACAATTTTTGAATCTGAAGCAGAAGAATATGATAGTGATAAAATATTTCATCAAATTCAATGAGTTAGCTAAATTAGCTCCATGATGAATAGGTTTTTAACCTATGATTTATCTTTATTTAGCTTGTTATATTGTTAGTTTTTTGATTATTTCATGTTGCTTTTAGGGGGGTTTTTGTTCTTGTTGTCGGATATTAAGTGAGCACATCAAAATGCTAGTATTGGAAGAAAGATCAATCAAAGCTACACATTCTGCATGACCGGCGCGGGGCGCACCATGATGTTAAGCAAAGCGGCGTGGGGCGCGCTGTGGCATGAAAGAGTGACTAATCAAGCGACGCGGACCGTGCTGTCTTAGAGTTAAACCCGGCGCGGGGCGCGCCAGTCGGACGGGTCAGGTGCTGGGTTATTTTTAATTGTTGGAATTGGAGTTGTGTTGGGTGATATAATTTCTTTATGTAGTATGCTTATATTAGGAGTTGACAAGGAGGTTATTTCATGTTAATTAGGACTCTATGTCTACAAACGGTTTGACTAGGAGTTTGATTTCTATTAGAATTCCTATGTGATGAGTTTTGAGATGGATTAGAATTGGTGGTGATGGAGCTGAAGTGAATGAACTTAAGCTAATTGTTAGAAAAGGAGGAAACACACTTATAGAGCCAGAATTGAAAGCAAGAGCTTGGAGGAACGAAGAAGAGAAATGATTTCACGAAGATTGCAGATTTGAAGAGCGAGAAGGGTGGTGTATTGCTATTCTCTTTTAATTTCAATTTGTGCAATCAGGATGATGATTTCTTTTATTTCTTCAGTATTTAATTCATTAGATATGAACTAAATTCTTTATTAGGCTTATAACGGATCTTTAAGTGGAACAATGGTTATGTAACTTTGATTTTCAGTTTAATAAGGTATTTCTCAGTTTATCTATATTGATTTGTGCTTGAATCTATAAATTGCTTGATCACCAATTTTATGTAGACTTGTATGAACTCGAGAGATGAAATACGAGTTTAGACTTAGTCAATATAGCATGTGTTCTTGAATTCATTGAATGAATGTAATCTTGATAAATGTTAGGGTAGAGATATGCTTGACATCGCATGTAATCGGATAGAGAACTTGAGCTTAAACCTTCTTTGATTGTAATTCACATAGAGATATAGTGAGTTAGTTAATTAAGGTGTTTAATTTAATTCTATCTAATTTATGGATTTGAGTTAATACGGTATTAGTGCATCGAGAGGTGGCTAGTTCTACTTGCGTGTTCTTGATTAATAAACTGGGATAATGAATTAAACTGTAATAAGGTGTAATAATTAGAGTGATGCTTAGAGTGAAGTTGTAAGCCTAATACTCCAATATTTGTTTGAGAATTTAGTTTTTAGGGTTTGTTGATTGTTTGGTGATTTTAATATTTTTAATACTTTTAGTTACAATCTTGAAATTGGTTAGTTTAATAAAATTTGGATTAATAGGAAATTGGTAATTGTGAGAGTTAATTTCTTGCTAGTCTCTGTGAGAACGATACTTATCTTATCACTTTATTACTTATTGACCAAGTATACTTGCGTGCTGTGCGTAATTAGATTTTACCCAATAAGTTTTTGGCGCCATTGCCGAGGACTTAGTATAGATTTTATTAATTTTGCAATATCAGTTTAATTAGACAAGTTTTACTTAACATTTTTTTTCTTTTTGTTTTGTTCTTTCTATTTCAGGTTCTTGAAGTCGGTTTATGCAAACTCGGTCCAAAAACCCAGACTTGCTTCCTTTGGAGGACGACATCTAGAAACGGTTTCAAAGGCTAAGTAAGTGGATCAAAGATACGAAAGAAGAGTTTGAGAATTCTGAAAAAGAAGAAGTAATGGCTGTCGAAGACCAGAAAACGTTGAGAGACTTTGCTACACCTAAGGTGACTGAGCTTCAGACGAGTATCACCAGGCCAGCGATTGCTGCAAATACGTTTGAAATCAAGCCTGGGACGATTCAGATGATCCAAAACTCAGTTCAGTTTGGGGGACTTACAAATGATGATCCGAATGAACACTTGATCAGTTTTTTGGAGATTTGTGATACTTTTAGGTATAATGGGGTGTCAGGTGAAGCAGTCAGGCTTCACTTATTTCTATTCACTCTGCGGGACAAGGCGAAGAGTTGGTTACAGTCACTACCGTCGGGCTCAATAATTACATGGGAAGACCTAGCGCAAAAATTTCTAGCCAAAATCTTCCCACCAACAAAGACTGCAAAAATGAGGAATGAGATTATTATGTTTGAACAACAGCACGGGGAATCGTTATATGAGGCATAGGAAAGATACAAGGAATTGCTTAGGAAATGCCCACATCACGAATTACCCAAATGGCTGCAGAAGAACACATTCTACAATGGGTTAAATGAAAATCTCAGGACAAGTATCGATGCAACTTCGGGTGGAACATTTATGACTAAGAGATATGAGGAAGCGTATGAGTTAGTTGAGACAATGGCGGCTAACAACTACCAATGGCCTACTTCGAGGATGACACAACCTAAGGTGGCTGGGGTTTCAGAGGTAGATGGACTGACCGCGTTTGCAGCTCAGATTGTTACCTTATCAAAGAAAATGGACACCATGACGGGTGCACAACCACAGCCGGTGGCGTATATGTGTGAGTTATATGCTGGAGAACATCCTACAGAGCAGTGCGCCATAAACCCAGCATCAGTTCAGTTTATGGGCAACTATAACAGGATACTGCCATAGAATATATATCAAAATGCTTACAACCAGAGGAATAGAAACCATCCCAATTTGTCATGGAGAAACAATCAAAATCAGTAGGCTCCACGACAATCTTATCCCCCGGGATTTCAGAATCAACATCAACAAATAACTCAGCATCAAGAGAGAAAAACAGATTTAGAAGAGTTATTGTCAAAGTATATTACGAGTAATGAGGCAGTTATGAAGTCACAAGCAGTAGCCATCAAGAATCTAGAAAATCAGATGGGACAACTGGCCTTAGCATTGAATAATAGACCGCAAAGGACTCTACCAAGTGACACCGAATAGAATCCGAAGGGAAATCACGAGCAGTTTCAGGCAATCACCTTGAGAAGCGAAAAACATGTAGATGGAGAAATTACAGAAAATTCAGTTCCCAAAGATGACAAAGTTGATGATAACAAAGTGATTGAAGAGAAACAGGGAGAGGAAAAGCAAGTTGAACAGATAAAATCGAATGACAAGCCAGTTGTGAATCCTCCACCGCCATTTCAGCAGAGAGTCCAAAAACAAAAATTAGATAAGCAGTTCGCAAAATTTTTAGAAGTTTTTAAGAAACTTTATATTAACATCCCTTTCGCAGAAGCCTTAGAGCAGATGCCTAGTTATGCTAAATTCATTAAGGGAATTCTGTCTAGGAAGAAGAAGTTGGACGATTTTGAAATTGTGGCATTAACAGAGGAGTGCAGTGCCGTGTTACAGCAAAAGTTACTGCCAAAGTTAAAGGATCCGGGAAGTTTTACTATTCCGTGCACGATTGGGAACACGGCGTTCAACAAATGTTTATGTGACTTGGGGGCAAGTGTGAACCTTATGCCGTTATCCGTATACACTAATCTGGGTTTACCAGCTCTGAAACCTACCAATATTTCTCTATAGTTAGCGGATAGATTAGTCACATACCCAAGAGGCATTGTGGAGGATATTCTAGTCAAGGTAGACAAATTCATATTCCCCGCGGACTTCATAATTCTGGATTTTGAGGAAGATAAGAATATCCCAATCATCCTAGGGAGACCGTTCTTGGCTACGGGTAGGATGCTCATCGATGTGCAAAAAGGTGAACTAACTATGAGGGTCCAAGATCAAGAAGTGAAGTTTAACGTATTCAAAGCCATGAAGTTCCCTACGGATGAAGAGGAGTGTTTCAGGATGGATGTCATGGATCAAATAATCAATGAAGACATAGCTAAAAGTTTGGCTAATGATCCATTGGAAACTACACTACTAGGGGATGAAGATTTGGATGATCCGGAGTTCGTGGATTATTTGCATATGCCGGATTCCTTGCCACGTGTTAGTAGATTCAAATCACCATTAAGCATTTACACATAGAAGAGAAAGACACAGCAAGGATGAAACCCTCATTAGAGGAACCACCTACACTTGAGCTAAAACCACTTCCTAAACACCTCAGGTATGCATATTTAGGCAATTCTAATACTTTACCTGTTATTATTGCTTCTTCTCTTAAGGAAATGTAGGAAATTAAGTTGCTGAGAGTGCTAAGAGAATACAAATTGGCTATCGGATAGACAATCACAGACATCAAGGGAATCAGGCCATCCTTCTGCATGCACAAAAATCTCATGGAAGAGGATTCAAAGCCAACAGTGGAACAACAGAGATGACTCAATTCGATAATGAAAGAAGTGGTGAAGAAAGAGATTCTGAAGTGGTTGGATGCGGGAATCATCTACCCAATTTCAGACAGTGCTTGGGTTAGCCTCGTTCAATGTGTGCCAAAAAATGGCAAAATGACCGTAGTAAAGAATGACGACAATGAATTAATTCTGACGAGGACAGTGACCGGTTGGAGGGTTTACATGGACTACAAGAAGCTGAATAAGGTAACCCGCAAAGACCACTTTCCTCTACCTTTTATCGATCAGATGTTGGATAGATTGGCAGGGCACAAATTCTACTGTTTACTGGATGGGTATTCAGGATATAATCAGATAGTCATTGCTCCTGAAGATTAAGAGAAAACCACATTCACGTGCCCATACGGCACATTTGCATTCAGGAGAATGTCATTTGGCTTGTGTAATGGTCCCGCAACCTTCCAATGGTGTATGATGGCTATCTTCTCAAACATGGTGGAGAAAAATGTGGAAGTCGTCATGGATGACTTTTCGGTCTTTGGGGATAGTTTTGATGTCTGTTTAGAAAATTTAGTACTGGTTTTAAAGCGCTGCGTAGAAACTAATTTGGTGCTTAACTGGGAAAAGTGCCACTTTATGGTCAAAGAAGGAATAATTTTGGGGCACAAGGTCTCAGGGAAGGGATTAGAGGTTGATAGAGCAAAGCTGGAAATGATTGAAAATCTTCCACCACCAACTTCAGTTAAGGGAATCCGCAGTTTTCTTGGACATGTCGGGTTCTATAGGAGGTTTATAAAAGACTTCTCTAAGACTGCAAAACCATTGTGCAGTCTCTTAGAGAAGGATTCAGTTTTCAAATTTAATTAGGAATGTAAGTTAGCATTTGAGCTATTAAAGAAGAAATTGACTATCGCTCCAGTTATTGTCATACCGGACTGGAATATGCCTTTTGAGTTAATGTGCAATGCAAACGACTTTGTGGTAGGGGTTGTTTTGGGTTAACGTCGAGAGAAGACATTCCACGCCATATACTATGCCAGTAAAACCCTTACGGATGCCTAATTAAACTACACAACTACAGAAAAGGAGTTACTTGCAGTAGTATATGCCTTTGACAAATTCTGGGCATATTTAATTGGGACATAGGTTGTGGTTTACACGGATCACTCGGTAATTCGGTATTTAATTTTGAAGAAGGATGCTAAGCCTCAACTTATCAGATGGATCCTTCTTCTATAGGAATTTGATTTGGAAATAAAGGATAGAAAGGGGATGAAAATTTAAGTTGCAGATCATTTATTGAGGCTGGAAAATCTGGGCAAAGATGAAGAGGATAAGTATGTAATCAACGAGTCGTTTCCAGATGAACAACTGTTTGGAGTCAATGCAGAATTTCCATGGTATGCGGATTTTGCTAACTATCTAGTGAGCAACATCCTTCCCCCTGATCTTACACGTCAACAAAAGAAGAATTTCCTGAATGATGTCAAGTAGTACATGTGGGATGAGCCATACCTATTTAAACAGTGCGCAGATAAGATGATTAGAAGGTGTGTGCTCTACAGTGAGGTGAAGAACATTTTGCACAAGTGTCATGCATCATCATACGGGGGACATTACGGAAGTGAGAGAACAGCGGCAAAAGTGCTTTAATCAGGGTTCTATTGGCCTACAGTATTTAAGGATGCCCACTAGTTTGTAAAAAGCTGTGATAGATGTCAACGGGTGGGTAACATATCAAAGCGGAATGAGATGCCACTACAAACTATACTGAAAGTTGAACTTTTTGATGTATGGGGCATAGATTTTATGGGGCCATTTCCTTCATCATTCAATAATCAGTACATCTTGCTCGCGGTTGATTATGTGTCAAAATGGGTTGAAGTCGTAACACTACCCACAAATGATGCCAAGGTGGTTCTCAAGTTCTTACACAAGAATATTTTTACAAGATTTGGCACGCCACGCGCTATTATAAGTGATGAGGGTAGCCATTTCTGTAACAGATCGTTTACAGCTCTCATGGAAAAATATGGGGTCAATCATAAGGTTGCTACGGCATATCATCCCCAAACAAGTGGGCAAGCTGAAGTTTCCAATAGGGAGGTGAAGAAAATATTAGAGAAGGTCGTAAACCCGAATAGAAAGGACTGGTCTCTCAAATTGGACGACGCATTATAGGCTTACAGGACAGCTTACAAGACGCTAATTGGGATGTCGCTATATCAGTTGGTTTATGGGAAAGCATGTCACTTACCGGTGGAGTTAAAGCATAAAGCATATTGGGCAATTCAGAAGCTCAATTTCAATCAAGCAGCAGCAGGTGAAAAGAGGCTACTTCAATTAAACGAACTCGACGAATTCAGACTACAAGCCTATGAGAACTCGAAGTTGTATAAAGAAAAAGTCAAGAAATGGCACGACCAGAAAATCATGCAGAGAACATTCGAACTAGGGCAATCAGTATTATTGTTCAATTCAAGATTGCGGTTATTCCTAGGAAAGCTAAAATCAAGGTGGTCGGGTCCATTTACTAGAAAAAAAGTTTTCTCACATGGCGCCGTTGAACTATGCAGTAGAAATCCATTAGAGACGTTCAAAGTAAACGGTCAACGGTTGAAGCATTATTGGGGTGGAGAATCAAATTAGCATGTCATCGCAATCACACTTGCCGATGCACCTTGAAACACGAGGCACTGTCAGTCTTACGACGTTAAAACTAGCGCTACTTGGGTGGCAACCCAAGCTCTAAACCTTGTCATTTTTAGTAACTCAGTACATTTTAGTTCATAGTTTAGCTTAGATTTTTCTTTTTTAAAGAATAATGACTCCATAATGGTATGCTTGCAGGAAATAAAGGAAAAAGAGAGTACCCAAGACACTGCATAAATGGCTCGAGGCACGCCGCCTAAAGCATACACATGGCGCGGGGCGCGCCAATTCGTCGATGACTTCCTGATCAGCCAGCGCGGGGCGTGCTACAGTACATAGCAACACTGCGCGGGGCGCGCCATCTGCCATCAAACATACTGACACTAGCGCGGGGCGTGCTACAAGAAGTGTAAACCCAGCGTGGGCGCGCTACCTCATCAGAAGATTATGTCCAAACAACGCGGGGCGCACCATATCAAGCCTATACACGGTGCGGGCCGCGTCGCTTTGAAGCGCCAGGCACTAATTGTGATCCTAACGCATCCTACTCGGCCATAACCACCTAATAACTCCTTTTTACACCCAAATTCCCCACTTCTCTTCCAACACAAACTCTTCCACTACTCCATAACTCTCACAACTCCTTTAAACCACTTCTCCTTCTTCTTCCTAACTCATTCTCCCATTAAACCCACGAACTCTACAACTCCCTATACACGTTGGTTTTCATCTCATATATGAATTCAACTCCTGCAAGTGGCCACATTCCTTCTACATACAAATAATACACTAAGTTATTACAAAGGGGCATCATTACAAAGGGGGAAACACAAATTATTCTTGAAGGTAAACCCAAATTGTTACTTTCTCATTCTTCTTCTCTTTTGATTGGTAAAATTGGTTGGAAAACCTTGAGAATTGGTTGCCCAAGAATCGTGTTGGCTTAGTTCATATTTTGGTTAGAAAGAAAATTCAAAGAAGCCAAGTTTGAGGGAATTAGCCTATACGCCCACCAACTGTTCGACAAATTTCCTGAACCAAAACTTTAGCCTACAATTCACGAAAAACACTATGTCTTCACATAAGAGACAACGCCCTTCCACCTCCACTGCTCGGGCTCAGTATGATCACACGAAATTTGTTAGTGAGGGGGCTGAGGCAAGATTCAAATCATCCATAGACAAGAAGAATTTAATGCTAGAACGAGGATTGAAGCTGGATGCTAACTTGGATGGTGATATGGCATTGATGATTGTGGAACATAATTGGTTTCAGTTAGTAGAGCAAGGACTTCCAGCAGTGAACAATATAGTGAAAGAGTTTTATGCCAATGCAATGGAGCATGTCAATTACATAGTCATGGTTCGGGGTAAACCTGTGGCTTTTCATGCCGATGCCATCAACGAGTATTTTGGGTTGGAGACACCAAATACTGAACGATATGAAGATGGTTTGCCTGATCTGGATGAGTTGATTGTAAGATTATGCAAACCGGGAACTCAATGGGTGACTTGAGCCGGAACGAATGAAAAGATAAGTTTTCCTCACTCAGCACTAAGTCGGTATGTCAAAGCATGGTATGCATTCCTTTGTGCCCGTTTAATGCCCACACGCCACCAGAATGATGTAACTAAGGAAAGGGCACGACTATTATATGGGATTGTTCACCACCATTACCATGTGAATAATTCCATTGTGTTCTATAATGTGGATGCGGGTGATTGTATTCAGGAGTCCATTGATCGACTGCTACGAGGAAGTACTACGGGGGGTCTTCTACATGGATTCCTCATTGCTGATTTGTGCCGAAAAGCTGGGCTGCAGTGGCATCCTTCTGAACCAATTCAATAACCAATGGCTATAATCGACCATGCTACAATTGAAAAGTACAAGGCATGGGAGGGGGCAAGATCCCATCCAAGAGGAGAAGGTTATATTATGATTCGCCAACCCTCACCCCCAGTTGCAGCTGCACCAAGGGACAAGCAACAACCTAGCGGTTCAAGGAATCAATTTTTGTGGTTGGCTCAACGTCAAGATTTGATGCATCAGTACAATGCAAATGCTTTCAACATGCTTGCTGATGCATTTTCTTGCTGCAATCCCAATGCCAATCCGGTGGTCATGCATGCTCCTCCTGCCCTTCCAGCATACCCTCATTCGAATGATGACGAGTAGTGACTCGTCTTTCAGGGAAGTCCTAATGTTTTTAATTATTTTATTTCGTCGTAATGGGGACATTACTTGATTTAAGTTTGGGGGGTTATGTTTCTGCCTGCTCAGTTGTGAAGATTTAAAAAAATCATGTTAGTTAGTTTGTTTAGTTTTTTGTGTTTGTTTGTTTTTCATGTCTTTTAGTTTAATACATTCATCTCTTTAAAAAATTATTTTTTTTGCATGTAGTTTAATTTGCATGAATCCAGTTATTAGATAGTAAAAGTTTATTCTTGGTCAATGATGAGATTGGAATTATGTAGACAATTACAGTGCTGAATATTAGAACTTTGATGTAATTTTTGTTATAAATTGGATCTTTTACTTGTTTGAAACTAGTATAATAAGGTTAGCATGTTAATAACACTTATGAGGACTGATTAGTTCAAATTGATACATAAGGAATTTCTAAAGGATAATGCTAGTTTAAAGGAAAGAATGACAAGGATAGGCAGAGAAGACGAAGAATTAGGCAAGAACCTGAGTTTGAGGAAAAAAAGTGGGGTATATAAGCTTTTTAAAAAAATTGGGAACCTTCCCGAATCGATTAAATTGAGTCCTGTGGTGGGTTGAGAAGGAGCGTGAAACGCACTCTCCATAAACACAGGCGTGAGATGGAGCGTAAAACACACTCATTTTGAAGAAAAAAGAAGAAAAAAAGAAGCCCCTGTGATTGAAAAAGAAAGCATAAGTACCCTATTTGGACCCTTGATATTGATGATTGTTTGATTTTAGTCGGATCTCATCTGTTTTTGAAAATTTTGATTTTACACTGTCTGATGCCTTCTAAGAGACTTTTTATCTATTAAATTCGCATTTGCATCAGTTAACATGAATGTTGAGCACACACACACTATACCAGTAATAACGGTGTAAGATTCGAGGATTGATAAGGAATTATTGATTGGGTTTGATATGAAATATTGTTGAGTTTGCTTAATTTCTCTAAGGCTGCATGAGTAACTATATTCTGTCTTAATACTGGATTCGTAGTTTAGCTTAGTTAGTTGCATTGCATATCGTTTTGCTTGAGGACAAGCAATGTTTCAAGTTTGGGGGAATTTGATGAATAAGTTTTTAACCTATGATTTATCTTTATTTAGCTTGTTATATTGTTAGTTTTTTTATTATTTCATGTTGCTTTTGAGGGGTTTTTGTTCTTGTTGTAGGATATTAAGTGATCACATCAAAATGCTAGCATTGGAAGAATGATCAAGTAAAGCTACACATTCTGCATGACCAGCGCGGGGTGCGCCATAATGTTAAGTAAAGCGGCGCGGCGCGCACTGTGGCGTATAAGAGTGACTGATCAAGCGACGCGGGCCGCGCTGTCTTAGAGTTAAACCCGGCGCGGGGCACGTCGGTCAGACGGGTCAGGTGCTAGGTTATTTTTAATTGCTGGAATTGGAGTTGTGTTGGGAGATATAATTTCTTTATGTAATATGCTTATATTAGGAATTGACAAGGAGGTTATTTCATGTTAATTGGGACTCTATGTCTACAAACTTGTTGGGTTTGACTAGGAATTTGATTTCTATTAGAATTTCTATGTGATGAGTTTGAGATGGATTAGAATTGGTGGTGATGGAGCTGAAGTGAATGAACTTAAGCTAAGTGTTAGAAAAGGAGGCAACACATTTAGAGAGCCAGAATTGAAAGCAAGAGCTTGGAGGAACGAAGAAGAGAAGTGATTTCACGAAGATTGCAGATTTGAAGAGCGAGAAGGGTGATGTATTACTATTCTCTTTTAATTTTAATTTGTGTAATCAGGATGATGATTTCTTTTATTTCTTCAGTATTTAATTCATTAGTTATGAACTAAATTCTTTATTAGGCTAATAACGGTTCTTTAAGTGGAACAATGGTTATATAACTTTGATTTTCAATTTAATAAGCTATTTCTCAGTTTATCTATATTGATTTGTGCTTGAATCTATAAAGTGCTTGATCACCAATTTTATGTGGACTTGTATAAACACGAGAGATGAAATACGAGTTTAGACGTAGTCAATATAGCATGTGTTCTTGAATTCTGTGAATGAATGGAATCTTAATGAATGTTAGGGTAGAGATATGCTTGACATCGCATGTAATCAGATAGAGAACTTGAACTTAAACCTTCTTTGATTGTAATTCATATAGAGATATAGTGAGTTAGTTAATTAAGGTGTTTAATTTAATTCTATCTAATTTGTGGATTTGAGTTAATACGGTATTAGTGCATCGAGAGGTGGCTAGTTCTACTTGTGTGTTCTTGATTAATAAACTGGGATAGTGAATTAAACTAGAATAAGGTGTAATAATCAGAGTGATGCTTAGAGTGAAGTTGTTAGCCTAATTTTCCAATATTTGTTTGAAAATTCAATTTTTAGGGTTTGTTGATTATTTGGTGATTTTAATATTTTTAATACTTTTAGTTACAATCTTGAAATTGGTTAGTTTAATAAAATTTGGATTAATAGGAAATTGGTAATTGTGAGAGTTAATTTCTTGCTAGTCTCTGTGGGAACGATACTTAACTTTTCACTTTATTATTTGTTGACCACATATACTTGCGTGCTGTGCGTAATTAGATTTTACCCAACACTCCACATCTAGTGGACAATGAGGAACTCAAAGCACGATGTTTTAGGAACGGATTGAAATCATTGGTACTCAAGAAGTTAGATGTGCTGCAAATTGATTCATTTTCAACTTTGTTGGAGAAAACAATTATCTTTGAGGGAGAAAATGAAGTCGTACCAAATGATAGTCAAGAATAAAGAAAGGAGACTTAAGGAAATAATATGATAGGTGGTAGTGGAGGTATTAATTTCATCAAACATAAGAGGGATGACAATGTTAACTGGGGAAATAAACTAGAAGAGAGTAGGAAGAAGGGTACGCCGTGTCCAGTTTGCGGGAAGAATCATCAAGGAGTTTGTTTAAAGGGAAGAAGAGTATGTTATAACTGTGGTCAAGAGGGACACATTTCTCCCAATTGTCCCTGTCCAAAGAAGATACAAGGTTGTTTTGCGTGTGGATCAACAGATCATTTGGTTTGGAAGTGCCCAAAGAAGAAAGTGAATAAGGGAACCAACAACGGAACAATATGGATCAAAGAATCAGCTCAGCAGGGAAGACCAATGGCATTTACTTTTAGCATGACGGTTCCAGACGCCGTGGCTACACAGAACGTGGTGGCATGTAAAGATTTCGATTAGTAATATAATTACGTGCGTATTAGTGAGTAGATATCACCGTGAGTTGTTTCCTTTTACGGATCCAAGTCATAGGTTAATATATGAATCACGAATTAATATTGTGTTTATAAGAAGGAATTGATTATACAACTTTAAAAGATTTTAGAGAATAAGGAAGCGGTGATTCTAGGACGGAATCCTTATAAGGAGGGGAGAATGTGAGGACCCAGAATTTTAAACAATTCAATTTTCACGAATAAATTTTTTATATATATAATATCGATATTGATTATCAATATTATGATAAGTATCTATGATATGACCAGAGCCAGTTGGTCAAACTATTTATTGACTGAGTAATATGAGTGATGTTTTGTTAAACAACTAATAAAAACCCTAACCCTAGTTACGGATAGGGATTCGATAGATAATACAATTATAATAATTGTATTGATGAGTATGTGTTAGTATAGTATAAACTTAATGGTCAAAATTTGATTAGATAAGGTATAACCTTAGTAAACCCTAATGTGGATTAAAAACCCTAATATCTGATTAAGAAACCCTAACGAATAGTTAGGAACCCTAATTGTAATTCTGGGAACCCTAATTTCTGATTCAGGAACCCTAAACCCTAATTAGTAAACCCTAATTGAGATTATCAAACCCTAAGGGTTAAAATTAAAAGGAGTTATGTCAAATGACTAGAATACCCTTAAAATCATAAGGGAAATGACCAAGATACCCTTTTGGGGGGTGAAATGACCAAAATACCCTTTACCCAATTTTTAAGTTAAGAGATATAGCAAATCTTTTGACTCACCAATATTGGATAAGACCATGTGCTAGAAAATCAAACCAAATTTGATCTTATATGTGCCAGCTTGCAAGTTATACATTCATTGAATCAAAAGTGAGAGATAAAGAGAGAGAAAGTTCAAAACAAAAACTCATTTGCTCTCAAATACTTAGCCAAACTTTTCTCTCACAAAACCCATAAAATATACAAGTATTTCAGTCCCTAGATAGGTCCCTAACACATCAAGATCAGTGTAGAAAGCCAAGAATCAAAGCTTGTTCAAGAGAGGTATAAACCCTAACTTGAGTTTAATCTTGTATGCTAAGATAGATTATGTGTTTATTTAGGTGTTATAAGATGTTATTTACTGATCTATGATGTTATATCATAGATCCATAACATTAAAGTGCTTAAAAATGGAGTTTTGAAAAACTGTCAAGAACCCTAATTTATTGTCTGACAAGCAAATGTCAGAGACCATAGATTCTTACCTATTAATTGTTGTACTTGTTTGATGTTATAGACCTGTAGTATGACATGTGGGGTGTAATCTGGAAGTGAAATCATACTCATAGCATGTTCAGATTACAAGTTATTAATGGTTAAAGTGAGTTGACCGACCATGACTTTGAGTTTCTGGGTAACCCAGAAAATCTTCATCACCCCCCAAGATTTTCTTGAGCCTTTATCTGAGAGATGTTAGATGATTTGTTTATGTTAGTGTATCAATGTTATACTATGTTATATGTACTATAGATTCATGTTCTTAGATCCCTTAAACAACAAACAAAATCAAAGTAGTGGGCAGTCAAACTTGGTTGACCGAACACAATTTGTGTTTTCTGGAAATTCTAAAAAGTTCAAGAACACAGTTTCTGACAAGGTTTGTCCAAGCCAGATCCTGTGATTGCTTTCAGATTGTGTTATGTGGTTGATTAACATGGTTAGACCTTAGACTAAAGGTTATAACTTAACTAAAGTGGGGATTAAACCTATAAGGTCGATGTTATTATAACTGATGGATGTTATGATCCTAATGGTATGTGTAGGTGAACGAGAACTATAATTTTATAGCTTACGCACGAGGCAAGTTCTCTAACCCTAAACTTTCTTTGAGCAAGTTCATTACCCTATCTTCATTACGATTATACAAGTTCTTAAACTTTACTTTTACATTATGCAAGTTTCTTGAATCTATTATTCAATTGAGCAAGTTCTCTAACCCTAAACTTTCTTTGAGCAAGTTCCTGACCCTATCTTAATTACGATTGTACAAGTTCTTAAACTTTACTTTTACATTATGCAAGTTTCTTGAATCTATTATTCAATTGAGCAAGTTCTCGAACCCTAATCTTTTATTATGCAAGTTTCTATTACTAACTTGTTATTGATATGCAAATTCTCTAATCCTAATCGTTATCTTAACTCTACTTTCCATTGAGCAAATTATTTATCTCTATCTTGTTTACAATTACGCAAGTCCTCTAACTTTTGCTACTTAGCAAGGTTTTTGATTTAATTCACTTCTTATGTTCTTAAATAATCTTTCTAATTCTTTCTGAAAGCACTACTTCGATAAATGATAATTACTCAATGGTGAATCGTTGAGACTATGTCAGTTGTTGAAACATGAATCACTTATGTACCTCTATAGTCTTGAAAGCATGAGTTCGATAATTAACACTTGTTCATTTATAACCCATTGCGACTCTATCTCTTATTATTCGTTGTTATTGTAACGACCCCAAAATAGGTCCATTCCATCCAACCTATTCTGAGTCGCCAAATACATGGTACAGAAAATAACTACAACTTTATTACAACAATTGTCGTGCAAAATACAACAACACATATGCTGTGAGTTTAGATACAAATATATACCAAATGTGACTCATGTCCCAATCGTGGACAGCACCTCACAATGATACCTTACATAAAGGTATAGTCAAAAACTGTTTTAGAAATTAGAATATTTGGGAAGTGCTCAAGAAAACCTTCGTACATAGGAGGCCATGCATCTAGGTTATGATAGATATCATATGACCACAGAATTATCCTTGGTTGACCCAATAGACCCCAAAGAAAAACGAGAAGTTTACTATCATATTCTTCTCAATGGTGAGTCTTCTCTTGACATATCATTATCTCCACTGTCTCTAATTGAAAACTATACTTCAAACAAACACCAAGATTATATAGGTAGTGCTCGTAAAGATACTCAGCAAGTGGATGAGCACAACCCTGTCTTATGATGACACGAGGTTGTATGTCGTTAGACATCTTGCATGATAGTGACAAAACACCCTTCCAACGTTGGGTTCGCCTCACCCTATTTTCTTCACCAAATATAACTACTAAATGATGACCACCATTCTATTCCCTTGTTACCCCCGCTCGACCCAGCTACACTCTTATTACCTGAAAGAAATTTTGAAATAGAAGGGTGAGCACAACTAGCTCAGTAAAGAATATCATGACTAAAGATAAATAAATTATCAATAGCCTTCAACAGTAATAAATCAGAGATTTAGAACATATGGTAGATGATAAAATTTTCAACCATAGTTACAGCGGAACGAACAATCCATTAAAAGAGTCAAATAGACTATAAAGTCTATTATCTTCTCCATGTTAAAAATCCACCAACAATGTTTTATCCCTGTAACATCACTCAACAGTTCCTTTCCACAATCATATGAATAACTCATAATCATAACTGTGATTCTAAATTTTTATTCGCACCCAGGACGAAGGATATTTTCATCACCTGTCTTTACCTGAAACATCAAAGATCATGGTTATACCAAATCACAGTTCCTGTTCATAATCATGCTAATAAATCCATTTTCGCACTATGGCCGAAGATATTCATCAACAAACCATCTTTGCACTACGGGCCAAAGATATTCAACAACAGTTCATCTTCCCACTACAGGCCAAAGATATTCATCAATAATTCATCTTTGCACTACAGGCCAAAGATATTCATCAACAGTTCATCTTTGCACTACAGGCCAAAGATATTCATCAACAGACCATCTTTGCACTACAGGCCAAAGATATTCCTCAACAGTTCATATTTGCACTACAGGCCAAGTATATTCATATCTCAAAGAAATATATAATCATTTCAGAATTACATAAACAATAATTATAACCATGTTGATCAATTCACCTTTACACTTAAGCTAAAGATATTCAGCTATAAATTCAATGGTCATGATCATACCAGTCAACAATTCAACTTTGCACTACTGGCCAAAGAGAACCCATAGTCATGATCATACCAATAATCTACCCATCTTTACACTCAAGTGAAAGAGAATTTCAACATCAGGGTTATAAAAATGTTATATATGATAATAAAAACAATATGATCAACTTATAGTTTTAATCTCAAGAGTAATATTCATAAATCAATTATAATTTGGTCTGAAAAAGAAACCAATTTTGTCGTGAATAGTAACTCGTGAATAGTAACTCGTGAATAGTAATTCATGAATAGTAACTCGACATGAAAAAGGTAGAAATTTTATAATAAAATCCATACCAATATTTCGGTATAATGATATTGAAAGAATAATATTTCTTAAGCTTATAAACAATTTATTTTAATTGTTTACACTTTACTAAATAATGCATATAATCATCCTAAAATGCCAAACTCATAAGATTTCATCACCAATAACCAAAAACCCTCATAAAAATCTGCATATACCTCATATAGGATTCTCAAGCCATAAAATCATATTTTTCAATTTTCTTACTTCACATAACATATTTAATTCATTTACTCATAACTAGACCATTTTCATGAAAAATACCAAATCAGTCTCAAAAATATTTCTTTTCTGGGATTTAGCAGAATATAGTCCCATATTGAACATATATTTTTTCCAGAATTTTTAAAATTCAATTACTATTTTTCATATGGCCAAAATCGCCGAATATTTAGACATTTATCATAAATTGTACTTTTATCCAAAAATTTTGAAATTCACAGAGTACACTAATATTATATAAATATACTCCCAATAAAAATTTCATCAATTTTGGAGTTAACCACAAGGAGTTATAAGCGGTTAGTTTTAAAATAGTCTTTTCCCGTAAAATTTATAACTCTTAATATATACATCCAAAAATCACCATTTTTGGACACAATCAATAAAACTCATCAAAATATCATTTCAAATATTTCTAGAATTTTCTGAAGGTCAGAAGAATTACGAACTGAAAAACATAATAACCCTTAAAATCCCTTACGAGGCTGAAGAAAACTTGCACTGATGAATAGAAACTCACAAAGTATCTAAGTACTCACAAAATACACTCAATAATCTAGAGAGAGAAAGAGAGAAAACTTATGAATTCTGGTGTGATTTTTAATTCTAACTTAGCCCTCTATTTATAGGAAAATGTTACCACGCCGAAGCAGACTTAACCTGTAACCTGATGGGTTTACCTGTTACTATTCCCACCCACCACATTTGAATAAAAATCTCAGCACATTTCTTCACCAACCAAGAGTGGGGCCCACCAATTCTAGAATTTTCCACCAAAATGATAAACTCCGAAAATTCAATAATTTCTGAACCAGTCATCTCGTAAAATTCGTAACAAATCATTCGTTCATTTTTAACGGTTCAAATTTTGTGGACATATACTCAACTTATATATGTATAACATATCCAAAAATTACCACGATCCAACGGTCGGATTAAAAATTATAACCCCCGCAAAATAACTCAAAAACCCTAATTTGATTTTTAATACCTCCATTCCGACAAAAATACTGATAAAACACCTCAACATTAACTCCTTCATTTTTAACCACAAAAATATATCCCTCATTTATATCCACATAACATAAATATTTTCTTATCATATGAATCAATAATTAATTATTCACAAATAATATTACAGAATCACATTTATGACAACCAGGCCGTTCCTAGGAAAGAGGGGGCTTTCCAATAAGAATTTCTCCTTACTGGTGCGCAATTAGATGACCAAACCTCTCCTTAGACAGAACTTTCTAGATATTGCCAATAATGTTATCTAATAATATTTTTCAAATAATATGAATTATTGATCTGATAATGAAAAATACTGTGCAGTGACAATTATTGAACAACAATAATATAAAATTTCAACGTAGCAATTATTGAATCAGTAAAATAAAATATTGAACAGTAATTACTGTAACAATTATTGAGTAGTGCCTTCTTACGTAAGAATCAATAATTTCAAAAATACTGTGCAATACCGTGTGCTACTGTGCGCGTATTACTGTATTTTAACCACCGGGTATTCCAATAGTGTTAACGGTAATAACTACGCCGTTATTTATAAAATCTCAATTTTGTCGTTTTCTTCATCCGACGGTTATTCTGTTATGGGGCCCACAAATGGCTGCGTCGTTGTACGAATATTCTCCGATAGAAAGAATATTCCACGACCAAACGAATATTCTCTGACAACAATGAATATTTTATAACCACTTGTGTATTTTGAAAAATTTTCACATTTCACCCATAACTTTAACATTTTATCAATTTAACCATTTACTGAATTGTAATTATAAGAAAAATTGAATACTTTTATTTCATAAAATTTGGGGTCTTACAGTTATACTCTGTTCATGATGATATTGTAATCGAACTCTTGAATAGTACTTGGTTGATGAACGCTCTAAAGATCTAGAATTCCTTTAAAGCTAATTCCAAACCAAACTACCTTTAGTACGAAACCTAATGAGTAAAGCTGAAATGAACAACCCTATATCAGAGGATTATTTTCGAGCTACACAATAGCGTTAAAATATTTGCGCAATGCATAGTACAAATGGCTGATCACCTGGAGTACAAGATGATGGTCCGTATAGTCGTTTAGACTGTTAAAGGTTATAATAGAAATGCTTGTTAACCTAGGACATAGATGATGATTAATTATGGTCTCTTAGACTGTTAAAGGTTAAAGTAGAAATACTTGACAACCTAGAACATATGGTCTCGTGACCCTCAATGTATTCCTTTGATATTAATATTTGTTGTTTAATTTAAAAGTTCATTATTCTTTTGAACTCATAGCTCTTGAAGTAAAGCTTATTGTTTCCAGTAAGATTATATTACCAACTAAAGCTCAGTCGATTGTCATTCATAAACTATTATTGCAAAATGTTGGGTAATTGTTTGCTCACTCTTGCACAAAACAATGCGGATGAGGTCAAGAAGCCTGAAGATCTTTCTACAAGCAAGGGCAATGACAAGGACAAGATGCTTGAATAGATGATGTTTAGTCTACTGTTTATTTATGAAGTTTTATGTAATAGAATTGATTATGTTTTGTTTTGTTATTCCGCTGATGATGTAATAATTAAGGTTAGATGACTTGGGATTTCGTTTGATGATGTAACCCCTTTAGTGGGATTATTATTTATGAAATTTTTGCTATCCTTTATTTTGGGTAGATTAATGTGATTTTAATGGACAGTGAACACCATATCTGTGGAATTTAAGTACTCGAATTTGGGACTGTCACAAAATGGACCTTGTGGAGGCGATCGAGAGTGAGTGAGAGGAGTTTGGAGACATAAGGTTGCTGATAGTCGAAGATGAAAGAGAGGAAACCTACTACAACACCATTTGCTTTACTTGTTGTTGTTGTTGTTGGGGATTCAGACTCCATTATTATATCTAATGCTGAACTTTGAAGCTCAATTCAATGTTTTGGGTATTTGAATCTAGGAATTTTCATATATTTGAGAGAGAAAATATGCAGATCTATTTGATCTAGAAGAATGGGGAGAAGAGAGAGATGAGAGGAAGGAAAAGAGAGAATAAATAAAATTTATTTATTTTCTTTTTTCTTTTACACGTCCACGTAGGATAAAAACTGAAACGATTTAAATCGTGAGGCAGAGATAACAGAATGACCCAATTTCAAAATATTAATTAGTTTAATGGTATAATTTGAAAAATTAAAAGTTTAATGATTTAATCAGTAAAACGTGCCAACTACAATGGGTAATTCATTAGTTTTGTCGATAAAAAATTAACGCCCGTTTGTTTTTTTTAACAGAATGACCCAATTTCAAAATAATAATTAGTTTAGTGGGGTAATTTAAAAAATTAAAAGTTTAATGGTGTAATCAATAAAGCGTACCAACTACAGTGGGTATTTCCATAATTTTACCTATATTAAATTATACATCTTTGAAACTTATATACCAGGATACTAAAAAAACTAATATCTCAGTTAGATAATAATACTTTTTAGTCTCACCGCTGTAAAATCCAACTATACCTTGTCATTTGAATAGCAAAAGAACAACGTGCAATCATACTTGAAAAGCCTGAAAGGTTGTTGACAGAGAACCATTTGGCTTTCAGTGCCTTTGGGTCCCCACCTTGCACCATAAAATCCTACACAGAAAGTCATAAATCAGTAGTAGTAAATTCATAATCATACATATTTATATGCAATGTTATATGTATATAATTTATAAATGGTACATTCAAAATGTTTCTATATATATTTTTTATATACTCCCTCTGTTCCGAAATAATTGACGTTATACGTCAATACACACCTATTAAGAAATTTAATTACTCCAATTCATTTGTCTATTCATCCAATAAGAAGGAGAGAGAAAATTTCACGGATATACATAGAAAGATAAAGGAGTCCAATAGGAAAGAGAGAGAATTCTTAAGTCTTTAATTTTTTATAGGACTCCAATAAGAAGAAAAGAGAATTTTCAAGTCTTTAATTTTCTTTAGGACTCCAATAGGAAGGAGAGAGAGGATTACATGGAAATCCTATAACGTCAAATATTTGGAAACAAAAAAATTGACGTATAACGTCAGTTAATAGGGAACCGAGGGAGTATAATTTACGAGTCTCGTTATAGGAATGACTAAGAGTTAATTAAAGTTTATACTTGTTTAGTTAATGTTGATGTTAAAATGGATATGAATCATATCCTAGTATAATTGGATGAAGGGATGTTTCAATTTTTAAATGCTAGCTTTTTGATAATATCATAACAATAAAGAAGAGTATATAAGAAAGAGAGAGTTGGATATTCAAAAGTGGCAGGAAGAACACAAATAATGGTTACTAATATCTAAAATGACTGCTCTTGGAATTTATATGTTTTATGAGAGGTTATTTGTAAGGAATTAAACCATATTGGAATTCTTTAAAAACCGAATACATGTTGATAATGGAGATACTAAATGGTCATGAATCACAATGTTATCAAGATTTTCGTTTAGATAAAAATACATTTTTAGAATTATGTGGTGATCTTAGAAATTATTATGGATTTTCATTGTGGAAGAATAAGTAGGCATGTTCTTGATGACTTTAACACATGCGGCTGGAAATAGATTGATGTAAGAGACTTTTCAACATTCGAATAGACATTTTTATATGGTGTTAAATGCAGTCTTCAACTTTCTACAGACATTATTAGACCAGATGTTAATTATAATAACGGAGCACAATATCATATGTCACAGAATGATCGATATCTTCTATTTTTTAGATATAAATGTTTCTTTTTCTCTTAATTAAAGTGTATATTAATTAAACGTGTTGTATGAAGGTTTTCTTTTCTATATTTTATTAGAATTGTATTGGAGCAGTTGATGGTACACACATAAAAGCTCCACTTCCAAAAGGGCAAGAAGTTCCATACATTGGGAGAAAAGGCATTCCTATACAAAACATAATGGTCGTATGTGATTTTAACATGTGTTTTACATTAGTATGCCTTGGATAGGAGGGTAATGCTCGTGACACTCGTATATTCACACAAACACTTATAAGAGAAGAGCTCAAATTTTCGCACCCAACTGGTAATATGATCTCGTATTTTTATATTTTATTTGTTTAATTTTATATCATATTTTATTGATTAAATTAGCTTCTTGTATTTTTTATAGATAAATATTATGTTGTCGATACGAGTTACCCAAACACAAAGAGCTACATGACTCCTTATACAGGAGAATTTACAAGATATCACCTTCTAGATTTTTGTAGTGGTAAAACAAGATAAACACGTGCGCCAAAAGGGGTTAAAGAGAAGTTTAATTATTTATATTCCTCTCTAAGAATCATTATTGAACGTACATTTAGAGTGTGAAAGGCAAAATGAGCTATTTTGCGTGATATGTCATTTTTCTCAATCGAGACACAAAGAAACATTGTTATTGCATCAATGGTTATCCAAAACTACGTAAGAATGAAATCTAACTCAGACAATGCATTTCAAGTAGCTTAGAACGAGGGATATCGTCCAAAAGATGTTATTGGTGATGGTGATGACAATGTTGTACCATTGTAAAGATTTAAATTATAAAATTTATAAATGTTAGGAAAACTGAATGGATAGAATGGATAAGGGCTCTCTCTTTCTCTCTCTCTCTCTCTCTCTCTATATATATATATATATATATATATAAGACTTATCTGTTGTACACCAAGGTTGAAAAGCAGAAAATTACTTGGTACTATTTTCTTAAGACAATTATGTCCTCCTTATTGGTGCTCAAAGTTAGCAACACTTGTCTCCCAAGATACAATGACAACGTGTGTTATAGCAGCACTACAAATAACACACACAACGAACCAACAAATGTTTTGAACTTCTCTCTCAAAAATAAATTATGAATAATGAAGACTAGAATACTAGAAATGTTTGATGCTATGATGAATTGAATGAATGAAAAGGCTGACCCCTTAGGCTATTTATAGGAGGGTTTAGTGACACATCAGATGGGATACAACCCCTTGAAAAGACACGTTTAGCCAAAAATGACGTAGTTTTAGGTTTTTCAAAAAGGGTGCGTCTGTTTAGATAAAAACGACATATTTTTTGGGGCGTCCGTTCGAGCCAATAACACTTCCCAAAATGACGCAGTATTGATGCGTCCGTTCAGGCAAATGACACTTTTCAAAACAACACAGTTTTGATAATAAATAACGCCTTTCAAATGACACAATTTTGATAATAGAACTAAAATAATTAAATTTTGTCAAAAAATATATACAATGACCTAGAGCCACGAGTTACAAGCCAGGCCCCGCCCGACCGGTCGGTAGCGCGCGTGTGGATTCAAACCAAGACTTGGCTAGATCCTCTTCCACAAAAGTGAAGGGTCTTTTGGGGCCCAAACCCAAGAGCAACTTTATTGCATATAAACCCATTCAAACTTTAGTTCTTAACCGATGTGGGACTATGCTTCCCATAAATATTTATTATCATTTTCAAGGGTTATGTTTGAGAGTTAACTTCTCATTCATTATCATATGAATTTAAGTTTCCAAATACTTAATTTTATTCTACTTCATGGAGTAGAACACATTGATATATAGATTCATTTCAAATGATTAATGAAACCCACTTCAAATTAGGCTCAAATTCTAATAATCCCCCATATAAATGAAATTGACTGCCAACCTTATGCAAATGTTATGCAGACTCTGACGAGACATAATTGGAAATTATATGTATAGAGAAAGGTGGCTTTTGGCTTTGAAATTTCACTTGTGCAAAACTATTGGGTTTACTAGTTATCCACTGAACGTAATGTCTCGAACTGTCCAACCGTTTATCTAAACCGAGACAATAGAAATTCACACAAAATCTTTCTAGACATTATTTGGTTCTCATGATTTTGTTCCATTTGGCCCCGAACAATCCAGAATTTATGAGTGCTTTAGAGAAGTATAGCCTTATCCTTCTCGTATAATTGGCCCAGTTCACATTCACATAGATGATTCTTAATAAAAGTATCCTGCTATACCCCACTTGTTTATTAAGATTTAAGAATCATTAAAAACATAGCTTATCTTGAAACCACTGCAGGTATCATTATGTCGTATCATAGGAATGAGTAGAAGAAATTAATTTCTTTAGAGTGATTTGGTTGAATCGTTCACAATTTAGTTGTTCCTTTGAACATAGATCTTGGAATCTCCAGTCAATTAGGTTGGGTTTCCATAATGGCGATCCTTATTTATAGGCTTTAAACCCATTCCCCTCGATATAATTTTCACTTGCTCTCTAGTCAAACCTTTAGTTAACGGATCTGCTATATTCTCTTTCGAATTTATGTACTTAATAGACATAATGGCATTAGAGATCAATTGTTTTATGGTATTGTGTCTGTGAAGAATATGTCTAGACTTACCATTATATGTGTGACTTTGTGCCTTTCCAATTGAGGATTGATTATCACAATGGATACAAACAGCCGGTACATGTTTAGGCCACATTATACTATCTTCTAAAAAGTGACTAAGCCACTCAACTTCTTCTCTAGCCTTATCTAATGCAATAAATAAAGATTCCATGATCGAGCAATGCATGTTTGTGTAGAAGATTTGTGACACCCACAAATCTGGGTACTTCATTCCCTCAGGATTTGGTATTCACTATCCAAAACAATCACATCTAACTACCCATAAATAAAGGATATAAATGAAACTCACATCTTAAATAGAAATCCTCCCATTAAAGGGTTACAACATCATAAACAAATAATCCCAGATCATCTAACCTTTAAAACATCAAATGCAAAAACATAACATAATTAAATACGTCTTTTACATAACATCTTTAAACAAATTAGACAAGTCTTCATCACTTATTCATCTTGACTTTGCTCTTACTAGTGGATGGCTCGTCAACTTTCTCAACTTTAGCTGCAATGTTTTATATGCAAGGGTGAGCAAAAAATTGTCCACAAGTATAAGACTGTATGGACCTTTCTTCTCGTACTCAGGGGGATCAACCCATTGTACAATGTATTGTGCACAAATATCTTAACGCTAACACGTAATATAATCCCCTATAATAGGGTTGTTGATCTCAGTTTTGACATAAGAGTCCGCACCAAAGGAAGTTTAGTTTTGATTAACTTCAATAAAAGTTCTAGAATTTAGAAAGATTATCAACTATGGACTAGTCGAATCAATAAGGGTTCGCTAGCCATTCAGGGGTTCAATACAATAATGTAATTAATATTTAAATCAAAGGTTGAATCTTAAATATATACAATTGAATAATCATTGCATAATCAAAGTGTAAGACCCCAACTTTTTATAAATGAAATTGAATTTTCTCTATTTATTATTTTGAAATAGTAAGGGTTGATTTAATTAATGTGGTTAGTTATGGGTAAAATGCGCAAATATTTTAAATAAGCAAGTGATTATAAAATATTCATTTTTGTCGGTGAATATTCGTTTGGTCGTGAAATATTCTTGCTGTCAGGGAATATTCGTACGACGGCGCAACCTTGTGTGGGTCCCATAACGGAAAGCAATTGGATGAAGAAAACGACAAGTACAAGTTTTTATAAATAACGGCGTAGTTGTTACTGTTAACACTGTTGGAATGCCCGGTGGTTAAAATACAGTAATACGCGGTGTTCCACCGTAGCACACGGTATTACACCAATTATTGATTCTTACGTAAGAAGTCACTACTCAATAATTGTTACAATAATTACTGTTCAATATTTTATTTTATTGATTCAATAATTTCTACGTTGACATTTTATATTATTGTTGTTTCAATAATTGTCACTACACAGTATTTTCCATTATCAGATCAATAATTCATATTATTTGAATAATATTAATAGATAGCATTATTGACAGTGTCTAAAAAGTTCTGTCTAAGGAGAGGTTTGGTCACCTAATTGCGCGCCAGTAAGGAGAAATCCTTATTGAAAAGCCCCCTCTTTCCTGGGAACGGTCTGGTTGTCAGTATTGTGATTCTGTAATATTATTTGTGAATAATTAATTATTGATTTATATGATAAAAAAAATATTCATTTTATGTGGATATAGATGGAGAAAATTTTTAATGTGACAATTGTTGAAAATTGATATTTTATCTTTTCTGATAAAATAATTCATTTAAATATATTATTATAATAATATAATAATGATGATATTTTTACGATGAATGTGTGATATATGAATAAATGAGGAGGAAGAGTATTTTTATTGCAATAAATAATAAAAACATGTTAAACATGTCGGTGGGCCCAATTTTTGACTGAAATTTGATTATAGCCTCTAAAATCGTTCGTATGCGGATTTCGGTCAATTTTTATTTAGAATTTGAAAAAACTTAAACTTACAAAGTTGTAGAAAATTGAATTTCCTATAGAATAGACATAAAATTTCTAATAAAAGTGCTATTTATTATGAATTATTGAAGTTCCGAAATAATTGATTTTTAACGTTTTAATTTTTTTTTAAAAAAACATTTTTAATAAGTTGGTGGGCCCCATTAATATGTAAAATGAGCTGAATTCAGATTTCTTGGTGTGCGTAGGAAATTTATATAAATATATTAATATTTTATTAAATTTTCTGCTTTGGTGTTCTAAGCATTTTCTTATAAATATGGTGCTTAGGTTAGAATTGAAAATCACACCAGAAACTAAAGTTTTCCCTCTCTATAATATCGAGCGTATTTTTGTGAATATTTTGATACTTTGAGGGTTGCTATACGGTGCAAATTCTTTCAGCACTATATCCAGTATTCCAGTCAGAAGTACTGTCTTTTTGAGGTAAGAGATGTTATTTTTTTTTATAAATGATATTATTCTTTCAATATCATTATGCCGGAATATTGGTAAGATTTTTCTTGTGAAATTCTTATCTTTTTGTGTCGAGATTACTATTCACGTATACGGCACTATTCATGTATACGACACTATTTACAGAAAAATTAAATTTTTGTTCTTTGTCCAAATTGTTATTATTATTACTAGCTTTGATTGTATCCATGTTTTGATCTTTATTCTTAAATTTTGCTTCACAATAGTTTATTATGGAGCATTTTTGAACATGGATGAACTAAAATACGAGTCCTTAATCCTTATCCTTTTATCTCACTGGATTCGTTTTCTTAAAATATTTTTCATCATCCTCAATCCTAAATGATAATATTATTGAATATCTTTGGCTTGTAGTACAAAGATGAATGATTAACTGATGAATATCTTTGGCCGTAGTGCAAAGATGAACAGGTATTTAGATGAACATGACCAACTGGTGATAAAAATGAATATCTTTAGCCTGTAGTGCAAAGATGAATATTTGATTCAAGATGTATATTGATTGATGTTACAGGGATACAATATTAATGATGGACTTTTAAATCTTAAAAGATAGTAGAATCCATTCTCTACTTAACTCTTCTAATGGATTGTTGTTTTCGCTGCAGTTGTTGATCTAAAATTTGTTATCTATTATATTCTATCAGATTTTTCCCTATTGAGGACTAACGATAATTTGTTCTTTATTATCTTAGTCATAATATTCTTTACTGGGCTAGTTAAGCTCACCCTTTTTCCTTTTGTTCTATTTTTTCTTCTCAGGAAGCAAGAATATAGCGGGAAGTAGTCGGGGTATGGAGTGATGTTCCAAAGTAGTTGTTATAATAGTCCTCACTATTTTGTAAAATAGTATATCAATAATTGTAATGAGGACTTATTTGAGTGTGGATATTGTCTAGAAGGCAATATTTGTATTTTAACTCACAGTTTGTGTGTTGTTGTATTTTGTACGACAATGGTATTAATAAAGTTGTAGTTGTTTCTGTACCATGTATTTGGCGACTCAGAATGGGAGATGTATACCTATTTTGTGGGCGTCACACAAAGTATTATTTCAAAAGAGTTAGAACATCTCATTTGGAATAATGAACTTGAATAAATTAAGCTCTGAGCAGCTAGAAATAAGATTATGAAACTTGCTTAATATAAGAATAAGATTTAAGAACTTGCTCAATGAAAGTTTAGAGTTAGGAAACTTGCATAATAATAATCAATTTTGGGTAAGGAAACTTTCCTCCTATGTAAGCTATAAAATTACAATTCACGTTCTCCAATTATCCTACATATATGTCATTAAGAACCACAATCTCAATTAGCTACAACGCGACCAAATTACTTAGTTAAACATCCATCTTACATTATTTAACTTTAGGTTTAATCATACTAACCACATAGCACAACTAGAATCTTTACTAGCACGTAACATGAGGTTGTAGCATTTAAACCACATTTCTAATGCTTATCAACATCAAACCTCAATTATTAACAATTAGCTAAGTCATAACCTCACAATCATCAAACTTGACTTACAATGTGATTAAAATCTGGTTTAACAACATATAATATGACTAACATCTTTTTATACTCATTAGATTAGGTTACAATTTCATTTTTGGAACTTGAGCAATAAAAATCTCATTTCTGGGTAAAACTGCCAAGTGGCGTTGTGGCACCACCCAATAGCTTAAGATCCAGCGCTGCGGCGCGGACCTAGTGCTGCAGCTCTGCTATTTAGCCTACAGTCAGGCATTGCAGCTCAGGCCCGGCGCTGCAGTGCGCCATTTACACTTGAGACATGCACTACGGCGCCTCGACTCAGCAGCAGACAGTAACAGCTCGTGAAGAACACAAAACAAAACCAATAAACCCTAATTTCTTTGTTCATGTAACAATTTAAGTGTACCCATACACTATAATTTATATAGAACCATAACCCATGATTTCTAGCATGCTTCTAGCATCATAAACCACATAAATCATGAATTTAAGGATCCAAAATTAATGTTTTTGCCATTTTATCAAAGTTTCTTCAAATTTAATGAAATCACACATAATTGATTCGTTACTACACAAAATCAGTTCATTAGACTTGTAATCTTTTCGTTTCTTAATGTATAAATATAATCAATCATCAATTTATAGATTAACATATAATTTAAGCAGCAATTTTTATACATATAAGCCATATTCGTATGTTTATCTCTGTAATTAAATTTCTTCACTTTTAAACATAATTCCAAGAATCTAATCACACTACATGCATCTATAATATATATATATATATATATATATATATATATATATATATATATATATATATATATATCAGATTAATGAGTCAATTGATATTAAACTCATTTATCACCAATTTAATCAAAGAAAACCAATTACAGAGAACTCAGAATCAACTTTCAGTTAAACTATGAAGAACACAACAAAAGCTTTGAGATTAAGAATTTACCCTTAATTTCTTATTTAGATTGCACGAAGATAATATAACACTCCTCTTGATTCTCCAATTCTTATTCTTCAAATCTTAATTTCTCTCAAAGCTCTTTCTGGTTTTCTTTAGCAAGTATGTAGATGCTTATTGGAGAATAAGTTCACTGAACGTGGCTCGCTAAGGAATACCTAATGGAGTTTTACTTGTCTGTCAATAGGAATTCCTGTGGTGATAGTAGTATAAATGATCCTTAGACTTGAGATCATCATATTATCTTATGTATGATAAGTTATACTTGGACATGTCCCTTAAGACCCTTAGAGTATATCAAAGGGTATGCTTAGGTGTAATAAGTTATATATGGAGATAATGAATGATTAATAAAGAATCTACCGCTGTAACTACCCCAAATCCGGGTATCCGTTACCTCGGACATGTTGCATCACGATACCATCTTCGTCTAACTATTAATAACTTCCATTCATAATTTAATGAATACAACTTAGCTTTGATACTAATTAATATATTAATTCCTTTTTATTTCCTGGATCACAACCTTCATCATTTACATATCTTTGAATCAAATTTATTCTATGCTTCGATTTCATCAGAATTACATTATAAAATTTACATCTCAATTCGATGTTCTTTATATATCGAATAATGCAATTTTATAACTCCAAAAGAGTTAAACAACTATCAAGTACATCATCTAAAACCTAAAACATGGTTCAAAATCATGACTTTAAGTAAACAAATCAATCTTCTTGTCATACTATTGAACTCTATCAATCAAGTAGCACGTAACTTTACCGTGAGTCCTTAACCTGCAAAAGTGGTTATTTGCAAGGGTGAGCTCGATAGCCTAGCAATTCTAACAGTTTTCATGCATCACATAGCACATAATATCATGCACAGTTTTTAATCATCTAAACTCAATACGCATGCTGCTTCTCATATAACAAGTATGGAGATTAACTTCTTAAACATATAATCATAGATTAACTTTTAAATTTCATATATATCTCATAGACATTTCCACATTTCATGGCATAACATAATTCAATCAACAGTTATCAACATTATAGAGCAAATAGGAACTGAAAGACTTGCCTGCCTCGTAGATTATCAACTACAACTTAACTTGTGACGCCCCCAAAATAGGTATACATCACCCATTCTGAGTCGCCAAATACATGGTACAGACTTCAAATACAAATTTAATTTATACAACTGCTAAGTGTCGTGCAGAATACGACAAAATATAAGCTGTGAGTTTTAATACAAATATTGTCTCTTAGACAATATCCAAACTCAAAATAAGTCCTCATTACAATTATTATCAAACTATTTTATAAAATAGTGAGGACTACTATGGCAACCATCTCGGACCGTCACTCCATTCCCCGACTAGTCCCATCTGTATTCTCATTTTCTGAAGAGAACAGTGAAAGAAAAGGGTGAACTCAACTAGCCAGTAAGAAATATTATGACTAAGATAATGCAGAATAAATTATCGTTAGCCTTCAACATTATAACAACTGATAGAATACAATAGAAAACAAATTTTAGATCAACAACTGCAGCGGAACAAGCAATCCATTAGAAGAGTCAGTATGATATCTACTATCTTCTATAATTTAAAAGTTTATCATCAATTTTATCGCTGAGACTCGGCTTAATAAATAATCTGCATCACTAAATTATCCATGAACTACGGGCCAAGGATATTCATTAGTATCACAACCACGAATTATCCATGCACTAAGGGCCAAGGATATTCGTGTTTTCACTAATAGTCATGATCATGCCAAACAACAATTTATCTTTGCACCCTTGGCCGAAGAGAACGCATGGTTATGATCATACCAACATCTGTCCATCAATGCACTATGAGCCAATGATGACTTTTACCATATCATTTGTAACATTATAGGTCATGATTATACTGAATAATCTTTGGTCATAATCATACCAATCAGCAGTCCATCTATGCACTACAGGCCAAAGATGACTTTTATCACAATATAATCATGAGGATGATGACAATAATATAAGAATTCAATTGAATGAAAGCAAAGGATAAATTTTAAAGATTTATAGTTCAGTTTATCAAGAATTCAATAATGTCCAAATTGTCAACATGATACTACTTTGTGGAGTAAAATTCAAGAATAATATTGTACTGAAAAGAAATTAATTTTGTCATGAATAGTAACCCGGGCGAATAGTACCCGAGTGAATAGTACCCCGACATGAAAAGATTAAAAATTATCAAGAATGCTCAAAATAATATTTTCATGAAAAGATACTAGATGAAGCGCAAATTTCGAGGATATTTTACTAATTTCAAGGAGTATAGAAGTAATAATTAAACAAAATGAGTGTAAAATTCGGAATCTGAAATAAAATAATATTACTTACATACTACAGAGTATAAAAGAAAATATTATTTCCTACGAATATTGAACAAAAATAACATCCGTTACAACTGTTAAACGAAAATAATATTCCTTACGAATATTGAATGAAGATAATATTCCTTATGAATATTAAACAAAGATAATATTTCTTGCGAATATTGAATGAAATAAAATTTCTTACGAATACGAAAAATAATATCGTAAGCGAATATGAAATAAATAATACTTCTTACCTCAAAAAGAGAGTATTCTGACTAGTATAGCGGATATATTCTTGAAGAAAACTTCCACTATTTTCTACACTCAAAGCTTCCTTAAACTCAAAAGAAATACGCTCAATATTATAGAAGAAGAATTCTCTGATTATGGTGTGATTTTCTTTTCTAAACTGAGCATCCTATTTATATGAGAATGGTTGGATACTATTTAGAAATTTTAATCATGGACGCATAGTAGAATTCGAACGAATTCTAAAAATTTTTGATTTTACTATGTAGTCACTATGCAAAAATTATGCAGACACTATGGAAACACTATGCATAATAAAATATAATATATTCTATTTTACATAAAAAAAAATAAAACTATATATATATATATATATATATATATATATATATATATATATAAAAAACAAAACAGAGATAACTTCTACCGACAGTTTTAAAAAATGGATAAATGGGGGTCCATATAATAAGCCAAATTTATAACAAATACTTCATAAAAATTCTCTCAATATTATTAACAATATTTATTCATTAATAATATAACTTGCAATATTAACAACCAGATCATTCCCAGGAAAGAGGGGATTTCCGATAAGAATTTTTTCCTATTGGCACGCAATTAGGTGACCAAACCCCTTTCCTCGATAGAATTTTCTAGACATTGTTAATAATATAAATAATAATATGAATAATTTGTTATCTTAATTATTGATTTAATAATATAAAATATTGTGACAATAATTAAATCAAATAACGTGAGATACTATAGAGCAATTACTATAGCAATAATTGAGTATAACTGAGTGACTTCTCGCGTAAGCATCAATAATCAATATTGTGTGATACTATGTAACCATGCGTATTACTGTACTTTTATTACCGGGTATTTTAACGGTTAACGGTAAAACTTTTGCAGTTATTTTTATAAAAATATATTTATGTCGTTTTCTAACTCCGACAGTAATTCCGTTATGGGGTCCACCAATGATTGCGCCGTTGTATGAATATTACCTGAGAAAACGAATATTCCCCGACCAATCGAATATTTTATAACAACTTGCTTACTTTGCAAAATTTATAAATATTACCCACAACTATAACATTATATCAAATCCACACCTTAAAATAAAAAAAAATATTTCGAGAAATTAAATCTTTATTTATAAAATTTGGGGTCTTACAACCTCTCCTTCTTATGAATTTTCATCTTCGAAATTGCTGTACGTACCTGGTATATCGAAGAGGTGAGGATACCTCGTCAGATTCTAACTCTTGAGGTATAACCTTTAAGCGTAGAATATGTTTCTTTTTATCCAAGATTTTAACAGGTATCTCCTCATACGTTAAATCTTCTGCTATCTCGTCTAGTTCTAATTCAATAATGTGGTTCGGGTCGTCCACATATTTACATCGATACGTGAAAAATGTTATGAACACGCGTCATACTTAGCAGTAAGGCGAGTCTATAGGCCACAGTTCCTACTCGATCGAGGATTTCAAATGGACCAATTAAATCGAGGGTTGAGATTTCCTCTCTTCGTCGATTCTTGCTTCTAAAATAACGCCTTCTTCTTCATATTCATCAGCTCCGGGTGTGTAGCTTGAGTGGCTTTAACTTTATCGATTAAAGTCGATTCTAATTATATATTTGACATCATCACGTGGGTCCCTAGAGTCTTTAACTCTATCTCCATCTTTTGTAAAACGTACGAAATGGGTATTTGTGTTAACAACGTCGCACTCGTAACCGCATACGATCTTCTACTCAACGCGTCAGCTACCACGTTCGCTTTTCCAGGATGGTATTAAATGGTATAATCGTAATCTTCAACAGCTTGAGCCAGCGTATTTGGCGCATAATACATTCATTCTGGGTGAAGAAATCTTTCAGGGTTTTAGAAATGGGTTTTGTACTGGGGTCAATAGAAAATTCGATTTCACGCTCTGGGGGTAGGCTAGGAAGTTCTTTAGGGAATACGTCAGGAAATTTATTAACAATAGAAATATCATTCAAATCTGACGTATTTTTGTTTAAATCTGTGACATGGGCTAAGAAAGCTTGACATCCATTTTTCAATAACCGAATAACTTTATGGCTTGATATGACAGTGATTGACTTTAGTGGTTTGGTTGCTTGAATTCGCATAATAGGTTGGTTAGGATTATGAAAGCTAACAACCTTACGAAAATAGTCAATTTTAGCATGATGAGTAGTTAACCAATCAATTCCTAAAATCATATCGAATGCAAGTATTTTCAAAGAGATAAGATCGACAGGTAACGTGCGGATGCCGATTTAAATCAAACAAGACTTATAAACAGTGGATGTAATGAAGGTTTCTCCCAACGGTGTTTCAACAGATAAGTCAAAGTCTAATTTCTCCGGAGTTAAATTTAAACGTTGAGCATAAGTAGGAGAAATAAAAGAATGGGTAGAACTGGTATCAAATAAGGTATAGACTTCGCAAGAGTTTATAATTAGCTTACCCGTGATAACTTCCTTCGGGTTCCTCGCTTTTTGGGAGGTCATGACAAACGCTCTCCCTTGAACTACCGGCTTTGACTTCTTTGGGACGGCTTTTGGTGCCTCCATCCCAGCTGGACTTGACTTTACTGAACGACAAAATCGGCCTAGGTTACCTTCTCTTTCATAATTATTACATGTTTTGAACTGTTTTGTACAGTTTGGACTGATGTGTCCCTCCCCTCCTCATTTGTAGCATACGATCGGTGATCGTTCTCCTTCTTTAACAACGGGTGCAGGTGCTGACGTCTTTCCATCATTATTGAATCTCTTCTTCTTGAAATTTCTACTTTTATTGTCTTGGTCATGATTACCATCGAAGTGATTACCATTTCTGGCATGTTGATTCCCTCCACGTTTGTTGTCACCGCTTTGATGACTGCTACCACTGGTATTATCGTTTTGCCGACTACTATCTCTTGGTTGGGTTAACTCATTATCACGCTCCAATAACTGAGCCCTATTTACAACATCTGAATACAAACACAGTTGTGAGAAATGAGTTATTGACGTATTTCAGGTTTCAAATCTCGTAGAAACATTCGCGTCATTCTCTCCACATTATCAACCATGTGGGATGCAAACCGGGATAACTCGGCAAACTTAGCGTCGTATTGCAACACAGTCATATTGTTTTGCTTTAGTTTGATAAACTCCACCTCCTTCATATGACGAATACTTTTGAAAAAGTACTTGTCGTTGAACAGTTCTTAGAACTTCTCCCAAGACATCTTCAGTGCGGCAGGTTAGGTACGCTTTATAGATTCCCACCAGTAATTTGCCTCTCCTCGCAACATGAAGGTGGCAAATGGAACCTTTTGCTCCTCGGAGCATCCTAAGACATCAAATATCTTGGTGATCTACTTTATCCACATCTTCGCCTTAAGTGGTTCTGGCTTTCCCAAAACCTCAGGTGGTCCCAGCTCCTTGAACTGCTTAGCGGTGACCATCCGAGAGTTGCAAGTATTTCCACCTGTATTTTACACAGGAGTCTCTTACACCTTATGTTGCATGAATTGCAGAAAGCTTGTGAACATTCTGTCATTCATCATTTGGTCAGTGTTGTTGTTTACCTGAGGATTGTTGCCTTCCTGATGCACATTATCCTGGTTATTGATCTGTGGTGACTCAACGGTCTCCTGTGCTCCATTGCTTATCTAAACTTTTTCAAATGCCATTTTCAAATACTGCCACAAAACAAGGGTTAATTGACATGCCACAAATTATCCCTATATTCTGACCGACCAATTAACTAACAAATAAACTTAGGTAGGTCATACTAGCGAAGAAATTACCCGTCTCTCCCATCCTAGTTCTAGTCTCACATCTCAGCTAGGGATCATATTCCTAAGCTTTGATACCAACTGTGACGCCCCCAAAATAGGTATGCATCACCCATTTTGAGTCGCCAAATATGTGGTACAGACTTCGAATACAAACTTAATTTATACAACTGCTAAGTGTCGTGCAGAATACGACAAAACATAAGTTGTGAGTTTTAATACAAATATTGTCTCCTAGACAATATACAAACTCAAAATAAGTCTTCATTATAATTATTATCACACTATTTTATAGAATAGTGAGGACTACTATGGCAACCATCTCGGACCGTCACTCAATTCTCCGACTAGTCCCAGCTATATTCTCATTTCGTGAAGAGAACAATGAAAGAAAAGGATGAGCTCAACTAGCCCAGTAAGAAATATTATAACTAAGATAATGCAGAATAAATTATCGTTAGCCTTCAACAGTATAACAACTGATAGAATACAATAAACAACAAGTTTTAGATCAACAACTGCAGTGGAACAAGCAATCCATTAGAAGAGTTAAGCAGAGCATGATATCTACTATCTTCTATGATTTAAAAGTTTATCATCAATTTTATCGCTGAGACTCATCTTAATAAATAATCCACATCACTGAATTATCCATGCACTACGGGCCAAGGATATTCATTAGTTTCACAACCACGAATTATCCATGCACAACAGGCCAAGGATATTCGTGTTTTCACCAATGGTCATGATCATGCCAAACAACAATTCATCTTTGCACTCTTGGCCGAAGAGAACACACGGTTATGATTATACCAACATTTGTCCATCAATGCACTACGGGCCAATAAGGACTTTTACCACATCATTTGTAACATTACAGGTCATGATTATACCGAATAATCCCCGGTCATAATCATACCAATCAACAGTCCATCTATACACTACGGGCCAAAGATGACTTTTATCACATTACAATCATGAGGATGATGACAATGATATAAGAATTCAATTAAATGAAAACAAATGATAAATTTTAAAGATTTATAATTCAATTTATCCAAAATTCAATAATGTCCAAATTATCAACATGATACTGCTTTGTGGAGTAAAATTCAAAAATAATATTGTATCAAAAATAATTTGGACCGAAAAGAAATCAATTTTGTTATGAATAGTACCCCGCGTGAATAGTACCCGAGTAAATAGTACCCCATGAATAGTATCCCGTGAATAGTACTCCAGCATGAAAAGATTAAAAATTATCAAGAATGCTCAGAATAATATTTTCATGAAAAGATGCTAGATGAAGCGCAAATTTAAAGGATATTCTATTAATTTCAAGGAGTATAGAAGTAATACTTTAACAAAATGAGTGAAGAATTTGGAATTTGAAACGAAATAATATTACTTACATACTACAGAGTATGAAAGAAAATATTATTTCTTACGAATATTGAACAAAAATAACATCCCTTACAACTATTGAACGAAAATAATATTTCTTACAAATATTGAAAGAAGATAATATTCCTTACGAATATTAAACGAAGATAATATTTCTTGCGAATATTGAACAAAATAAAATTTCTTACGAATACGAAAAATAATATCGTATGCGAATATGAAATAAATAATATCCCTTATCTAAAAAAGAGAGCAATTTTGACTGGTATAGTGGATATATTCTTGAAGAAAACTTTTACTATTTTCTACACTCAAAGCTTCCTTAAACTCAAAAGAAATACGCTCAATATTTTAGAAGAAGAATTCTCTGATTCTGGTGTGATTTTATTTTCTAAACTGAGCATCCTATTTATAGGAGAATGGCTAGATACTATTAAAAAATTTTAATCACGGACGCACAGTAGAAATTTTAATCACAGACGCACAGTATATTTCTTGCGAATATTGAACGAAATAAAATTTCTTACGAATGTGAAAAATAATATCGTAAGCGAATATAAAATAAATAATACCCCTTACCTTAAAAAGAGAGCAATTTCGACTTATATAGCGGATATATTCTTAAAGAAAACTTTCACTACTTTCTACACTTAAAGCTTCCTTCAACTCAAAAAAAATACGCTCAATATTATAGAAGAAGAATTCGTTGATTCTGGTGTGATTTTCTTTTCTAAATTGAGCATCCTATTTATAGGAGAATGGCCGGATACTATTTAAAAATTTTAATCACGGATGCACAGTAGAATTCAAATGAATTCTTCACGGACGAATTCTGAAAAATTTTGATTTTACTATGCTGTTACTATGCAAACACTATCCATAATAAAATATAATATATTCTATTATACATAAAAAATAAAAAATATAATATATATATATATATATATATATACAATAACAAAATCTTCCCACCATTTTTTCAAACCCCCCGTAACTAACATCATTCCCCCACCCCCCAATTTGTCATATATATATATATATATATATATATATATATATATATATATATATATATATATATATATATATAAAACAAAACTGAGATAACTTCTACCGACAGTTTTGAAAAATGGGTAAATGAGGGTCCATATAATAATTCAAATTTACAACAAATACTTTATAAAAATCGTCTTAATATTTTTAACAACATTTATTCATCAATAATATAACTTGCAATATTAACAACCAGATCATTCCCAGGAAAGATGGGACTTTCTGATAATGATTTCTCCCTATTGGCGCGCAATTAGGTGACCAAACCCCTTTCCTCGACAGAACTTTCTAGACATTATCCATAATACAAATAATAATATGAATAACTTGTCATCTCAATTATTGATTTGATAATATAAAATATTGTGACAATAATTGAATCAAATAACGTGAGATACTATGCAGCAATTACTGTAGCAATAATTGAGTATAATTGAGTGACTTCTCACATAAGCGTCAATAATCAATACCGTGTGCTACTATACAACCAAGCGTATTACTGTACTTTTATTACCAGGTATTTCAATGGTTAACGGTAAAACTTTTGCTATTATTTTTATAAAAAGATATTTCTGTCGTTTTCTAACTCCGACAGTAATTCTTTTGTGGGGTCCACCAATGATTGCGCTGTTGTTCGAATATTTCTTGATAAAATGAATATTCTCTGACCAATCGAATATTTTATAACAACTTGCTTAGTTTGAAAAATTTATAAATATTACCCACAACTATAACATTCCATACCTTAAAATAAAAAAAATATTTCGAGAAATTAAATCTTTATTCATAAAATTTGGGGTCTTACATAACTATTTATCATTATCTACATTTCGTGTATTCCTACACAATTCGTATAATCATAGATTCATACCCAATAGTTATACATTTCCTTACATTCTCAATGTAATAACAATTATTACATTGTTTTCTAACTCGGTTCTTAAAACCTTCGTTTTCACTTTCTTATCATACTTTTAGGATAGTTATGTATGTATAAGTATACCGTAGCCGTACATGCATGACATTAACATTCATATACATTTATTGCACACTTGACTAGCTATGTGTTTAATACGCATTTAAAATCCATAGATATATGATCCATATTATTCTTTCGTATTGAAAATCTAATAAAACTTAACAAATCTGGGTTTAATATAACCATTACATGCTTGTAAACTTAGAACATCACTTAAGTCAAGCATTGAAGCTTAAGACATTCATACACATATGCTTAATGGTTCAGATCACAATTTAAACAGTAAGGCAACAATGCTCTGCAGTGCAACTGCACTGAAGTTTGACCTGGGATAGGCGTAGCTGCGCCGTCCCCTGGCCAGACCAAAGTTGAATATTTATTTCCTGGTTTTCATCTGAGTTCTTAGCATGCGTGATTGTTAACACATAACATATCCACATGTTAAGAGGTCTTAGCCCAAGTTTGGTGCCTCTTGTGTTTCCTTTAAGTTGTTTTCACACTTTAAAGATTTATTTGAAAATTTCCAACAAAGCTAAGGAGGTTTATGCATAAGGAATGAACTACATTAACCATTCCATCATGTAAGGATGTTAGACACCTATAACGCACATGCTCACATTCATTCAACTCATTTAATCATAGTTAGTATAGTTCATCATTTGAAAACTCATTTAAATTGATAAATGTTAAAGTTAAGGGTGATATATGAATTTTTTTTGAAATACATAAGTGGTTATAAAATATTCATTGGTGTCGGGGAATATTCGTTTGATCGTGGAATATTCTTACTGTCGGGAAATATTCATACGACGGCACAGCCTTATGTGGGCCCCATAACGGAAAGCGATTGGATAAAGAAAACGACAAGAGTAAGTTATTTATAAATAACGGCGTAGTTGTTACCGTTAATACTGTTGGAATACCCAGTGGTTAAAACACAGTAATACATGTTGTTGCACAGTAGCACACGGTATTGCACAAATTATTGATTCTTACGTAAGAAGGCACTACTCAACAATTGTTACAGTAATTACTGTTCAATATTCTATTTTGATTTAATAATTGCTGCGTTGATATTTTATATTACTGTTCATAATTGTCACTATGCAGTATTTTCCATTATCGGAGCAATAATTTATATTATCTTAATAATATTATTAGATAACATTATTGGCAATGTCTAGAAAGTTCTGTCTAAGGAGAGGTTTGGTCACCTAATTGCGCGCCAGTAAGGAGAAATCCTTATTGGAAAGCCCCCTCTTTCCTAGGAACGACCTAGTTGCCAGTACTGTGATTATGTAATATTATTTGTGAATAATTATATGGTGAGGAAAATATTGATTTTATGTGGATATAGATGGAGAAAAATTTTTAAATGTGACAATTGTTGTAAATTAATATTTTATCTTTTTCTGATAAAATAATTCATTTAAATATATTATTTTAATAATATATTAATGGTGATATTTTTACAATGAATGTGGGATATATGAATAAATGAGGAGGAAGAGTATTTTTGTTGGATTAAATGTTTAACACATGTTTTGTGTGTTGGTGGACACAATTCTTGACCGAAAATTTATTATATACTGTAAAATCGCCCGTTTGTAGATTTCGGTCAATTTCTGTTTGGAATTTGGAAAAATTTCTTCTGCAAAGTTGTAGAGAATTGAATTTCCTATAAAAAGTCGCGAGATTCGAATTTTCTGATAAAAGGACTATTTATTATGAATTATTGAAGTTCCGAAGTTCCGAAATAATTAATTTTTGGAAGTTTTATTTATTTTTATTAACAAAAACATTTTTTACATTTTGGTGGGCCCCACTTTCACATGTTGATGGCTGAATCCAGATATTCAAATGTGGGCTAAGGAAAATTTATAATTATATTATTATTTTATTAAATTTTCTGCTTTGGTGTTCTAAGCAATTTCTTATAAATAGGGTGCTTAGGTTAGAATTGAAAATCACACCAGAAATTAAAGTTTTCTCTCTATTTCTCTCTCTATATTATCGAGTGTATTCTTATGAGTATTTTGATATCTTGAGTGTTGCTATACGGTGCAAGTTCGGTCAGCGTTATTCCAGTCAGGAGTACTGCTCTTTTGAAGTAAGGGATATTATCGTAAGGGATATTAAGGGATGTTATTTTTTTCATAAATGATATTATTTCTTCAATATCATTATGCCGAAATATTGGTTGAAACTTTTTATCAAATTTAGAACTTTTTCATGTCGGGGTTACTATTCATGAGTTACTATTCACGAGTTACTATTCATGAGTTGCTATTCACGAGTTATTATTCATGAGTTAGTATTCACGAGTTACTATTCATGAGTTACTATTCACGAGTTACTATTCATAGTTACTATTCACGAGTTACTATTCATGGGTTACTATTCACGAGTTACTATTCATGACAAAATTGGTTTCTTTTTCTAACAAAATTATAGTTGATTTATGAATATTATTATTGAGATTAAAACTATATGTTGATCATATTATTTTTTTTATTATCATATATAACATTTTTATAAACTTAATGATGATATTTCTCTTTGACTTGAGTGTAAAGATGGGTAGATTTTTGGTACGATCATGACTATGGGTTCTCTTTGGCCAGTAGTGCAAAGTTAAATTGTTGACTGGTATGATCATGACCATTGAATTTATAATTGAATATCTTTAGCTTAAGTGCAAAGGTGAAATGATCAACATGATTATAATTATTGTTTATACAAATTCTGAAATGATTATATATTTCTTTGAGATATGAATATCTTTGGCCCATAGTACCAAGATGATTTATTGATGAATATCTTTGGCCCGTAGTGCAAAGATGAATTATTGATGAATATCTTTGGCATGTAGTGCAAAGATAAACTATTGATGAATATCTTTGGCCCGTAGTGCAAAGATGAATTTATTAGTATGATTATGAACAGGAACTGTGATTTGGTATAACCATGATCTTTGATGTTTCAGGTAAAGACAGGTGATGAAAATTATCTTCGTCCTGGATGAGAAAAGGAATTTAGAACTACAATTATGATTATGAGTTATTCACATGATTGTGGACATGAATTGTTGATTGATGTTACAGGGATAAAATATTGTTGGTAGATTTTTAACATGGAGAAGATAATAGACTTTATAGTCTATTTGACTCTTCTAATGGATTGCTCGTTCCGCTGCAACTATGGTTGAAATTTTTATCATCTACCATATGTTCTAAATCTCTGATTTAATTCTGTTGAAGGCTATTGATAACTTATTTATCTTTAGTCACGATATTCTTTACTGGGCTAGTTGTGCTCACCCTTCTGTTTCACAATTCATTTCAGGTAATAAGAGTGTAGCTGGGTCGAGCGGGGGTAACAGGGGAATAGAACGGTGGTCATCATTTAGTAGTTATATTTGGTGAATCATCTAGGGTGAAGCGAACCCAACGTTGGAAGGGTGTTTTGCCACTATCATACAAGATGTCTAACGACACACAACCTCGTGTTATCATAAGACAATGATGTGCTCATCCACTTGCTGAGTATATTTACAAGCATTACCTATATAATCTTGGTTTTTGTTTGAAGTATAATTCTCAATTAGAGACAGTGGAGATAATGATATGTCAAGAGAAGACTCACCATTGAGAAGAATATGATAGTAATCTTCTCATTTTTCTTTGGGGTCTATTGGGTCAACCAAGGATAATTCTGTGGCCATATGATATCTATCATAACCTAGAAGCATGACCTCCCATGTACGAAGGTTTCCTTGAGCCCTTTCCAAAGATTCTAATTTCTAAAATAGTTTTTGACTATACCTTTATGTAAGGTGTCATTGTGACGTGCTATCCAAGGTTGGGACATGAGTCATAGTTAGTATATATTTGTATCCAAACTCACAGCATATGTGTTGTTGTATTTTGTACGATAATTGTTGTAATAAAGTTATAGTTGTTATCTATACCATGTATTTGGCGACTCAGAATAGGTTGGGTGGAATGGACCTATTTTGGGGGCGTCACAGTTGGTATCAGAGCTATAAGTAAAGAGCTCCGAGCCTCTTGCTGGTGACTTCTTGTTGATGGGGGATGCACTGAAGCCAGACTCTCCCTAGGGGACGCCGTTCTGCGGTGGCAAACTGATAGGTACCACTGTGAGGTGCTGTCCACGGTTGGGACATGAGTTACATTTGGTATCAGAGCTTAGGGATATGATCTCTGGCGGAGATTGGGGAATAGAACTAGGAGGGAAGAGACGAGTAAATCCTTCGCTAGTGTTTCCTACCTAAGCTTATTTGTTGGTCAGTCATAATATCGGGATATTATGTGATATGTTAATTTGTTCAACTAACCTTTATTTTGAAGCTGTATTCTAGAATGATATCTGAAATACAGGAGATGAGCAATGAAGAAATTATGATGACAGGAAAGATGGAATCTGAAATGAAAGCAAGGTATTCTCAACTCTTTGAAATACCAGGTACGTAAATTTCGAGGACGAAATTTCATAAGGAGGGGAGATCGTAAGACCCCGAATTTTATGAAATAAAAGTATTCAATTTTTCTTATAATTACTATTCAGTAAATGGTTAAATTGATAAATGTTAAAGTTAAGGGTGATATATGAATTTTTTTCGAAATACACAAGTGGTTATAAAATATTCATTGTTGTCGGGGAATATTCGTTTGATCGTGGAATATTCTTATTGTCGGGAAATATTCATACGATGGCGCAGCCTTTTGTGGGCCCCATAACGGAAAGCGATTGGATGAAGAAAACGACAAGAGTAAGTTATTTATAAATAACGGCGTAGTTGTTACCGTTAATACTGTTGGAATACCCAGTGGTTAAAACACAGTAATACATGTTGTTGCACAGTAGCACACGGTATTGCACAAATTATTGATTCTTACGTAAGAAGGCACTACTCAATAATTGTTACAGTAATTACTGTTCAATATTCTATTTTGATTCAATAATTGCTGCGTTGATATTTTATATTACTGTTGTTTCAATAATTGTCACTATGCAGTATTTTCTATTATCGGAGCAATAATTCATATTATCTTAATAATATTATTAGATAACATTATTGACAATGTCTAGAAAGTTCTGTCTAAGGAGAGGTTTGGTCACCTAATTGCGCGCCAATAAGGAGAAATTTTTATTGGAAAGCCCCCTCTTTCCTAGGAACGGTCTGGTTGCCAGTACTGTGATTCTGTAATATTATTTGTGAATAATTATATGGTGAGAAAAATATTGATTTTATGTGAATATAGATGGAGAAAAATTTTTAAATGTGACAATTGTTGTAAATTAATATTTTATCTTTTTCTGATAAAATAATTCATTTAAATATATTATTTTAATAATATATTAATGGTGATATTTTTATAATGAATGTGGGATATATGAATAAATGAGGAGGAAGAATATTTTTGTTGGATTAAATGTTTAACACATATTTTGTGTATTGGTGGACACAATTCTTGACCGAAAATTTATTATAGACTGTAAAATAGTCCGTTTGTGAATTTCGGTCAATTTCTGATTGGAATTTGGAAAAATTTCTTCGGCAAAGTTGTAGAGAATTGAATTTCCTATAAAAAGTCGCGAGATTCGATTTTTTTGATAAAAAGACTATTTATTATGAATTATTGAAGTTCCGAAATAATTGATTTTTGGAAGTTTTATTTATTTTTATTAACAAAAACATTTTTTACACTTTGGTGGGCCCCACTTGCACATATTGATGGCTGAATCCAGATTTTCAAATGTGGGCTAAGGAAAATTTATAATTATATTATTATTTTATTAAATTTTCTGCTTTGGTGTTCTAAGCAATTTCTTATAAATAGGGTGCTTAGGTTAGAATTGAAAATCACACCAGAAACTGAAGTTTTCTCTCTATTTCTCTCTCTATATTATTGAGTGTATTCTTGTGAGTGTTTTGATATCTTGAGTGTTGCTATACGGTGCAAGTTCGGTCAACGTTATTCTAGTCAGGAGTACTGCTCTTTTGAAGTAAGAGATATTATCGTAAGGGATAGTAAGGGATGTTATTTTCTTCATAAATGATATTATTTCTTCAATATCATTATGCCGAAATTTTGGTTGAAACTTTTTATCAAATTTAGAACTTTTTTATGTCGGGGTTACTATTTACGAGTTACTATTCACGAGTTACTATTCATGGGTTACTATTCACGAGTTACTATTCACGAGTTACTATTCATGACAAAATTGGTTTCTTTTTCTAACCAAATTATAGTTGATTTATGAATATTATTATTGAGATTAAAACTATATGTTGATCATATTATTTTTTTTATTATCATATATAATATTTCTATAACCCTAATGATGATATTTCTCTTTGATTTGAGTGTAAAGATGGGTAGATTTTTGGTACGAACATGACTATGGGTTCTCTTTGGCCAGTAGTGCAAAGTTGAATTGTTGACTGGTATGATCATGACCATTGAATTTATAATTGAATATCTTTAGCTTAAGTGCAAAGGTGAAATGATCAACATGATTATAATTATTGTTTATATAAATTCTAAAATGATTATATATTTCTTTGAGATATGAATATCTTTAGCCCATAGTACCAAGATGATTTATTGATGAATATCTTTGGCCCGTAGTGCAAAGATGAATTATTGATGAATATCTTTGGCATGTAGTACAAAGATGAACTATTGATGAATATCTTTGGCCCGTAGTGCAAAGATGAATTTATTAGTATGATTATGAACAGGAACTGTGATTTGGTATAACCATGATCTTTGATGTTTCAGGTAAAGACAGGTGATGAAAATTATCTTCATCCTGGATGAGAAAAGGAATTTAGAACTACAATTATGATTATGAGTTATTCACATGATTGTGGACATGAATTGTTGATTGATGTTACAGGGATAAAATATTGTTGGTAGATTTTTAACATGGAAAAGATAATAGACTTTATAGTCTATTTGACTCTTCTAATGGATTGCTCGTTCCGCTGCAACTATGGTTGAAATTTTTATCATCTACCATATGTTCTAAATCTCTGATTTAATTCTGTTGAAGGCTATTGATAACTTATTTATCTTTAGTCACGATATTCTTTACTGGGCTAGTTGTGCTCACCCTTCTGTTTCACAATTCCTTTCAGGTAATAAGAGTGTAGCTGGGTCGAGCGGGGGTAACAGGGGAATAGAACGGTGGTCACCATTTAGTAGTTATATTTGGTGAATCATCTAGGGTGAAGCGAACCCAACGTTGGAAGGGTGTTTTGCTACTATCATACAAGATGTCTAACGACACACAACCTCGTGTCATCATAAGACAGTGATGTTCTCATCCACTTACTGAGTATATTTACAAGCATTACCTATATAATCTTGGTTTTTGTTTGAAGTATAATTCTCAATTAGAGACAGTGGAGATAATGATATGTCAAGAGAAGACTCACCATTGAGAAGAATATGATAGTAATCTTCTCATTTTTCTTTGGGGTCTATTGGGTCAACCAAGGATAATTCTGTGGCCATATGATATCTATCATAACCTAGAAGCATGACCTCCCATGTACGAAGGTTTCCTTGAGCACTTTCCAAAGATTCTAATTTCTAAAACAGTTTTTGACTATACCTTTATGTAAGGTGTCATTGTGACGTGCTATCCAAGGTTGGGACATGAGTCATAGTTAGTATATATTTGTATCCAAACTCACAGCATATGTGTTGTTATATTTTGCACGACAATTATTGTAATAAAGTTGTAGTTGTTATCTGTACCATGTATTTGGCGACTCAGAATAGGTTGGGTGGAATGAACCTATTTTGGGGGCGTCACACTAATGACTTTATATAGTGTCTAACTGCACATGCCGACCATGTTTATTGACATAAGGGGTAGTAGCATGAAATTCTTACAAGTTCAGAATGTAGGCAACACGATGCTCATGAATATTAGTTTCCAAAACTTGAATTTCTTTTTGAAAACACACATTATCCAAGCTATGCAAGCTATCATATGCAAGGCAACTTAAAATCACATTTCATGCTCGCATGACTCAGCCATATACTACAAATTCAGAACTTAACGACTCAAGGTTTGTCAAGATTTATTTTCAAAACTTCAAGTTTCTTTTCAAAACATGTGCTAAATGATGCTAAAGAAATCCATTATAAGTAAGGTAACCTTAACTATATGTCATGTTTATTATCATGCATATTTAAGTCAAACTAACATGCTAGAGATACCACATTTCAACAAAAATCAGTGCCAAGTAACATGCTTAAGCTATCCCATAATACTTGGACAGTTCCAAGAACGACTCTACTTCTGTAGAACTCATAACCCATACACGAATTCTCCATGTAACATGCTTAAGCTATCCCATAATACTTCCATACATTAACATAAACTCATTAAACATCATGACAACAATTTCCCAAACTAATTTACAAGGAATTCATGAAAATTCTAGAAATTTATCAAACTTACAAATTTATATGTTTTTGAATTATAACCACCTAATCATCATGCTTTTACTATTCTATGATGGATTCAAACTTATAAAGCATATAGTTTGAGAATTAAGTACCTTTGAAGAGTTCTTCGACTGAACATTATTATTTCTTCTTCTTATTGGAATTGCCAAATTACAAGAGCTTCCTTAATACTCCTTATCTCTCAACTTCACTAACTATCTCTATATTATTAGAACTCAGCAAATTAGCAGCCTTGATTTGAGAAGGGAAGTCTCCATTTATAGAGAATTTATTGGCCAAAATTGGGTTTTGCACATTGAATTAAACCAAGGGAAAGAAGAAGAAGCCATTGGACAAGGAAAAGTTGGTGAAAAGCTTCCAACCACTCCCTTCAACCCACACCCTTGGCCATCATCACCAAGCTAAGTTTTCAGCAAGGACGGGAATAGGCCACTGTGATATCACGTTTGGAAAGAAATTGGGACAATGATTTTGGGACAAACCACATTACTCTCTTATGTATCAGTAAAATGCACCTCAAATACTAAGGTTAATTACTTTTTGGGCTTATTAAATCAATTATAATGACTTAACATTACTACATTAAATTAAGTTATGGGCACATATATACACATATATATGTACATACCCACATATAGGAAGTATACTTATATTTGAAATGTACACCAATATATAATCTTATATCCCATGTACATTGTGCTAGTCCAAATAATATTTTAATTGGACTAAATATAATTCAGTTGGGTACTCTCAATCCATTATTTCCTATCACATGTAAATATCACAATGATTAATTTGTATCAATTATTTATTCTCTTACCATTAATTCTCTTTTAATAATTCCAGTTAAACCTTTAGTCTGGCTTAACTTTAATATTCATGTCACACAAGACTCATTTATCCCACTTACTAGAGTTATATAACTCAAAATCTCAATAATAAAGTATTAGGGGTCTAGGCCACGTTTGGCTTTTTCGCAATTTCACGTTATTTTAATATTCATTTAATATAAAGTTTAGGGCGACACACTGTACTAAATTATTTAACCACCTTAAATAATTATCCCTTATGAAATTTTAATCATGACATCCTTATTTAAAATAATTAGTATGTACAATATTAATATAATTCCTCAATTTCTTTTCTTCCATAAATTGTCCCAACATATTTTCAGTTATCCATAACTTAAATATTAACTTAATGAATAAGTCTTTAACCAACATTTATTTATATTTATATTGGTTCTCTTCTTTTATTAATCACTTATCTTTCACATATTAATCCTTTTATATATTACAATACTATGTAATATATTTAAAATATCAAATTTTAATAAACATATTCCTTTCATCCTCTTATGTAAAACACATATATTAATTCACCGTCTTATGTAAGTGAATTAACTCTTTATCATTTACTATCATGCCACTACCACACAAGGCTTTATAATATTCCATAATATAACTTAATTAACCAATATTTATTCTGAGTTAATTAATTCCATGACTAATTCTCATCCAATTTATGTTTTGCTATCTCAATCCATTCTCGGAAAGCTTAAACACTAATTATGACTTTTAATACACATATTAACCATTAATATATATGTCTTAAAATTCAAATTTCATAAACTTACTCAGAGCTTTCTACAGACCGGCGCAGCTGCGCTAGCCTTAGGCTTGAAAGTGGCGCAGCTGCGCCACCTCAAGTTTAGTCACAGATAAGTTCTGCTTTAGCAGAAACAGAATCTAAATTCCTAAATACTTTGCACATACTTCATAAATGTTAACTCATCTAAAATCAGTCTCTTCTTTGATTTCACATCATCGATTACTACTTTCTTTAATAATTTAAAGATCAAACTTCAAGTTTTAAAACTCTATTTTTCCTTAATAGTTTAACCAACTATAAAATCTCATTTATGAGTTTCTTTCCACTAATAACACAAAATTGAAAATATATAACACCTATATATATTCTTATTTAAACCCGATACATCCTATAATAAGAATTTTATTTATTAAATTCTTATTTTAATAGTTTTGAAAATTCGGGTTATCACAACCGCTTGTAGTAAAAAGAATAGAAATGTCGTATGTGATTCGATAAATGACAACTCAGGAATTCTTGGCCAAGGTGGAATGAAATTAGAATGGAGTTTTTAATTTATATTATTTGGAGTTGTGCATTTGTGAATCAAAATAAATAATTAAATAAAATAAGACTTGACAGAAATTCCATGTCTTATATTTTATTGGGACATTGTATGGTGGAAGAATTGAATTGTACGGTAACTATTTACTCAAAAGTTCTTTTATGATTAATGTTGAAATCTATATTATCTGAAAAGTCGTTGATCGCTAAGGAGGCTTGTCCTTATTGTAGAATAAATGTTATTTATTTAAATAAATGAATAGTTTAATTTATTTATTTAAATAAGATTAGAAATATTCTAATTGATTTATTCACAACCGGTTTAATATTGAGAACCTAAAGGGTCACACCATAAAAGGAAGAATATTTATTTAAGAAGTAAATGACATAATCGTAATAATAAGTTAAGTGTATTTAATTTAATCTATGGTCATAAAATAAATTATATAGCTTAATATTTATTATTTAATATTTTGAAAATAGTAAATATAAATTAATAAGAGGGGTCTTATTATTATTATTATTATTATTATTATTATTATTATTATTATTATTATTATTATTATTATTACTATTATTTTTACTTGTTTAATTTCTAAAAGGAGTTTAGGAATTAATTAATAAAGGTACTCTCAATTATTCCTAATTGGATTAGGAACCTAATTAATTAAATGAGTTTAATTAATTAAATCAAAACTCTATTCTAAATGGTTTAGAAGGGTTGCCTACATCTATAAATAAGAAAGTATTATTATGGATTAAGGTTATACACATTGTTCCAAGAGATGGGAGAGTACACATATTTTATAGAGATAGAATTAGGGTTTAGTAAAACACCTATCTTCTTGAATATTTGTTCTTCCTTGATGGATCACCTCTAGAAGCCAAACACTTGGGTGGCTAACGTTGATCAAATGAATTAAACCCAGTGGATTCAAGTTGAACATGAGAAGGATTTGGAGTTGAACTCGTACCTGAGGAAGCTAATTTCTACAAGGGTATGAATCTTATTCTTCATCTCTTTTCTATAATTAATAATTGCGCATAAAGTATGATCCGGTATATGGTTTGTAAAATTTTAAAACTCTGATTTTTCATGTTTCCACTATGTGTATGTAATTTGTTACATGTTCATGGATATTACAAACCTAACACTTAAGGCTAAAACCTAAGAACAACTTTATTGTATATAAACCCATTCAAACTTTAGTTCTTAACCGATGTGGGACTTTGCTTATCATAAATATTTATTATCATTTCCAATGGTGATCTTTGGGAGTTAATTTTTAATTCATTATCTCATAGATTTGAACTTCCAAATACTTAATTTTAATTTACTTTATGGAACAAAACACATTGATTTGTACATTCATTTCAAATGATTAATGAAACCCACTTCAAATTAGGCTCAAATTCTAACAATAAATAAATAAAATTATACAATATATATTTGTTATCTTTATGTAAGAAACAAATAAGATAATTACAAAGGTATGCTTAGACCTTGCTATGCAAGAGGTCTAGAGTTCAAATCCCCCACCCCCAAACTAACAAAAAAGAAGAAAAAAAAGAAGATAATTAGATGAAAAATTATCCAATATTATAAAAGTATATCAAAATATACTTCAATTCTCACTTATCCTATGATATGATAATAAATTTTCACCTTTATAAATATATAAAAAATACATAACCAAATGCTCTATTCAATTAGAGTTCTTCTATGATTTACGAGAAAAAAAAACATTTATTACGATCAGATACATTAAAATATTAAATAAATAAAAGCATATATATTGATATTTTTTTATCAAACAGTCTAAAAGACTTATATATATTAAAACAGTAATCTATTACAAAAGCTAAAAGGATTACAAAAACAAACTCAAAGAGTAATTCTTTCAAATAAAATAACATATAATCAAGAAAAATGACCAATCGTAGCAACAATGCTAGTGGATATCAAATAAACTCCTAAAATTCAGTCATATTCCCAAAATAATAATAATAGATTACACAAATATGAACCGTTCTTGAGCGTGGCAATGGAAGAATAAGCTGCAATGGAAACACCACATTTAAATCTAAATAATATATCTTCAACAATTCATGTATGGAAAAAAGTCTCACAAACAAAAAAAATCTCCCAAACGAAGGAAATAAAATATCTAAAATGGAGAAAGAAAAATCTACAGAGAGATGATAATGAAATCTCCTCACAAAAATCTTTTGTTAAGCATGTGGAAACTAGTGAGAGAATGAGATGTTATGGATCTAGGGAATGGGTGTTTCGCGGTTCGGTTTCAATTTAACATGGATCTGGTCAATGTTCTTACAAAGGGACCATGGTTTATCGGTCAACAATGTGTTGCTATTAGAATATAGGAGCCTAGCTGGCTTCCTTGCTATAACAAATAAATTTTCAGTCATGTCAGCTTGGATGTGTTTTCCAAACTTATTGTTGGAGCTTTATGACAAAACTGTCTTGCAAGAAATGAGGGATAAATTGGGTAGAGTCCTGAAGGTTGATGTTCACACGACATCAAGCTCCAGAGGCAGATTCACTCGTATATTCCTGCAATTGAATCTCCAAAAACCTTTAATTTCATAGATCAAGGTGGGTAAGCTTAAAAATTATGTTATATTTGTTTCAAGGATTATACTTGGGATATGCCTATTAATCTTGCTTGTTTTCAAATTTAGACTTGGGACTATTAGTTTATCGGTTATAAAATGACTTAATAGTCTTGAGATTATAATTATAATCTCGGGATTATAATCCTATGGATTATAATCTCAGTAATCTCGGAATTATAATCCTTACAAACAAACATAGCCTTAGTCTTATGAGGGAATATCAAGCATCTATCTTAACTGTCAGATTATTGGTTTCAAATTGGAAGGTTGTCTTGAATCTAAGGACCTAATACAACCAATATCAAACTCTTCAGCCCACAAAACCCTTACACAACTTGATACCAATGTTTCTCTCATGTCCTAACCTCGGGTCTATGACCATCCCTCCTCCTTCTATACCAAAAATGTAGTTGTCTTTTTAGCGTACCTCTGTCTATATCTCCAGTTAACACCAAGATTCGTCCACGCATCCATTCATCAACAACGCGCCCAATCCTGCACATAAACAAAATCACACATAGAAACTTGACGACTTGGGCTGCCGGGGGATAACTTTAATGTGAGAATAAGTACAGACTGAAAATAAGTTAATAATAGAGGCTTAATGATTTAGTGCTAAAAGTAATATCTTACCTGTAAATTAGCGTATAGTGATCACACACTCTTAAACACTCTGTCCCCAAATTGGAATAGAATTCCTCATCATGGTAGAAACCATAATGGGATAAAAGTGAATCTTCTTAAAGAAAGGAGGTCGAATATTATCTTGACTCTTTCCTTAGGAATTGGAAATTAAATATAACTAAGAATCCTAAATTCCTTAAAGTCCAACCTGCAGCCCAGAATATACTCCTGTGTGGAAAATATCCTTTCGCGTGGTCTAGGGCCCACCGATCCAACCAGGTCCATTTAATCATGTCCCAACATTACCCCCTACTCTTTTGTTATATGAGACCGTATAATAAAAGAGTACATAATCCAAAAAAGCCCAATAATTAATATTTAATGAAAGATCGCGAAAATCGAAACCAAACAAATCGGTTTCGTATCCTACACTTATTGTTGGACCCCACCATCATATCTACCAGACCACTTAATGCGTCGTAATTAGGGAAACATGCGAAGATAAAGGGCTGGTCACTTCAAAAAGTCCCTCACTGTAAGACCCCAAATTATTAATAAATGAAATTTAATTTTCTCTATTTATTATTCTGAAATAGTAAGGGTTGATTTGATTAATGTGGTTAGTTATGGGTAAAATGCGCAAATATTTTAAATAAGCAAGTGGTTATAAAATATTCATTGTTGTCGGGGAATATTCGCTTGGTCGTGGAATATTCTTACTGTCGGAGAATATTCGTACGATGGCGCAGTCTTTTATGGGCCCCATAACGGAAAGTGATTGGATGAAGAAAACGACAAAAATAAGTTGTTTATAAATAACGGCATAGTTGTTACCGTTAATACTGTTGGAATACCCGGTGGTTAAAACACAGTAATACGTGTTGTTGCACAGTAGCACACGGTATTGCACCAATTATTGATTCTTACGCAAGAAGGCACTACTCAATAAATGTTACAGTAATTATTGTTCAATATTGTATTTTATTGATTCAATAATTGCTGCGTTGATATTTTATATTACTGTTGTTTTAATAATTATCACTACATAGTATTTTCTATTATCGGAACAATAATTCATATTATCTGAATAATATTATTAGATAACATTATTGGCAATGTCTAGAAAGTTCTGTCTAAGGAGAGGTTTGGTCATCTAATTGCGCGCCAGTAAGGAGAGGTCCTTATTGGAAAGCCCCCTCTTTCCTGGGAACGGCCTGGTTGCCAGTACTGTGATTCTGTAATATTATTTGTGTATAATTAATTATTGATTTATATGATGAGAAAAATATTAATTTTATGTGGATATAGATGGAGAAAATTTTTAATGTGACAATTGTTGAAAATTAATATTTTATTAAGTAATTCATTTAAATATATTATTTTAATAATATATTGATGGTGATATTTTTACAATGAATGTGGGATATATGAGTATATAAGGAGGAAGAGTATTTTTGTGGAATTAAATGATTAACACATATTTTGTGTGTTGGTGGATACAATTCTTGACCGAAAATTTATTATTGACGGTAAAATCGCCCGTTTGTGGATTTCGATCAATTTCTGTTTGGAATTTGGAAACACTTTCTTCTGCAAAGTTGTAGAGAATTGAATTTCCTATAAAAACTCGTGAGATTCGAATTTTTTGATAAAATGGCTATTTATTATGAAGTTTTGAAGTTCCGAAATAATTGATTTTTGGAAGTTTTATTTATTAGTTTGAAGAAAAATATTTTTTGTATTTTGTTGGACATCATTAACATGTGTGGCTGGTGTTTTTTGACCAAAGGTGGGCTAAGGAAAATTTGTATAATTATATTAATATTATATTCAATTTTCTGCTTTGGTGTTCTAAGCATTTTTCTATAAATAGGGTGCTTAGGTTAGAATTAAAAATCACACCAGAAACACAAGTTTCTCTCTATTTCTCTCTCTATATCGAGCGTATTCTTGTGAGTATTTGATACTTTGAATGTTGCTATACTGTGCAAGTTTCCTTCAGCACTATATCTAGTATTCCAGTCAGAAGTACCGTCTTTCCGAGGTAAGGGATGTTATTTCTTCTTAAATGATATTATTTTCTTCAATATCATTATGCCGAAGTATTGATCTGAACTTTTTATCAAATTTGGAACTTTTCATGTCGGGGTTACTATTCACGAGTTACTATTCATGAGTTACTATTCACGAGTTACTTCACCGAAGAATAAAATTTTCTTCTTTTTGTCCAAATATCTATTCTGGATACTAGCTTTGATTGTATCCATGTTTTGATCATTCTTGAATTTTACTTCACTATGATTATTTATAAGGTATTTTTGGACATGGATAAATCGAAATACGAATCCTTAATATTTGTTATTTTGTTTCACTGGATTCGTTTTTTTTAAAATATTTTTCATCATCCTCAGTCTTAAATGATGATATAACTGAATATCTTTGGCCTGTAGTGCAAAGATGAATGATTTCTGATGAATATCTTTGGCCCGTAGTGCAAAGATGAACAGGTGTTGAGGTGAACATGACCAACTGATGAATATCTTTGGCCTGTAGTGCAAAGATGACTATTTGATTCAAGATATTTATTGATTGATGTTACAGGGATAAAATGTTGATGATGGGCTTTTAAATTCATAGATAATCATAGATTTCATTCTCTACGTAACTCTTCTATGAATTATTTATTTCCGCTGCGAATATTGATTTAAAACTTGTTGTCTATTGTATTCTATTAAATTTTTCCCTGTTGAAGACTAACGATAATTTGTTATATATTATCTTAGTCATAAAATTCTTTACTGGGCTAGTTGAGCTCACCCTTTTTCTTGTTGTTCCATCTTTATTCTCAGGAGGCGAGAATGTAGCGACTACTAGTCGGGGTGTGGAATGATGGTTCAAGACAGTTGTTTTAGTAGTCCTCACTATTTTGTAAAATAGTGTATCAATAAGTATAATGAGTTCTTAGTTGAGTATGAATACTGTCTAGATGACAATATTTGTATTTAAACTCACAGTATATGTGTTGTCGTATTTTGCACGACAATTGTAATAATAAAGTTGTAGTTATTTTCTGTACCATGTATTTGGCGACTCAGAATGGGTTGGATGGATTGGACCTATTTTGGGGGCGTCACAGTTGGTATCAGAGCTTAGGGATATGATCTCTGGCGGAGATCGGGGAATAGAACTAGGAGGGGAGAGACGAGTAAATCCTTCGCTAGTGTGTCCTACCTAAGCTTATTTGTTGGTCGGTCATTATATAGGGGTATTATGTGATTTGTTAATTTGTTTAATTAACCTTTGTTTTATAGTAGTATTTGAGAATATCGACTGAGAATGTTAACAGTGGAGTAAATAAAACCGTGGAGACGCCTGTACTCACCAACGAGGAGAACGTGCAACAGGCTGGCAATGTTCCTCCTGTAAACAACACCACTGAGCAGACGATGAACGATGAGATGTTTAGAAGATTTTTGCGATTCATGCAAAACCAGACGAAGGAGATTCCTGTTCAAAATATAGGAAGAAACAATGGCAACGCACAGCTGGTCACAGCCAAGCAGTTCAAAGAGTTGGGACCACCAGAATTCTGGAGAAAGCCAGATCCGATCATGGCGAAAACGTGGGTCAAGCAAATTACCAAGATATTTGATGTCTTGGGATGCACGGAGGAACAGAAGGTTCCATTCGCCACCTTTATGTTCCGTGGCGAGGCAGACTACTGGTGGGAATCTATGAAGCGTACCCATCCAGCCGCACTCAGCATGTCTTGGGAGACATTTCAAAAACTATTCAATGACAAGTACTTTCCTGAAAGTATTCGTCATATGAAGGAGGTAGAGTTTATTAGACTGGAGCAGAATAACATGACGGTGTCCCAGTACGAGGTGAAATTTACAGAGTTGTCCAGGTTTGCACCTCATTTGGTGGAGAATGAGGAACGTATGACGCGGATGTTTCTGAGATATTTGAAACCCGGCATACGTCAATATCTCATTTCTCATAAATTTTCTCTCTATTCAGATGTTGTCAACAGGGCTCAATTATTAGAGCGAGATAACGAGTACGGTCAATTGAGGGACCACAACCAAGATCATACCGGTGACAGCAGTCATTAGAACAACGATAACCAGCGGAGAAAGAAGAATACGGACAAGAACGACAACCACTCTGGTGGTAATCGTGGCCATGAGAATAGAAGAAGCGAGTCGGGAGGAGATTTTAGAAAAAGGAGATTCAACAATGATAATACGAAGACGTCAGCACCAGCAGCAACTGGTTCCAAGGGAGGAGAACGACCACCGGTCATATGCTATAAGTGCGGAAAAGAAGGACATATCAGCCCAAACTGTCCACAATAGTTTAAGGTATGTTATAACTGTGGAAAGGAAGGACATATCGCTCGAGATTGTATGATAGCGAAACCAAGTTCAGCGGGGACGGTGACTCAAAAAGTTGTCCCAGAAAAGTCAAAGTCAACGGTTCCTGGAAGAGCATTTTTCGTGACTGGTCAGAATACGAGGAACCCGAACGAAGTTAGCACGTGTTAGTTAATTATAAATTCTTGCGAAGTTTATACCTTATTAGATACCGGTTCTACCCATTCTTTTATCTCTCTTGCTTGTGCTCAACGTTTAAACTTAACTCCGGAGAAATTAGACTTTGATTTATCTGTGGAGACTCCGTTAGGGGAAACTTTCATCACATCCACTGTTTATAAATCTTGTATGATCCAAGTTAGCACCATCACATTACCTGTTGATCTTATCTCTTTAAAGATACTTGCTTTTGATGTGATTTTAGAAATTGATTGGTTAACTACTCATCATGCCAAAATTGATTGCTTTCGTAAGGTTGTTAGTTTTCATATTCCTAAGCAACCTGTTATTCAAATTCAAGCAATCAAACCATTGAAGTCAAACTCTTTCATATCAAGCCGTAAAGTCATTCGTTTATTGAAAAATGGATGTCAAGCTTTCTTAGCCCATGTCATGGACTTGAACAAAAATACGTCAGATTTAAGTGATATTTCTGTTGTTTGTTTCCTGACGTATTTCCTGAAGAATTTCTTGGCTTACTCCCAAAGCGTGATATTGAATTTTGTATCGACTTTGAATCTGGTACAAAACTCATTTCTAAAATCTCATATTGAATGGCTCCTATTAAACTTTAGGAGTTAAAAACCTAACTGTAGAAGTTTGTACCCGAGCTTCTATCTGGTGACTTCCTTTGTGGAATGCACTGAAGCCAAACTCTCCGTAGGGGATGCCATATTAGTGCGGTAGTAAACTGATAGGTGTCATTGTGACGTGCTATCCAAGATTGGGATATGAGTCACAGTTGAGAGCAACCTAAGTCAGTAATCGAAATACGTAGCTTTCTGGTTATTATCGGAGATTCGTAAAAGGATTTTCTCGAATCGCTACCCCGTTAACTCAGCTGACTCGGAAGGATATCAAATTCGTATGGAGCGAAGAATGCGAGAAGAGTTTCCAAGAGCTTAAGAGGAGACTCATTTCGGCACCTGTTCTGACAATACCATCTGGTTTAGATGGATTTGTTATCTACAGCGATGCTTCAGGCAAAGGGTTAGGATGTGTTCTCATGTAACGTGGGAAAGTCATAGCCTATGCCTCGCGACAACTTAAAGAATATGAGAGGAATTATCCTACTCATGATCTAGAGTTGGCAGCAGTCGTTTTCGCACTAAAGATCTGGAGGCACTATCTATATGGGGAGAAAGTGGAGATATATTCAGGCCATAAAAGCCTCAAATATTTCTTCACTCAAAAAGAACTCAACATGCGACACCGACGTTGGCTCGAGCTGTTGAAAGATTTCGATCATATCATTCAATACCATCCTGGAAAAGCAAACGTGGTAGCTGACGCGTTGAGTAGAAGATCATATGCAGGAACGAGTGCGATGATGTCAAGTATACGCGTAGAACCAACTTTAATCGACAAAGTTAAAGTTTCTCAAGCTACAGACCCAGAGCTGATGCGTATGAAGAAGAAAGTGCAAGAAGGTGCTATTCCAGAACCAAGAATCGATGAAGAAGGAATACTTCGAGTCCACTCCAGACTTTGTGTTCCTAACGATTCTGATTTGAAGTACAAGATCATGATGGAGGCACACAATACACCATTTGCAATCCATCCTGGAAGTACTAAAATGTATCGTGATCTTCGACATACATTTTGGTGGAACAATATGAAGAGAGAGATTGTAAAGTTTATCTCGAGATGTTTAACTTGTCAACGTGTAAAGGCGGAGCATCAAGTACCAAAGGGTCCATTGCAACCACTTGAGATTCCGAAATAGAAGTGGGAACACATTACCATGGATTTTGTTACGGGTCTTCCCAAGGTTTCTCAAGGCATAGATGCGATTTGGGTTATTGTTGATAGATTAACCAAGTCCGCTCATTTCTTGCCGATACGAGAGACTTATTCCCTTGAACGTCTTGCTAGTATGTACGTGAATGAGATTGTAAGGTTGCATGGCATGCCCGTATCCATAGTTTCGGATCGTGACCCAAGATTCATTTCAAGATTTTAGGTTAGCTTGCAAAAAGCTATAGGCACGAATTTACGATTTAGTTCAGCTTACCATCCTCAAACGGATGGACAATCAGAGAGGACTATTCAAACTCTTGAAGATCTAATAAGACTTTGTGTCCTAGATTTCAAAGGGAGTTGGGATAAGTACCTACCATTGGTGAAATTCTCCTACAATAACAGTTATCAGGCAAGTATAGGTGTGGCTCCATTTGAAGCATTGTATGGACGAAAGTGTCGCTCTCCAGTATGTTGGGATGAGGTGGGAGAAGTAACGTTGTTGGGACCAGAGTTGGTACGAATGACTTCAGAGAAGATCCAAACGATTCGACAACGTATACAAATGGCACATGATCGACAAAAGAGTTATGCGGATCTTCATCGAAAGGACGTGGAATTTGATATTGGGGATCATGTATTGTTGCGAGTTACTCCATGGAAGGGAGTTACAAGATTCGGGAAGAGAGGAAAGCTCAATCCACGATTTATTGGTCCATTTCAGATTCTTGACCGAGTAGGAAATGTGGCCTATAGACTCGCGTTACCTCCAAGTATGTCTCGTGTTCATAATGTTTTTCATATATCCGTGCTTCAAAAATATGTGAAAGACCCGAACCACGTTATTGAGTTAGAACCGGACGAGATAGCCGAAGACTTAACGTACGAGGAGGTACCTGTCAAGATCTTGGATATGAAGGAGCATGTCCTACGCACGAAGGTCATACCACAAGTTAAAGTTTTATGGAGAAATCATGCTATTGAGGAAATGACTTGGGAGTTAGAAACGGAAATGAAAGCGAGGTATCCTCATCTTTTCGAAACTCCAGGTACGTATGTCAATTTCGAGGACGAAATTTCATAAGGAGGGGAGGTTGTAAGACCCCAAATTATTAATAAATGAAATTTAATTTCCTCTATTTATTATTCTGAAATAGTAAGGGTTGATTTGATTAATGTGGTTAGTTATGGGTAAAATGCGCAAATATTTTAAATAAGCAAGTGGTTATAAAATATTCATTGTTGTCGGGGAATATTCGCTTGGTCGTGGAATATTCTTACTGTCGGAGAATATTCGTACGACGGCGCAGTCTTTTGTGGGCCCCATAACGGAAAGTGATTGGATGAAGAAAACGACAAAAATAAGTTATTTATAAATAACGGCATAGTTGTTACCGTTAATACTGTTGGAATACCCGGTGGTTAAAATACAGTAATACGCGTTGTTGCACAGTAGCACACGGTATTACACTAATTATTGATTCTTACGTAAGAAGGCACTACTCAATAATTGTTACAGTAATTATTGTTCAATATTGTATTTTATTGATTCAATAATTGCTGCGTTGATATTTTATATTACTGTTGTTTTAATAATTATCACTACACAGTATTTTCTATTATCGGAACAATAATTCATATTATCTGAATAATATTATTAGATAACATTATTGGCAATGTCTAGAAAGTTCTGTCTAAGGAGAGGTTTGGTCATCTAATTGCGCGCCAGTAAGGAGAGATCCTTATTGGAAAGCCTCCTCTTTCCTGGGAACGGCCTGGTTGCCAGTACTGTGATTCTGTAACATTATTTGTGTATAATTAATTATTGATTTATATGATGAGAAAAATATTGATTTTATGTGGATATAGATGGAGAAAATTTTTAATGTGACAATTGTTGAAAATTAATATTTTATTAAGTAATTCATTTAAATATATTATTTTAATAATGTATTGATGGTGATATTTTTACAATAAATGTGGGATATATGAGTATATAAGGAGGAAGAGTATTTTTGTGGAATTAAATGATTAACACATGTTTTGTGTGTTGGTGGATACAATTCTTGACCGAAAATTTATTATTGACGGTAAAATCGCCCGTTTGTGGATTTCGGTCAATTTCTGTTTGGAATTTGGAAAAACTTTCTTCTGCAAAGTTGTAGAGAATTGAATTTCCTATAAAAACTCGTGAGATTCGAATTTTCTGATAAAAGGGCTATTTATTATGAAGTTTTGAAGTTCCGAAATAATTGATTTTTGGAAGTTTTATTTATTAGTTTGAAGAAAAACGTTTTTTGTATTTTGTTGGACATCATTAACATGTGTGGCTGGTGTTTTTTGACCAAAGGTAGGCTAAGGAAAATTTGTATAATTATATTAATATTATATTCAATTTTCTGCTTTGGTATTCTAAGCATTTTCCTATAAATAGGGTGCTTAGGTTAGAATTGAAAATCACACCAGAAACACAAGTTTCTCTCTATTTCTCTCTCTATATCGAGTGTATTCTTGTGAGTATTTGATACTTTGAGTGTTGCTATACGGTGCAAGTTTCCTTCAGCACTATATCTAGTATTCCAGTCAGAAGTACCGTCTTTCCGAGGTAAGGGATGTTATTTCTTCTTAAATGATATTATTTTCTTCAATATCATTATGCCGAAGTATTGATCTGAACTTTTTATCAAATTTGGAACTTTTCATGTCGGGATTACTATTCACGAGTTACTATTCACGAGTTACTATTTACCGAAGAATAAAATTTTCTTCTTTTTGTCCAAATATCTATTTTGGATACTAGCTTTGATTGTATCCATGTTTTGATCATTCTTGCATTTTACTTCACTTTGATTATTTATAAGGTATTTTTGGACATGGATAAATCGAAATACGAATCCTTAATATTTGTTATTTTGTTTTACTGGATTCGTTTTTTTTAAATATTTTTCATCATCCTCAGTCTTAAATGATGATATAACTGAATATCTTTGGCCTGTAGTGCAAAGATGAATGATTTCTGATGAATATCTTTGGCCCGTAGTGCAAAGATGAACAGGTGTTGAGGTGAACATGACCAACTGATGAATATCTTTGGCCTGTAGTGCAAAGATGACTATTTGATTCAAGATATTTATTGATTGATGTTACAGGGATAAAATGTTGATGATGGGCTTTTAAATTCATAGATAATCGTAGATTTCATTCTCTACGTAACTCTTCTATGAATTATTATTTTCCGCTGCGAATATTGATTTAAAACTTGTTGTCTATTGTATTCTATTAAATTTTTCCCTGTTGAAGACTAACGATAATTTGTTGTATATTATCTTAGTCACCCTTTTCCTTGTTGTTCCATCTTTCTTCTCAGGAGGCGAGAATGTAGCGAGTACTAGTCGGGGTGTGGAATGATGGTTCAAGACAGTTGTTTTAGTAGTCCTCACTATTTTGTAAAATAGTGTATCAATAAGTATAATGAGTTCTTAGTTGAGTATGAATACTGTCTAGATGACAATATTTGTATTTAAACTCACAGTATATGTGTTGTTGTATTTTGCACGACAATTGTAATAATAAAGTTGTAGTTATTTTCTGTACCATGTATTTGGCGACTCAGAATGGGTTGGAAGGATTGGACCTATTTTGGGGGCGTCACACTCACGCCCAAAATCAACTACCATTTTTTAGATCTAAAATTTCAAAATTCTTCTGTCTACCTCATCTGAAACCTTCCATTCCCTCTGCAAACTCCTTTTTCAAGCAAAGTTTTATCATATCTTCACAAACTCTCGATCAACAATGACCGACAACAACATTTCAACTTCCAATGTTCTTACTACCTCCACAACCATCGGCGCTATGATGAGTGGGATTTATACCCGCGAATCAAATCCTCTATTGCTTAAGAAGTTACTTGTTCTTCGTAATTTATATAGCTTTTGTATTATTTTGCTTAATTTATGTGTTGCAGGGCTTATTAGGTTATTTCCAACTTTACAGGGGCAAAAATGTTAAATTTCCCATACCGGCGCTGCAGCGCCACTTCCTAGCAAGCAGTGACGTCATCACAGCGCTGCAGCACCAGTTACTGACCTATTGTGTTGACTCAACGCTGCAGTGCTGTTCCAAGGCTAGAACTTGGCGCTGCAGCGCCACCTCCGGTGCCCAGGCAGAAATTAGGTCTCAATGACCTAAAAAGCTAAGGAAAGGGTATCATCATTATTAAGCAGCCTCTAGCATCAGTAAAAGCAAGTTTAGGAGTAGTTCTTTAAGGTTTTTAGCTTAAAAGAGAAAGAAGTTGGTCTTCAAGGGAGAAAAACTTATTGCATCCTTCATAGCTCGGACTCTACACGGAGAAGAGAAGACTTGGAGCCAAAAAACTTCGCAAAAGAAGTTTTCTTTATCCAAATCTTTCATTCATTTGTGTATTTTTGAGCATGTTGAACACTTTGAAAATATTTATTAGTCTCATAGTTATGAAGTAATTACATTTCTAGGATTGCATGTAACCTAATATTTAGCTTAATTAACTTTAGCTCCTATTTATTATAATGAATCATTTTGGAATGGGTTGTTGTATTTCTTGCTTATTTATTGATTGCTTGACAAATGAATTGATATAGGTATTAATGGATATTGAAAAATGGATGTTAATATCTAACCCTAAAATACAAGAACACTTATTATGACCATGCCTATGGGTATGTGAGCATATATTGCATAATAGGATAGACATATCTATATTTCTTGTGCAACCATTGAGATTAAGCTTAATGACCCTAGTCTAGTTATTTTTCACCGTAGAAATATTGTGATTCATCTAGCTAGGGATGTTCATTTGACCATCGATAGAGGATTATGTGTATTTACTGTTCTCGGTTGGCCATTCTTATGATTTATGTGTAAAGTGGAGAGTTAGGAGATTAGGCAACGCATTAGGGGAGTTGTGATCCTAGCTTGACTTACTTGTGCAACTAAATCTCTTATTTTTACTATTTTTAAGCATATAGTTTTTAACACACCTTCTTAGTCACTTGTTTAGATTTCTCCTCGTGGGTACACCACTCTACTTTCCATCATATATACTTGCGCGTGTTTTATTGATCGTGAAAACGACCAACACGTTTTTGGCACCGTTGCTGGGGACTTAGTATTATTTGTTTATCAATATTAATACTAATTCAATATGATCTTAATTTAAACTGATATATCTTTAATCTTCTTCTTAGGTAGTCTCAACTGTGTATGCCACCTTGAAGAATTCAGAATATAATACCTCTTGATCCCGAGGTAGACAGAACGTATAGACGACTGAGAAGAGAAAAAGCTCAGGACATACCTACTCCTATTATAATGGCCGATGAAATTCAAAAATCTTTAAGGGAGTATGCCATGCCCCATATCGCAGATTTACAAGCGAGCATTCTAAGGCCCGCGATCCAAGCTAACAACTTCGAGATCAAGCCGGGCACCATTCAAATGATCCAAAATAATGTTCAGTTTGGGGGATTGCCAAATGATGATCCGAACGATCATTTGATCAATTTCTTAGAAATTTGCAATACATTTAAATGCAACGGAGTGTTTGACGATGCTATAAGACTCCGACTATTCCCATTCACTCTGCGGGACAAGGCCAAGAGTTGGTTACATTCACTTCCGCCAGGCTCTATCACCACATGGGCTGACTTGACTCAAAAATTCGTGGCGAAGTTCTTTCTGCCTACAAAAATAGCCAGGTTCAGACATGACATTACATCCTTCGTCTAATTTGAATCCGAGTCTCTGTACGACTCGTGGGAGCGATTCAAGGATTTACTGAGAAGATGCTCCCACCATGGATTGCCAGAATGGCTTCCCATTCAGACCTTTTATAATGGTTTATCCGGGTCTACTCGTTCAAGTATTGATGTCGCACATGGTGGGGCCTTCATGTCAAAGCATCATACAGAAGGATATGACTTGGTGGAAACAATGGCTGCCAACAATTACCAATGGCCTAATGATAGGCAATCACCTAGAGAGTGGCAAGGGTGTATGAGGTTGATTCAGTCACGACATTAGCTGCTCAGGTTGCTGCACTGACCAAAAGACTCGACACCATGGGAGTGCAATCAGTGCAAAATATGCAAAGTGTCGCGGTGCCATGTGAACTGTGTCCAGGGAGCCACCCAACTGATTAGTGGGCCATAAGCCCTGAATCAGTTCAATTTGTTTCAAACTACGGGCATCAGCAAAATTCTAATCTTCCCACTCACTACCATCCTGGACTGAGAAATCATCTGAATTTCTCCTAGAGCAACACTAATAGCAACCAAGCCCAACCATCTACCACCAGACCAAATTATTCAAATCCTTTTGGTTTTCAAAACTAGAACCAATATCAACAACATCCATAAATTTCTTATCGACCCCCACCTCCACAGGAAAGAAAGCCCAGTTTGGAAGATCTCCTCTCGAGATATATTGCTCAGAATGAAACTAGGAGCAATAATCAAGAGGCATCCATCTGGAACCTAGAAGTCCAAATGGGACAATTGGCAACTGCTATGAACAGTCGTCCTCAAGGCACATTTCCAAGTGACACTGATGTCAACCCAAAATGGGATGGCAAGGAGCAGTGCAAAGCAGTCACACTCTGAAGTGGAAGGACAATAAATGAAAATGGTGGAGAGACTTCACCAATCCAAGAGGAAGTGGCTGAAAAGGAACTAAATGTGGAGCCAATTGGTGATAAGTCTGGGGGAGAAGAGAATGCACAGGATGAACCTATAAAACCAATCCCTACAATAAGCAAGTCTAGTCCTCCTATCCAACAGTTACCATTTCCCCAGTGCCTGTAGAAACAGAAGCTCGATAAACAATTTTCAAAGTTTTTAGAAGTGTTTAAGAAGCTTCATATCAATATTCCGTTTACAGAGGCGTTGGAGCAAATGCGTAGCTATGTAAAATTTATGAAGGACATCTTCTCCAAAAAGAGGAAGATGGAGGATTACGAAATAGTGGCACTAACGGAAGAATGTAATGCAATCTTACAAAATAAGCTTCCACTAAAGCTAAAAGATCCTGGGAGTTTCACTATACCGTGCACAATAGGGGATCAGTTCATCGGCAAAGCCCTGTGTGATTTGGGAGCCAATATCAATCTAACGCCTCTCTCTATCTATAAAAAGTTGGGGTTAAATGAGGCTAAACTTACTAGTGTGACCCTACAACTGGCTGACAGATCTTTTACTTACCCGAAGGGGATCGTGGAAGATGTGCTTGTTGATGAGTGGGTTATAAACCTACGAATCGGACTCTGATTTGAACTTAAACAGTGTTGATCCTGTATATTTCTGTCCATTTTTACTTGTTTTGTGTTTAGGATTGCATTACATGGTATGGTGGTATATTGGCAACATTATGGTGAAACTTGGCATGCAAAAGCTAAAAATCTGCAAGTCTGCAGAAATACCCCCCGCCGGGGCGGGCATATTTATGAAGAAAACCCCCGTCGGGGCGGGGGTACATAACCCAAGAATAGAAGCACCCCCTGTCGGGGCGGGCCCTCATCATTACAAAAACCCCACCAGGGCGGGGGTACGGGGAGAGAGAAAGATGTTTACTTTGATTAGAATTCTGCAGCTGCGTGGAAGGAACAATTTGGCATGGACTGGGACTATGTTGGGCATCATTTTATCAGTGTTATACATGACTTATGCTTAGACAACACATCACAACATCAATCAATCACAACAATCAATTAATTCAACTTGAAGCCCTAATTTTTAGAGAAGAACATTAGAGGAGAGCAAGGAAGGTCAAGATCACGAAGATTACATAATTGAAGGTGAAGAAGGGTAGTTTTGTAACTATTCTAATTCTTTTATTCGAATTTGTAATTGGGATGACGAATCCTCTACTTATTTTAGTTTTTAATTCGTTTATGATGAACTAAATTCTTAATTAGGCTTGCAATGGATCTTTATTATTGAAAAATGATTGTCATGCCTTAATTTCAGTTTAATAATACTATCAATTCAGTTTATCTATTGTGATTTGCACTTTAATGTATGAGTTGCTTGATCGCCAATTCTGTGTGGATTTGTATGGATTCGAGAGATGATGCATGAATCTAAACTTAATCACTTTAGCATGTGTTCTTGAATTCTGTGTTTTAATGGAATCTTGATGAATGTTTAGGATAGAGATATACCTAACATCGCATGTAATCGGGTAAAGAACTTGGAATTTAAACCTTCTTTGATTTGAATTCACATAGAGATATAGTGAATTAGTTAATTAGGGTGTTTGTCTTAATTCTATCAATTTGTGGATTTAGGTTAATATAGTGTTAATGCATCGAGAGATGGCTAATTCTACTTGAGTGTTCTTGATTAATAAATTGAGATAGTGAATTGAACTGGAATAAGGTATGATAATCAGAGTAAACTTAAATTGAAGTTGTAAGCCTAATTCTTCATTATCTGTTTGAAAATTTACGGTTATTTAGTGTGTTGATTGGTTTGGATTTTTAGTTTCTTAGTTTTTATTAGTTATAATCATTAATTTGAATAGTTTAATAAAATTGGGTTAATATAAAACTGGTAATTGTTGGATTTAATTTCATACTAGTCTCTGTGAGAACGATACTTTTCTCATCATTATATTACTTGTTAACCACGCACACTTGCGTGTAGAGCGCATATAGATTTTACCAAACAACTTTTTGGTGCCGTTACCGGGGACTAGTTTTGATTTTAGTATTTTTCAATATCAGTTTAATTAGTCCAGTTTTACTTAAACAAATTTTTTTTTGTTTTGTTATTTCTTGTTTAAGGTTCTCTGAATTAGTGTATGCAAACTCGGTCTAAGAAGCCAGATTTGCTTCCTTTCGAGGACAATATCGAGAAACGGTTTCAAAGGCTCAGTAAGTAGATTAGGGATAACAGGGAGAACTTTGATAGGGAAGAAACTATGGCTGTAGAGGATCAGCAAGCGCTGAGGGATTATGCTACTCCCAGGGTGACTGAGCTTTAGTCGAGTATTACTAGGTCAGCAATAGCTGCGAATAATTTTGAGATCAAGCCTGGGACCATACAGATGATACAGAACTCAGTGCAGTTTGGGGGATTAGCCAACGACGATCCGAATGAGCACTTAGTCAGTTTTCTGGAAAAATGTGACACTTTCAGATACAATGGGGTGTCAGATGATGCAGTCAGACTTTGTTTGTTTTTGTTCACACTGCAGGACAAGGTGAAAAGTTGGTTACACTCTCTACCGCCAAGGTCGATTACTACATGGGACGACCTTGCTCAGAAGTTCTTGGCTAAGTTTTTCCCACTGGCTAAGACTGCGAAGATGAGGAATGAGATTACTATGTTTGAGCAGTAGCATGGGGAGTCATTGTACGAGGCATGAAAAAGGTACAAGGAACTACTTAGGAAGTGCCCACATCATGGACTACCTAAATGGTTATAGATGAACACGTTCTACAACGTGCGGAGTGGTAATCTCAGGAATAGTATAGATACAGTTTCGGGTGTAGCTTTCATGGCTAAGAGTTACGAGGAAGCGTATGATCTAATAGAGACGATGGCGGCTAACAACTACTAGTGGCCCACAACTAGAATGACACAGCTAAAAGCAGCTGGGATGTTAGAGGTAGATGGGGTAACAGCTTTAGCGGCACAGATTTCAGCTTTATCGAAGAAGATAGAGGCTTTTATAGGTGCACAGACACATCAGGTTGCGTTTGTTTATGAGTTATATGTGGGGGAACATCCTACAGAAAAATGTGCCCTTAACCTAGCAGTGGTGCAGTTTGTGGGCAGCTATAACAGGATTCCGGAGAATATGTATCAGAATGCCTACAATTCGGGGAATAGGAATCATCCCAATTTTTCATGGGGTAATAATCAAAATTAGCAGGCTCCATGACCTTCTTATCCCCCGGGGTTTCAAAATCAACATCAACAAGTAGCTCCATAGCAAGAGAAAAAGACAAGATTTAGAAGAGCTATTGTTGAAGTATATATCGGGAAACGAGGTAGCAATGAAATCACAAGTAGTGGCCATCAAAAACTTAGGAAATCAGTGGGACAACTTGCCTTAGCACTTAATAATAGGCCTCAAGGAACTCTACCTAGCGACACAGAGAAGAATTCGAAGAGAAATAACGACAGTGTCAAGCAATCACTTTAAGGAGTGGAAAGCATCTTGAGGGGCAAAATGCAAAAAATTTAGCTAAGAAAGATGTTAAAGAAGGTGAAGACAAAGTGGTTGAAGGGAAACAGGGTGAGGAAAAGCAAGTGGACAAGAGTAAGATAGATGTTGATCCAGTTGCCTATCCTCCACCACCGTTTCAGCAGAGAGTTCAAAAATAGAAGTTGGATAAGTAATTCTCAAAGTTTTTGGAAGTTTTCAAGAAACTTCAGATTAACATTCCTTTCGCAAAAGCCCTAGAGCAAATGCCGAGTTACACCAAATTCATGAAGGGGATTCTGTCAAGGAAAAAGAAGTTAGAGGATTATGAGACTGTAGCTTTAACGGAGGAATGTAGTGCAGTTCTACAGAGAAAGTTACCTTAGAAGTTGAAGGATCTGGGGAGTTTCACCATTCCTTGCACAATCGCTAATATGGCCTTCAATAAGTGTTTGTATGATTTGGGGGCGAGTGTGAATCTCATGTGTGAGAGCCCCAAATCTGGGTCTCAAATCACCACGGATCCGGTACAATCATTCTATAACTATAACGAAAGATATAAACATAAATTGTTTATACATTACATTACACACTATTTTCCCAAGGTCGAGTAACCTTAACTTATACACAAATCATAACTTATTTGACTTTCAACAACATTAACATACAATACTTATACAAACTTAACTGCACACATAAACTTAAAGCTGAAACTGTCTTTAACCTTTCCTTGTATCCGATGTATTCATCTTAATCTACATTGTTTATCATGATATAGCAAGGGTGAGCATAAGTTTGCCCAACAAGTCTAAGTTTATTTAAGGATATATCATGATTGAAAGAATTTGAACAATAAGCTGACTAAAGTTCTACAATATAGTTGTGAACTAGCATGAACAAATTTTACACGACTAAACTATATATATATATATATATATATATATATATATATATATATATATATATATATATATATATATATGGACCGAATGGTAATGAAGGTGATCAGCCTTTCGTACCTGATGAATAGATGCAGTATACACATAGTACGATTTAATAATTCTTAGACATGGCAATCAGAAATGATTAACCACAAGTATAATTGAATAATACAACTCGAGGTCGAGTAAAGAAAAACTTGCCTTTCGCGTTGATTACTGCTACACAATATACTTAACTGCGTTCGTAAGACCTATAATCAACAATATCGGTCTCACAATTAGCATAATAATTTATAACACGTATCACTATAATTTACAGTCAGTCTTTCTCCTAGGCACATTACCACATAACCACATCAATGTTTAATACCTATAAAAACACTTATCAAGTCTAACTAGTTCGGTCTGGTTGGACTTCGGTCTCATTTCGATGTATTGGTCACCCTAACCGACACTTTACACATTTATTGTCAACTAGACTTGATCTTAAAGCTTCAATATTATTTTAGATAAGTCAAATATCATTCATAATATTTTTCGGAAGCTTTCAATAATTTTCTAATAATTATTATAATTTATAATAATTTTTCAAACACTATAATCATTTTTAAATGATTTAAATACTAATTAATTCCTTCATCATTAATATTTAATAATATTAAAATATATTATTAAAATATTAATGACATGTCAAAATATTAAAGTTATTTATAATAACTTAAAATATTTTTAAATCATCAATATTCTACTTAAATAATTTTTAAAATAATTAAAGTCATTTTTAAACCATCACCATTAATATTTAAATATTAATAAAATTATTATCAAAATACAAAAAATCATTAATTATAACTTTAAATATTTTTAAATTATTTTACTCATTTTTAAATTATTTTTAAACTAATAAAATCATTTTTAATTCATTTATTTAATATAATAATTAAATAAATCTAATATCATTAATATTAAATTATTAATGAAAATTACTAAAAAATATAAAAAGTTACATTTTATAACTCAAAATATTTTTAAACACTTCATTCTTATTTAAAATGATTTTTATAATATTAAAATCATTTTCCTCTAATTTATTTAATACACTAATTAAATAAATTAAATATCATTAATATTCAAATAATTATAAATATTAATGAAAAATATCCCAAATAATTAAAAATTATTTTTCAGAATTTAAAATAATTTTTTAAAACCATTTTTGTAATTTTTAGAATTTATTTTCTATTTTTAATTAATTTCCAAAAATTCAGAAATTAAAAATATTAAAAACCGTCGCTATAGCCTATAGCGACACTAAGCGTCACTATTGGTGTTCTTGATGCTCAAGAACACTGACAGTCAGCGTTCAAGGATCTTGGTTTGACCGATTTTAATTCTTTGTCTATCATGTTTCTGTCCAATCTAAGACTCGGATCGTGTAGTAGGAATGTAGCACTACAATCTCCAATCATCAACTGGGTCAAATCATATTACAGCATGAAGATCTGGGCCCTCAAACTTCCTCTCAGACCAAATCTGGGTTTTCTGGGTAACCCAGAAACCTAGACAGTGTCGACTAGACACTTTCAAGCTCGATTAAGTTTTTGTTCTGGTCATCAAATGGTTAGGTTTATGGTCCAAACATGTAGTACATATGTCAAGGAAGAACTACCTATCATGATTTCAGTTCCACAATATCAACATCACCAGATACAGCTTGGTTAAAGGATGTCAGAACACAAGTTCATCCGGTTTCTGGGTTTTCCAGAAACGGTAAATCAGTGACGAGTAGCCTAGTTTGACCACCCCCTACTTCGATCCTGTTTGTGATATAAGGAATCTTAAAGCATGGATCTATAGTCCAGACAACACACTGCAACCTGGTTACAACCACATCAACAATACACATCAAACCTGACAGATCAAGGCAATAGAAAATGTTGTCAGACCCGGTTACATGATTTCTGGGTTACCCAGAAATCAGCCGGTCAAGCTCGGTCAACGGGTTTTGACCGATTATAACTTACAATCTAGACATCAAATGACTGTGATTTCACTTGTAGAACAAAGATCTCATGCCAGACTACCGATCCAAAACATAAAACAAGAAAAATCATAAACGGGGAAGGATCTGTGGCCTCTGACATTCGGTTGTCAGACCACTTTGACTGTTCTTGGACAGTTTTTCAAAAACTCATTTTTTCCCACTTTGATGCTATGGATACATGATAGATCATCATAGATCATCATAAAACATCCTCTAGCCAGATTCTAAACACATAAACACATAATTTTTCTTAACATACAAGATCAAAAGTAGGGTTTAGGTTTATACCTCTTTTGCTCCAATCTTTGATCTTAGCTCTCAAATCTGATATTGGTGATCTAGGTGCTGAATCACTTGAAATTTTTGGAGGTTGGGAGAGAGAATGAGTTGTTGAGAGCTTGTGTACAAAATGACTAAGTTTAGTACACTTTCTCTTTCTTAATCTCTTACAATGTGATACAATGTATCTAGAATGGCTAGTGTCAATATTGGATCAGTTTATGGCTGAGATAAGAGTCAAGTGGCTGACTTTAGTTGGTCACCAACTCTTGATTTGGCAAGATTTACAAGTTAACTAATAAAAATAACAAAAAGGACATTTTGGTCATTGTCCTTGTAATTTTAATGGCTTTCTTGGATTTTTGCCCAAACCCTTAGGGTTTAGTGTAACGCCCCCAAAATAGGTCCAATCCAACCAACCTATTCTGAGTCGCCAAAAATATGGTACAGAAAACAACTACAACTTTATTACTACAATTGTCGTGCAAAATACAACAACACATATGTTGTGAGTTTTGATACAAATATCTACCAACTGCGACTCATGTACCAACCTTATATAGTACGTCACAATGGCACCTTACATAAAGGTATAGTCAATAACTGTTTTAAAATTTAAAATCTTTGGGAAGTGCTCAAGGAAACATTCGTACATGGGAGGCCATGCATCTAGGTTATGATAGATATCATATGCCCACAGAATTATCCTCGGTTGACCCAATAGACCCCAAAGAAAAACGAGAAGATTACTATCATATTCTTTCCAATGGTGAGTCTTCTCTTGACATATCAGTATCTCTACCGTCTCTAATTGAGAATTATATTTCAACCAAACTCAAAGATTATATAGGTAGTGCTCGTATATATACTCAGCAAGTGAATGTGCACAACCCTTTCTTATGATAACACAAGGTTGTATATCATTAGACATCTTGTATGATAGTGGCAAAACACCCTTCTAACGTTGGGTTCGCCTCACCTTATTTGATTCACCAAATATAACTACTAAATGATGTATAAAATACAACACACTTTTCTATACGGTTTAGGGAGAACTCCACAGCTAGAGACCACCGTTCTATTCCCTTGTTACCCCCGCTCGACCCAGCTACACTCTTATTACCTGAAAGAAATTGTGAAACAAAAGGGTGAGCACAACTAGCTCAGTAAAGAATATTATGACTAAAGATAATTAAATTTTCAATAGCCTTTATCAATAATAAATCAGAGATTTAGAACATATGGTAAATGATAAAACTTTTCAACCATAATTGCAGCGGAATGAGCAATCCATTAGAAGAGTCAAATAGACCATAAAGTTCATTATCTTCTCCATGTTAAAAGTCCACCAACAATGTTTTAACCCTGTAACATTAATCAACAGTTCATGTCCACAATCATGTGAATAACTCATAATTATAATTGTAGTTCTAAATTCCTTTTCGCATTCAGGACGAAGATAATTTTCATCACCTATCTTTACCTGAAACATCAAAGATCATGGTTAAACCAAATCACAGTTCCTGTTCATAATCATACTAATAAATTCATGTTTGCACTACGGGCCAAAGATATTCATCAACAGTTCATCTTTGCACTACAGGCCAAAGATATTCAACAACAGGTCATCTTTGCACTACAGGTCAATGATATTCATATCTCAAAGAAATACATAATCATTTCAGAATTTATATAAACCATAATTATAACCATGTTGATCAATTCACCTTGCTCTTAAGCTAAAAATATTCCATTGTAAATTCAATAGTCATGATCATACTAGTCAACAATTCAACTTTGCACTACTGGTCAAAGAGAACCCATAGTCACGATCATACCAATAATCTACCCATCTTTACACTCAAGTCAAAGATAAATTTCATCACCAGGATTATAAAAATGTTATATATGATAATAAAAACAATATGATCAACAACTGAATTTAATTTCAAGAATAAGATTCATAAATCAATGATTTCATAACACCTTAATCCAAATGTTATAAATCACTTAATAATCTCATAATCTAATATTATTAATATTACCATAATATCTTAATCATTTCTTAAACTTATAAACAATTTATTTTAATTATTTATACTTTACTAATTAATGCATTTAATCATTCTAAAATGTCAAACTCATAAGATTTCATCACCAATAACCAAAACACTCATAAAAAAAATCTGCATATACCTTATATAGGATTCTTAAGCCATAAAATCCTATTTTCTAAATTTCTTACTTCACATAACATATTTAATTCATTTACTCATAACTAGACCATTTTCATGAAAAATACCAAATCAGTTCCAAAAATATTTTTTTTTCTAGGATTTAGCATAATATAGTCCTATATAGAACATATATTTTTCTCAGAATTTTTAAAATTCATTTACTATTTTTCATATGGCCAAAACTGTCGAATATTTAGACATTTATCATAAATTGTACTTTTGTCCAAAAATTTTGAAATTTACACGGTATACTTCTGTTATATACATGTACTCCCAATAAAAATTTCATCAATTTGAGAGTTAACCACAAGGAGTTATAAGCGTTTACTTTAAAAATAGTATTTTCTCATAAAATCCATAACTCTTAATCTATATATCCAAGAATCGCCATTTTTGGACACAATCAACAAAACTCATCAAATTATCATTTCAATTTTTTTCAGATTTTTTTGAAGGTTCGTAAAAAATTCGAAACTGAAATACATAATAACCCTTAAAATCCCTTACTATCCCTTACCTCAAAAGAGCAGTACTGGAATGTCGGATATAACACTGAACGAACTTGCACCGTATAGCAATACTCAAGATATCTAAATACTCACAAAATACGCTCGATAATATAGAGAGAGAAAACTTCAGTTTCTGGTGTGATTTTCAATTCTAACATAAGCACCCTATTTATAGGAAATTGCTTAGAACACCAAAGTAGAAAATTTAATAAAATATTAATATATTTATATTATTTTCTTACGCACACCTTGCCATCTGAATTCAGCCACAAACACATGCACGTGGGTCTCACAAACACACCAAACATGTTTTTCTTTTAAAAAATATTTAAAACTTTAAAAATCAATTATTCCGGAACTTCAATAATTCATAATAAATAGCTCCTACATCAGAAAAAATTCAAATCTTATGTTTATTTTATAGGAAATTTAATTCTCTACAACTTTGCAGAAGAAAGTTTTTTCAAATTCCAAACAGAAATTGACCGAAATCCACAAACGGACGATTTTACAAGTTATAATCAAATTTCAGTCAAAAATTGTGTCCAACAACACACAAAATTTGTGTTAAAAATTTAATGCAACAAAAATACTCTTTCTCCTCATATACTCATATATCCCACATTCATTGTAAAAATATCACCATTATTATATTATTAAAATATAATAATATATTTAAATGAATTATTTTATCAGAAAAAGATAAAATATTAATTTTTAACAATTGTCACATTAAAAATTTTCTCCATTTATATCCACATAAAATTAATATTTTCCTCATCATATAAATCAATAATTAATTATTCACAAATAATATTATAGAATCACAATACTGACAACTAGGCAGTTCCCAGTAAAGAGGGGGCTTTCCAATAAGAATTTCTCCTTACTAGCGCGTAATTAGGTGACCAAACCTCTTCTTAGGCAGAACTTTCTAGACATTGCCAATAATGCTATCTAATAATATTATTCAAATAATATGAATTATTGATCTGATAATGGAGATACTGTGCAGTGACAATTATTGAAACAACAATAATATAAAATATCAACGCAGCAATTATTGAATCAAAAATAAAATATTGAACAGTAATTACTGTAATAATTATTGAGTAATGCCTTCTTACGTAAGAATCAATAATTGGTGCAATACCGTGTGCTACTGTGCAACAACGCGTATCACTGTATTTTAACCACCGGGTATTCTAACAGTATTAACGGTAACAACTACACCGTTATTTATAAAAATTCAAATTTGTTATTTTCTTCATCCAACAGTTATTCTGTTATGGAGCCCACAAATGGATGCACTGTCGTACGAATATTTCTCGACAGAAAGAATATTCCACGACCAAACGAATATTCTCCGATAACAATGAATATTTTATAACCACTTGTGTATTTTGAAAAAATTCATATATCACCCTTAACTTTAACCTTTTATCAATTTAATCATTTACTGAATAGTAATTATAAGAAAAAATTGAATACTTTTATTTCATAAAATTCGGGGTCTTACAATCTCCCCTCCTTATAAAATTTTGTCCGCAAAATTTACATACCTGGTATTTCAAAGAGTTGAAAATACCTTTCTTTCATTTTAGATTCCATCTTCCGTGTCGTCATGATTTCTCCATTGCTCATCTCCTGTATTTCAGATATCATTCTAGAATACAGCTTCAAAACAAGGGTTAATTGAATAAATTAACATATCACATAATATTCCGATATTATGACTGACCAACAAATAAGCTTAGGTAGGACACACTAGCGAAAGATTTACTCGTCTCTCCCCTCCTAGTTCTATTCCCTAATCTCCGTCAGAGACCATATCCCTAAGCTCTGATACCAACTGTGATGCCCCCAAAATAGGTCCGATCCAACCAACCTATTCTGAGTCGCCAAAAATATGGTACAGAAAACAACTACAACTTTATTACTACAATTGTCGTGCAAAATACAACAACACATATGTTGTGAGTTTTGATACAAATATCTATCAATTGCGACTCATGTCCCAACCTTAGATAGTACGTCACAATGACACCTTACATAAAGGTATAGTCAATAACTGTTTTAGAATTTAAAATCTTTGGGAAGTGTTCAAAGAAACCTTCATACATGGGAGGCCATGCATCTAGGTTATGATAGATATCATATGCCCACAGAATTATCCTCGGTTGACCCAATAGACCCCAAAGAAAAACGAGAAGATTACTATCATATTCTTTCCAATGGTGAGTCTTCTCTTGACATATCAGTATCTCTACCGTCTCTAATTGAGAATTATATTTCAACCAAACTCAAAGATTATATAGGTAGTGCTCGTATATATACTCAGCAAGTGAATGTGCACAACCCTTTCTTATGATAACACAAGGTTGTATATCATTAGACATCTTGTATGATAGTGGCAAAACACCCTTCTAACGTTGGGTTCGCCTCACCTTATTTGATTCACCAAATATAACTACTAAATGATGTATAAAATACAACACACTTTTCTATACGGTTTAGGGAGAACTCCACAGCTAGAGACCACCGTTCTATTCCCTTGTTACCCCCGCTCGACCCAGCTACACTCTTATTACCTGAAAGAAATTGTGAAACAAAAGGGTGAGCACAACTAGCTCAGTAAAGAATATTATGACTAAAGATAATTAAATTTTCAATAGCCTTTATCAATAATAAATCAGAGATTTAGAACATATGGTAAATGATAAAACTTTTCAACCATAATTGCAGCGGAATGAGCAATCCATTAGAAGAGTCAAATAGACCATAAAGTTCATTATCTTCTCCATGTTAAAAGTCCACCAACAATGTTTTAACCCTGTAACATTAATCAACAGTTCATGTCCACAATCATGTGAATAACTCATAATTATAATTGTAGTTCTAAATTCCTTTTCGCATTCAGGACGAAGATAATTTTCATCACCTGTTTCTACCTAAAACATAAAAGATCATGGTTATACCAAATCATAATTCATGTTCATAATCATACTAATAAATTCATCTTTGCACTACGGGCCAAAGATATTCATCAACAGTTCATCTTTGCACTACAGGCCAAAGATATTCAACAACAGGTCATCTTTGCACTACAGGTCAATGATATTCATATCTCAAAGAAATACATAATCATTTCAGAATTTATATAAACCATAATTATAACCATGTTGATCAATTCACCTTGCTCTTAAGCTAAAAATATTCCATTGTAAATTCAATGGCCATGATCATACTAGTCAACAATTCAACTTTGCACTATTGACCAAAGAGAACCCATAGTCACGATCATACCAATAATCTACCCATCTTTACACTCAAGTCAAAGATAAATTTCATCACTAGGATTATAAAAATGTAATATATGATAATAAAAACAATATGATCAACAACTGCATTTAATTTCAAGAATAAGATTCATAAATCAATGATTTCATAACACCTTAATCCAAATGTTATAAATCACTTAATAATCTCATAACCTAATATTATTAATATTACCAAAATATCTTAATCATTTCTTAAATTTATAAACAATTTATTTTAATTGTTTATACTTTACTAATTAATGTATTTAATCATTCTAAAATGCCAAACTCATAAGATTTCATCACCAATAATCAAAACTCTCTTAAAAAAAAATCTGCATATACCTTATATAGGATTCTTAAGCCATAAAATCCTATTTTCCAAATTTCTTACTTCACATAACATATTTAATTCATTTACTTATAACTAGACCATTTCTATGAAAAATACCAAATCAGTTCCAAAAATATTTCTTTTCTAGGATTTAGTATAATATAGTCCCCTATTGAACATATATTTTTTTTCAGAATTTTTTAAATTCATTTACTATTTTTCATATGGCCAAAACTGCTGAATATTTAGACATTTATCATAAATTGTACTTTTGTCCAAAAATTCTGAAATTTACACGGTATACTTCTGTTATATACATGTACTCCCAATATAAATTTCATCAATTTGGGAGTTAACCACAAGGAGTTATAAGCGTTTACTTTTAAAATAGTCTTTTCTCATAAAATTCATAACTCTTAATCTATATATCCAAAAATCGCCATTTTTGGACACAATCAACAAAACTCATCAAATTATCATTTCATTTTTTTCCAAATTTTTTTGAAGGTTCGCAAAAATTTTGAAACTGAAAAACATAATAACCCTTAAAATCCCTTACTATCCCTTACCTCAAAAGAGCAGTACTGGAATGTCGGATATAACACTGAACGAACTTGCACCGTATAGCAATACTCAAGATATCTAAATACTCACAAAATACGCTCGATAATATAGAGAGAAAAAACTTCAGTTTCTGGTGTGATTTTTAATTCTAACCTAAGCACCCTATTTATAGGAAATTGCTTAGAACACCAAAGTAGAAAATTTAATAAAATATTAATATATTTATATTATTTTCTTACGCACACCTTGCCATCTGAATTCAGCCACAAACACATGCACGTGGGTCTCACAAACACACCAAACATGTTTTTCTTTTAAAAAATATTTAAAACTTCAAAAATCAATTATTCCGGAACTTCAATAATTCATAATAAATAGCCCCTACATCAGAAAAATTCAAATCTTATGTTTATTTTATAGGAAATTTAATTCTCTACAACTTTGCAGAAAAAAGTTTTTCTAAATTCCAAACAGAAATTGACCGAAATCCACAAACGGACGATTTTACAGGCTATAATCAAATTTCAGTTAAAAATTGTGTCAAACAACACACAAAACATGTGTTAAATATTTAATGCAACAAAAACACTCTTTCTCCTCATATACTCATATATCCCACATTCATTGTAAAAATATGACCATTATTATATTATTAAAATATAATAATATATTTAAATGAATTATTTTATCAGAAAAAGATAAAATATTAATTTTCAACAATTGTCACATTAAAAATTTTCTCCATCTATATCATCATAAAATCAATATTTTTCTCATCATATAAATTAATAATTATTTATTCACAAATAATATTACAGAATCACAATACTGACAACCAGGCAGTTCCCAGGAAAGATGGGGCTTTCCAATAAGAATTTCTCCTTACTGGCGCGCAATTAGGTGACCAAACCTCTCCTTAGACAGAACTTTCTAGACATTACCAATAATACTATCTAATAATATTATTCAAATAATATAAATTATTGATCTGATAATGGAAATACTGTGCAGTGATAATTATTGAAACAACAATAATATAAAATATCAACGCAGTAATTATTGAATCAAAAATAAGATATTAAACAGTAATTACTGTAACAATTATTGAGTAGTGCCTTCTTACGTAAGAATCAATAATTGGTACGATACCGTGTGCTACTGTGCAACAACGCGTATTATTGTGTTTTAACCACCGGGTATTCCAACAGTATTAACGGTAACAACTACGCCGTTATTTATAAAAACTCAAATTTTTTGTTTTCTTCATCCAACAGTTATTCTGTTATAGGGCCCACAAATGGCTGCACCGTCGTACGAATATTCCCGACAGAAAGAATATTCCACAACCAAACGAATATTCTCCGACAATAATGAATATTTTATAACCATTTGTGTATTTTGAAAAAATTCATATATCACCCTTAACTTTAACTTTTTATCAATTTAACCATTTACTGAATAATAATTATAAGAAAAAATTGAATACTTTTATTTTATAAAATTCGGGGTCTTACATTTAGGTTTTAACCCTTAGGGTTTAGGGTTTAGCCCTTATCTCTTTGCAATTTAATTTATAAGATTTTTGAATTTTGGTTTTCAAAATAGAAAATTAATATTATTAAATTATAATTAGGATTCTATAATTATAATAAAATTTTCTAATCATAATTCAATCTTACTAATTAAGATTAGTATTTCTAAATTAAAATTGCTAATTTAGCAATTAAGGACAAAATTGTACATTAGGGTTTATAACGAAACAATTAGGGTTTCCAACATTAAAATTAGGGTTTTCTAATTAATAAAATTTCTAATTAATCAAATAGGCTTACCCCTAATTAGATTTGTGATTAATACACAAAAACCTTATACCTTGTATTTAAATCTCCAAATTTGGGTTTCAAATTCCCGAAACTGAAATTAGGATTTTTAGAACCGGTTTTAGGGTTTCTTAGAAATCGATAGAATTTTCTAACTGAACGTTGACATTCTTAATATAATATTAGGATTTGCCACTAATATATATTATCTGGTCAACCCTTGACCCTTAACCACCTACTGTACACCTATATAACCATATTCACAGAACATATACACTTAAACCTTTAATCATGAATAATTCTCCAGAAAAATTTAAATTCACAGAATTCCTTCTCGAAAATCTCAAATCCATTCACTTATTTTCTGTCTAGGTTTATTATTTAACCTTAATTCAATATTTTAAGATTTAAATAATTTCCTAAATTCTCAGGTTGTCACATTCACCCCTTCTTCTAAAAAATTTCGTCCCCAAAATTTACCTTACATCATGTACCATACACCATTCATACACAGCATCACATGCTACCCAATACATTCCTCACAAGAGTTAAAATTTTGAAATCGTGCTGAGGAGTTATATAGACTATTGTCTGTCATTTTTGCAAAGGTTATATAAAAATTCATTCGCAAATCGTCATAACTTACGGACATAGCGGGTAATTAGCCCAGTATGCCCTATACTTATAAAGTACTTCTGGCCTGATCTGTTTCTCGTATCCGCCTTGGGTGCATAAACTTTTTCTTACCTCAGTCTTTATCAGAATCCGCACTAAAATAATTTGGTATGGGAAAATTTTCATAGAACGCTTAGAATTTTCATAAACATTGGTCTAGCCGCATCAAATAGCATAGACTCATATCAATAATCAATTTCAATAGAATTACGGATGTGTGTAGCCAAACGCCGTTGGCAAATTAAATTTTTGAAAATATTTTGAAAATGGCGTCATGATGCAGTACTGTATTAACAGCCCATTTGAGGATGCCGTCATCGAGTGACTTTGTTATAACACATCATATAATAGTGGAACAACGATTTTAGATCAAATTCAACACTAAGTATTCCTGCATTTATAACTCTATCAACTTTTTATCATCTCTGCACCAGTTTATATGGTACATAAGTGATAAATAAAAATATATTTTGATATTTCAAATCATTATCGTCTAGCCGAAGGAAATAGCATAGACTATTCTTTAAACCGATCAAAAATTCAGTTCAAATTTGTTTTATCATCTCAACAGGTAACGATGTGTCGGTGGCTCGAAGTCCACACATACACAATAGTCACCCGGAGTGGAGAATAAAAATTTATTTTCAAAAGCACATAGTGCGTATTTAACTTGATGTCAAAATTTTCGAGTCTAGCATAGCTAGAAGATTTGGAAACTTATATCTCCACTAATAATAATTGCTTAATAATCTATCTATTCCTATTATCCTTAATACATATAACTATTCCTAGTTCGTCAAACCACACTCATGAGTTCAGGAACTTTCCACAATCATATGAGTTTTAGAACTTGTCCTAGACAAACCTTTGGCGTACATTCGCTGAGGGGTTTATAAACATTTCATATAAGTATGAGTCATGAACGTACCATAAGTATGAGTTTTAAGAACTCGTACTTAACCTTAAATTCTCTACCTATAACCTATCTATCTGTTATACAAATGAGAAAAGAATCACCTTCTTAACACGCATATATCAAATAGCGTGACACAAATATTTCAATGATTATCAGTGTAAGAAACTAAGTGGTTGTTACACCAAGTACAATTCAGCTCCCATACGAAGAATCATACAACTTAGCTGCTGACATGAGTCCTCAATTGAAATTCCCACTTAATTCTAACTCTTTTCCCAATACGAATTTCATTTAATCCGTATTCATAATCCTTTCCTGAATCTGTACCAATTCATAGTACAACTTTCACATAACATTCTTGCCGTAAACTTTTCAATCATTCTCTTGATCCTTCTCCATACTATAACCTTATCAGATCATGGGGTGATCTCATCGTATATATTACGATTCATTTCTATGCCTTGATCGTTTTGTTTTTCGATCTCCTGTCCCTGTACTTTTAGTCTTTTAGACTCTATCTATTCACCACTACTGCTCAACTTTATTATCAGAGTTAGGGAACTCTGTATCGTTATAACTCACCGAGATTCGTCTTTGAATCTTACCGACCAACTAACTCTATGTGAGTTAGATCTTATCCTAATCACTGCGGTTATTGGTCTCAGGTATTCCTACCTAAGCTTCATAACCAACAACTTTGATACTAACTGTGAGAGCCCCAAATCTGGGTCCCAAATCACCATGGATCCGGTACAATCATTCTATAACTATTGCGGAAGATATAAACATAAGTTGTTTATGCATTACATTACACACTATTTTCCTAAAGTTGAGTAACCTTAACTTATACACAAATCATAACTTTTTTGACTTTCAACAACATTAATATACAATACTTATACAAACTTAACTGCACACATAAACTTAAAGCTGGAACTGTCTTTAACCTTTCCTTGTATTCGACGTATTCGCCTTAATCTGCAATGTTTATCATGATATAGCAAGGGTGAGCATAAGTTTGCCCAACAAGTATAAGTTTATTTAAGGATATATCATGATTGAAACAATTTGAACAATAAGCTGGCTAAAGTTCTATAATATAGTTGTGAACTAGCATGAAAAATTTTTACATGACTGAACGAGCATTGAACATATATATATATATATATATATATATATATATATATATATATATATATATATATATATATATATATATATATATATATCTGGACCGAATGGTAATGAAGGTGATCAACCTTTCATACCTGATGAATACATACAGTATACACAGAGTGCGATTTAATAATTCTTAGACATGGCAATTAGAAATGATTAACCATAAGTATAATTGAATAATACAACTTGAGGTCGAGTTAAGAAAAACTTGCCCTCCGCGTTGATTATTGCTTCACAATATACTTAACTGCGTTCGTAAGACCTATAATCAATAATATCGGTCTCACAATTAGCATAATTATAACACATATCACTATAATTTATAGTCAGCCTTTCTCCTAGGCACATTATCACATAACCACATCAGTGTTTAATACCTATATAAACACTTATCAAGTCTAACTAGTTCGGTTTAGTTGAACTTTGGTCTCATTTCGGTGTATTGGTCACCCTAACCAACACTTTACACATTTATTGTCAACTAAACTTGATCTCAAAGCTTCAATATTATTTTAGATAAGTCAAATATCGTTCATAATATTTTTCGGAAGCTTTCAATAATTTTCTAATAATTATTATAATTTTTCAAACACTATAATTAATTTTAAATAATTTAAATACTAATTAATTCCTTTATCATTAATATTTAATAATATTAAAATATTAATGACATACTTGTCAAAATATTAAAGTTATTTATAATAAATTAAAATATTTTTTAAATCATCAATATTCTACTTAAATGATTTTTAAAATAATTAAAGTCATTTTTAAACCATCACCATTAATATTTAAATATTAATAAAATTATTTTTAAAATATTAAAAATAATTAATTATAACTTAAAATATTTTTAAAATATTTTTCTCATTTTTAAATGATTTTTAAACTAATAAAACCATTTTTAATTCATTTATTTAATATAATAATTAAATAAATCTAATATCATTAATATTAAATTATTAATGAAAATTACTCAAAAATATTAAAAGTTACATTTTATAACTCAAAATATTTTTAAACACTTCATTCTTATTTAAAATGATTTTTATAATATTAAAATCATTTTTCTCTAATTTATTTAATACACTAATTAAATAAATTAAATATCATTAATATTCAAATAATTTTAAATATTAATGAAAAATATCCCAATTAATTAAAAATTATTTTTTAGAATTTAAAATAATTTTTTAAAACTATTTTTATAATTTTTAGAATTTATTTTCTATTTTAATTAATATCAAGAAATTCAGAAATTAAAAATATTAAAAACTGTTGCTATAGCCTATAGCGACACTAAACGTCGCTGTTGGTGTTCTTGATGCTCAAGAACACTGACAGTCAGCGTTCAAGGGTCTTGGTTTGACCAATGTTAATTCTTTGTCTATCATGTTTCTATCCAATCTAAGACTCGGATCGTGTAGTAGGAATGTAGCACTAGAATCTCCAATCTCCAATCATCAACTGGGTCAAATCATATTACAGCATGAAGACCTGGGCCCTCAAACTTCCTGTCAGACCAAATCTGGGTTTTCTGGGTAACTCAGAAACCCAGACAGTGTCGACTAGACATTTTCAAGCTCGATTAAGTTTCTGTTCTAGTCATCAAATGGTTAGGTTTATGGTCCAAACATGTAGTACATATGTCAAGGAAGAACTATCTATCATGATTTCAGTTCCACAATATCAACATCACCAGACACAGCTTGGTCAAAGGATGTCAGAACACAAGTTCATCCTGTTTCTGGGTTTTCCAGAAACGGTAAATCAGTGACGAGTGGCCAAGTTTGACCACCCCCTACTTCGATCCTGTTTGTGATATAAGGAATCTTAAAGCATGGGTCTATAGTCCAGACAACACACTACAACCTGGTTACAACCACATCAACAATACACATCAAACCTGACAGATCAAGGCATTAGAAAATGTTAGACCCGATTACATGATTTTTGGGTTACCCAGAAATCAGCCGGTCAAGCTCGGTCAACGGGTTTTGACTGATTATAACTTACAATCTAGACATCAAATGACTGTGATTTCACTTGCAGAACAAAGATCTCATGCCAGACTACCGATCCAAAATATAAAATAAGAAAAATCATAAACGGGGAAGGATCTGTGGCCTCTGACATTCGGTTGCCAGACTACTTTAACTGTTCTCGGACAATTTTTCAAAAACTCATTTTTTCCCACTTTGATGCTATAGATACATGATAGATCATCATAGATCATCATAAAATATCCTCTAGCAAGATTCTAAACATATAATTTTTCTTAACATACAAGATCAAAAGTAGGGTTTAGGTTTATACCTCTTTTGCTCTAATCTTTGATCTTAGTTCTCAAGTTTGATATTGGTTATCTAGGGGCTGAATCAAATGAAATTTTTGGAGGTTGGGAGAGAGAATGAGTTGTTCAGAGCTTGTGTACAAAATGACTAAGTTTAGTACACTTTCTCTTTCTTAACCTCTTACAATGTGATACAATGTATCTAGAATGGCTAGGTGTCAATGTTGGATAAGTTTATAGCTGAGATAAGAGTCAAGTGGCTGACTTTAGTTGGTCACCAACTCTTGATTTGGCAAGATTTACAAGTTAACTAATAAAAATTACAAAAAGGGCATTTTGGTCATTGTCCTTGTAATTTTAATGACTTTCTTGGATTTTTGCCCAAACCCTTGGGGTTTAGATTTTAACCCTTAGGGTTTAGGGTTTAACCCTTAACTCTTTGCAATTTAATTTCTAAGATTTTCGAATTTTGGTTTTCAAAATAGAAAATTAATATTTTTAAATAATAATTAGGATTCTATAATTATAATAAAATTTCCTAATCATAATTCAATCTTAATAATTAAGATTAGTAACTCCTAATTAAAATTGTTAATTTAGCAATTAAGGACAAAATTGTACATTAGGGTTTCTAACGAAACAATTAAGGTTTTCTAATTAATAAAATTTCTAATTAATCAAATAGGCTTAACTCTAATTAGATTTGTGATTAATACACAAAAACCTTATCCTTGTATTTAAATCCCCAAATTATAGGGTTTCAAATTCCCGAAACTGAAATTAGGGTTTCTAGAACCGGTTTTAGGGTTTCTTAGAAATCGATAGAATTTTCTAACTGAACGTTGACATTCTTAATGTAATATTAGGGTTTGCCACTGATATATATTATCTGGTCAACCCTTGACCCTTAACCACCTACTGTACACATATATAACCATATTCATAGAACATATACACTTAAACCTTTAATCCTGAATAATTCTCTAGAAAAATTTTAAATTCACAAAATTCCTTCTCGAAAATCTCAAATCTCAAATCTATTCACTTAGTTTCTCTCTAGGTTTATTATTTAACCTTAATTCAATATTTTAAGATTTAAATAATTTCCTAAATTCTCGTGTTGTCACATCATGCCTTTGCCAGTATATATGCAATTGGGTTTGCCAATTCTGAAGCCTACAAACATATCTCTACAGTTAGCGGATAGATCGGTGACCTATCCAAGAGGAATTGTGGAAGACATCTTAGTTAAGGTGGATAAATTTATTTTTCCAGCAAATTTTATTTTTCTGGATTATGAAGATGACAAAAACATCCCAATCATCTTAGGGAGGCCATTTTTAGCTACGGGTAGGACTCTCATCGATGTTCAGAAAGGGGAATTAACCATGAGGGTTCAAGACCATGAAGTAAAATTTAATATGTTTAAAGCCATGAAGTTCCCTACAGATGAGGAGGAGTGTTTCCTGTTGGATGTGATTGACAGAATAGTAAATGAAGACTTGGTTAAAAGTTTGGTCAGAGATCCGTTGGAAAATACTCTACTGGAGGATGAGGACTTGGATGATCCAGAGTTCGTAGACTACTTGCATATGCTGGATTCTTTGCCTAGAGTTAGCAAGTTCAAGGTACCATTCGAGCCACTACACACGGAAGAAAAAGCTTCGGTATGAATGAAACCTTCATTGGAGGAGCCACCCACTTTTGAGCTTAAGACCCTTCCTAAATGTGACACCCCCAAAATTAGGTATACATCACCCATTTTGAGTCGCCAGATACATGGTACAAAATTCAAATACAACTTCATTTATACAACTGTTGAGCTGTCGTATAGAATACGACCACAGTTAACTATGAGTTTTAATACAAATGTATGTAACTCTCATGGTACCTCGATCACAACCTTACAATAATACTTTACATAAAAGTATAGTCAAAAACTGTTTTAGAAAATAAAATATTTGGAAAGTGCTCAAGGAAACCTTCGTACATGGGAGACCATGCGTCTAGGTTATGATAGATATCACATGTCCATAGAATTATCCTTAGTTGACTCAAAAGTCCCCAAATAAAAACAAGAAGATTACTATCATCTTCTTTCCAATGGTGAGTCTTCTCTTGACATATAAATATCTCCGTTGTCTCCAAGTGAAAATTATACTTCAAATAAACTCCAAGATCATATAGATAGTATTCGTAGATATATTTAGCAAGTGGATGTGCACAACCATGCCTTATGAGAACACGAGGTTGTATGTCATTAGACATCTTGTATGATAGTGGCAAAACACCCTTCCAAAGTTGGGTTCGCCTCACCCTATTTGATTCACCAAATATAACTACTAAATGATGTATAGAATACAACACACTTTTCTATACTGTTTAGGGAGAACCTCCACAGCTATCACACTATTTCATAGAATAGTGAGGACTACTAATGATATCATCTGGATCGTCACTCCGTTCCCCGACTAGTCCCTGCTGCGTTCTCACTTCCTGAAGAGAACAATGAAAGTAAAAGGGTGAGCTCAACTAGCCCAGTAAAGAATATCATAATTAAAGCTAATTTACATCACCAATAGCCTTCATCATTAATAAATCAGAGATTTAGAACATATGGTAACTGATAAAACTTTTCAACCATAGTTGCAGCGGAACGAGCAATCCATTAGAAGAGTCAAATAGACCATTAGGTCTATTATCTTCTCCATGTTAAAAGTCCACCAATAATGTTTTATCCCTGTAACATCAATCAACAATTCCTGTCCACAATCATATGAATAACTCATAATCATAATTGTGATTCTAAATTCCTCTTCGCACCCAGGATGAAGATAATTTTCATCACCTATATTCACCTGAAACATCAAAAATCATGGTTATACCAAATCACAATTCTTGTTCATAATCATACTAATAAATTCATCTTTGCACTACGGCCAAAGACATGCAACTGTATTTTAGAAGAGTCAAGTAGAGCATGATATCTACTATCTTCTACAAATTAAAAGTGTATAACCAATTTTTTATCGCTGAGACTCAGCTTAATAAATAATCCACACCTTCGAATTATCCATGCATTACGGCCAAGGATATTCGTTAGTATCACATCCATGAATTATCCATGCACTACGGCCAAAGATATTCATTATTATCACATTCATGAATTAATATTTCATCGCTGAGACTCAACTCAATAATTAATCCACATCATCGAATCATCCCTGCACTATAGGCCAAGGATATTCATTAGTATCACGACCACGAATTATCCATGCACTACGGGCCAAAGATAATCGTGTTTTCATCAACGGTCCTGATCATGCCATAAAATAATTAATCTTTGCACCCTTGGCCGAAGAGAATCCATAGCCATAATCATACCAAAAACTGTCCATCAATGCACTACGGGCCAATGAGGACTTTTCCACATCATTTGTAATATTACGGTCATGATTATACCGAATAATCCCTGGTCATAATCATACCAAGTCCATCTATGCACTACAGACCACAGATGGCTTTCAACATAATATAAACATGAGGATGATGACAATGACATAATAATTCAATAAAACAAGTTCAAGAATTAATTTATCCAGAAATCAATAACGTCCAAATTGTCAACATGATACTGCTTTGTGGAGTAAAATTCAAAATTGTTCAGAAGAATACTTCCATGAAAAGATACTGGATGAAGCACAAATATCAAGGATATTCCACTAATTTCATGGAGTATAAAAGCCAAAACTTTAACCAAATGAGTACAATAAAGAATGGAATAACAAAAGAAATCACCAGGCATGCGATAAACCGCACAGACAGGTTATTTCAACAGAAAAATAAATAATGGAACCAGGTCATGCGTAAACGCACCGACAAGATATTCCGACAGAATAGTAGATAATGGAACCAGGTCCGGCATAAACGCACAGATAGGATATTCCGACAGAATAATAAATAATGGAACCATGTCCGGCGTAAAATGCATAGACATGATATTCTGACAGAATAATAAATAATGGAACCAGGTCAGGCGTAATATGCATCGACAGGATATTCCAACAGAATAATAAAGAATGGAATAACAACGGAAATCACCATGCATGCGATAGACCGCACAGACAGGTTATTCCAACAGAATAATAAAGAATGGAATAACAGCGAAAATCACCATGCATGCGATAGACTGCACAGATAGGTTATTCCAACAGAATAATAAATAATGCAATAACAGAAGAATTTCACCAAGTATAGGGTAGCCCGCGTATACAGGTTATTCCAACAGAATAATAAAGAATGGAATAACAAAAGTTCTCTTCATGAATACAAAAGAAATAATACCCCTTACCGTAAAAGAAACTGAATATAAGAGTAGGGAAGTAGCAGAATATTTTTCTTCTTTCTCTCTATAGTTTCTCTCTCTAGAGTTTCAGTGAATTCGTAAGAAAATAATGAAGGAATGAGCTTCTATTTATAGAAAAATGGACTGCATAGTAACTAACTCATGAACGGTCTAGATTGATTTACTTTAATCTGACGGTCCATATTTAAAGTAAAATCTTTTAAATAAAATATAATATATTCTATTTATAATCTAATAAAACGAATAACTTTATAAAAGATTTTACTATGCAAACACTATGCAGGCACTATGCAAATACTATGCATAATAAAATATAATATATTTTAATTATTATCTAATAAAACAGATAACTTTATAAAAGTATTCTATTTTATATAAAAAGATTTTACTATTAGCCCAATAAAACGAATAACTTTATAAAAGTATTTTGTTTTATATAAAAAACTTTTCTGTTTTATTACATTAATAATACCAATAAAACAAAACTGAGTGACTTATCATATAAGTATCAATAATCAATACCGTGTGCTACTATACAACCATGCGTATTACTGTACTTTTAACACCGGGTGTTTCAACAGTTAACGGTAAAACTTCCGCCGTTATTTTCATAAAAATATTTTTGTCGTTTACTCAATCCGACAATAATTCCGTTGTGGGGTCCACCAATGATTGTACCGTCGTATGAATATTTCCCGATAAAAAGAATATTCCCCGACTAATCGAATATTCCCCGACACAACGAATATTTTATATCAACTTGCTTACTTTGAATTTTTTTTTTCACATATTATCCTTAACTTTAAACTTTTATCAATTTAACTATTTACCAAAATAGAAAAACTGAATACTTTTATTTCATAAAATTCGGGGTCTCACACTAAACACCTCAGGTATGCTTATTTGGGTATTTCAAATACTTTACCTGTTATTATTGCATCTACGCTTAACGAATTGCAGGAAAGTAAGTTGCTAAGGGTGCTTAGAGAATACAAGTCGGCTATAAGACGGACGATCACTGACATCAAGGGGATCAACCCCTCCTTTTGCATGCATAAGATTCTCTTGGAAGAGGACTCAAAGCCAATAGTGGAACAACAGAGACGACTAAATCCGATCATGAAAGAAGTGTTAAAGAAGGAAATATTGAAGTGGTTGAATGCAGGAATAATATACCCAATTTCAGACATTACATGGGTCAGTCCATTTCAGTGTGTTCCAAAAAAGGGTGGAATGACAGTAGTGAAGAACGACGACAATAAAATAATTTTGATGAGGATAGTGACAGGATGGAAGGTTTGTATGGATTACAGGAAGCTAAATAAGGCAACCCAGAAGGACCACTTTCCTCTACCCTTTATTGACCAGATGTTGGATCTGTTGGCTGGGCATGAATATTACTGTTTGTTGGACGGATATTTGGGGTACAACCAAATAGTCATAGCTCCTGAGGATCAAGAAAAGATCACCTTCACATGCCCATACGACAACTTTGCATTCTGGAGGATGTCCTTTGGGTTGTGTAACGCACTGGCTACTTTCCAAATATGTATGATTGCCATCTTTTCATACATGGTGGAGAAGAATGTGGAAGTTTTCATAGACGACTTCTCAGTCTATGGAAACACTTTTCATAAGTGTCTTGAAAATCTGGTCATGGTCGTGAAGCGATGTGTGGAAACTAACTTGGTGCTTAATTGGGAGAAGTGCCACTTTATGGTTGAAGAAGGAATAATTCTGGGGCACAAGGTCTCTACAAAAGGGTTTAGAGGTTGATAAGGCAAAGCTGGACACGATCGAGAATCTTCCACCGCCAACTACAGTTAAGGGAATCTGCAGTTTTCTTAGACAAGCCAAATTCTACCGCATGTTTATAAAGGATTTCTCTAAGATTGTAAAACTACTATGCAGTCTCTTAGAGAAAGATGCAATTTTTTGTTTTGATAAAGAGTATAAGTCAGCGTTTGAGCAGTTGAAAATGAAATTGACTACGACTCTAATGATCGTAGAACTGGATTGGACGATACCGTTTGAGTTAATGTGCGATGCTAGCGACTACGCAGTAGGGGCTGTTTTGGGTCAACGTCGAGAAAAGATATTCCATGCCATATACTATGCAAGTAAAACCCTCACGGATGCCCAATTGAACTATACAATCACCGAGAAGGAGTTACTTGCAGTAGTATACGCCTTTGACAAATTCAAAGATTATTTGATTGAAACAAAGGTGGTGGTATACATGGATCACTCGTCGATTCGTTATTTGATCTTAAAGAAGGATGCTAAGCTGAGACTAATCAGATGGATTCTACTCTTTCAGGAATTCGACTTGGAAATAAAGTATAGGAAGGGGACAAAAAATCAAGTGGTGGATCATCTTTCAAGACTGGAAAATCTGGACAAGGATGAGGCAGATAAATGTGTAATCAATGAATCATTTTCGGATGAGCAACTTTTTGGAGTAAACTGAGTTTCCATGGTATGCAAATTTTGCCAATTACTTGGTGAGAAAAATCCTTCCCCCTGATCTGACACGTCAACAAAAGAAGAAGTTCCTACATGATGTTAAGTGGTACATGTGGGACGAGCCATATCTATTCAGGCAGTATGCAGATAAAATGATTCGGAGATGTGTGCCGTACAGCGAAGTGAAAAATATTTTGCACGAATGCCATTCATTTGCGTATGGGGGACATTATGGTAGTGAGCGGACAGCGGCCAAGATACTTTAGGCATGATTCTACTGGCCTACTGTGTTCAAGGATGCCCACCAGTTCGTGAAAAACTGCGATAGATGCCAAAGGGTGGGTAATATCTCGAAAAGGAATGAGATGCCGCTCAACACTATCATGGAAGTCGAGGTTTTCAATGTATGGGGGATGGACTTCATGGGACCTTTTCCTCCTTCATTCAATAACCTGTACATCTTGCTAGTTGTGAATTATGTGTCAAAGTGAAGCCGTAGCACTCCCTACGAATGATGCCAAGGTGGTTCTAAAATTTCTACAAAAGAACATCTTCACAAGGTTTGGCATGCCAAGAGAAATCATAAGTGACGAGGGAAGTCACTTCTGTAATAGGTCATTTACAGCTCACTTGGCGAAGTATAGGGTCAATCATAGGGTTGTAATAACATATCACCCCCAAACGAGTGGTCAAGCTGAGGTTTCCAACATAGAGGTGAAGAAATTTTAGAGATGGTGGTGAATTCAAGCAGAAAAGATTGGTCTCTAAAGTTGGATGACACATTATGGGCTTACAAGACAGCGTACAAGACACCAATTGGGATGTCTCCGTATCAGTTGGTCTACGGGAAACGTGTCACCTCCTAGTGGAATTACAATACAAGGCGTATTGGGGCATTAAGAAACTCAACTTTGATCAAACAGCTGCAGGAGAAATGAGGTTACTCCAATTGAACGAACTTGACGAATTTCTACTGCAAGCGTATGAGAACTCAAAACTGTACAAAGAAAAAGTCAAGAAGTGGCACGACCAAAAGATTATGCAGAGAAAGTTCGAACCGGGACAATCTGTGTTACTGTTCAACTCACGACTGAGATTGTTTCCTGGAAAACTCAAATCCCGATGGTCGGGACCATTCACGATCAAGACTGTTTTCCCACATGGCGCCGTTGAAATGTACAGTAGAAATCTACTCGAGACATTTAAAGTCAACGGGCAATGGTTAAAGCATTACTGGGGTGGCAACATCGATAACGAAGCCATCAAAATCACACTTGCCGATGCGCCATGAACCTGGAGTAGTTAGGCTGAAAGACTCAAAAACAAGCATTCATTGGAAGGAAACCCAATTTTCTTTCCATTTACAATATTTTTATGTTATGTTATTCAATTTGTAGTTTAATTCGTAATTCATGTATCACTTAGTTTATTTTAGTACAATAGCTAGTTAGTTAGTTCATGATTTTCTGTAATTTTAATATTACTTGCTCAATCTTCATAATATTATCTCATATTTAGTGTTTTTATGAATTTCAGGTACTTAGGATGACATTGATCATGCGTACGAGGAGACAAAACTGAAAAACAAAGTCCAATACAGAAGAGACCTTCGCCCCCGACGGGCCCATCCCAATCCTGGCACCCCCGCCCCAGTTGGGGGGGGGGCCTCTCTGTCCATGCCTGCCCCTGCGGGCCTATATAGTTAAAATACCTATCGACCCGACAGGGGTACGGGAAGTTAAATATTTTTTTAAACTGCAGAATCAGTCTTCTCCACTTCTTCCATTCTTTTCTCCCATAATTGACTCCCATAACTCTCCATACATCCACGAATTCCCCACTTCTCATCTCCATCAACCCACAAAGTCACACACAACATCACCCTCTATATAAACCTACTACCTAATTCCTTCAAAACCACACCATTACACACAAAATTTTGAAAATTAATCACCAAAAACCTAGGGTTTGTAATAATTTGTGGCTGCAGAAGGAAAGCAAAAGGGGGAAAACTTCAAATTGGCATCACCTTATGCAAATACATCTCTCAATTGAGGTAAATCACTGTGGGTAAGTTGTTATTCTCAGTTATTCATCACAGTTGGGATTACAGTGTTCACATTTGGGGTTTTATGAGTGGATGCACACCAAGTGCTTGTGTAAGACCCCAAATTATTAATAAATGAAATTTAATTTCCTCTATTTATTATTTGAAATAGTAAGGGTTAAATTGATTAATGAGGTTAGTTATGGGTAAAATGCACAAATATTTCAAATAAGCAGGTGGTTATAAAATATTCATTGTTGTCGGGAAATATTCGTTTGGTCGTGGAATATTCTTCCTGTCGGGGAATATTCGTACGACGGCGCAGCCTTGTGTGGGCCCCATAACGGAAAGCGATTGGATGAAGAAAACGACAAAAATAAGTTGTTTATAAATAACGGCGTAGTTGTTACTGTTAATACTGTTGGAATACCCGGTGGTTAAAACATAGTAATACGCGTTGTTGCACAGTAGCACATGGTATTGCACCAATTATTGATTTTTATGTAAGAAGGCATTACTCAATAATTGTTACAGTAATTACTGTTCAATATTTTATTTTATTGATTCAATAATTGCAGCGTTGATATTTTATATTACTGTTATTTTAATAATTGTCACTACACAGTATTTTCTATTATCGGAGCAATAATTCATATTATCTGAATAATATTATTAGATAACATTATTGGTAATGTCTAGAAAGTTCTGTCTAAGGAGAGGTTTGGTCATCTAATTGCGCGCCAGTAAGGAGAGATCCTTATTGGAAAGCCCCCTCTTTCCTAGGAACTGCCTGGTTGTCAGTATTGTGATTCTGTAATATTATTTATAAATAATTAATTATTGATTTATATGATGAGAAAAATATTGATTTTATGTGGATATAGATGGAGAAAATATTTAATGTGACAATTGTTGAAAATTTATATTTTAACTTTTCTGATAAAATAATATTTTATTATAATGGTGATATTTTTATAATGAATGTGGGATATATGAGTATATGAGGAGTAAGAGTATTTTGTGGCATTAAATGATTAACACATGTTTGGTGTGTCGGTGGACCCCAATAATTGATCGAAATTTGATTATAGCCTGTAAAATCGTCTGTTTATGGATTTCGGTCAATTTCTGTTTAGAATTTGGAAAAACTTTCTTCTACAAAGTTATAGAGAATTGAATTTCCAATAAAAACTCGCGAGATTCGAATTTTCTGATAAAAAAGGTCATTGTTGTGAATTATTGAAGCTCCGGAGTTCTGAAATAATTAATTTTTGGAAGTTTTAATTATTAATTTGAAGAAAAACGTTTTTTTTTGCATTCAAGTGGGCTAACATGTGATATAAATGGGCTGAGATCAGTTGTCTAAGGTGGGCTTGACAATTATATAAATATATTATTATTATATTAAATTTCTGCTTTGGCGTTCTAAGCATTTTCCTATAAATAGGGTGCTTAGGTTAGAATTGAAAATCACATCAGAAACTGAAAACTTCTCTCTCTCTTTCTCTCTCGATATATTGAGCGTATTCTTGTGAGTATTTTAATACTTTGAGTGTTGCTATACGGTGCAAGTTCAAGTCATAGCCTATATCCGGTTTTTCAACTAGAAGTAATGTCTTTACGAGGTAAGGGATGTTATTTTATTCGAAAATGATATTATTTCTTCAATATCATTATGCCGAAATATTGGTTGGAAATTTTTATCAAATTTGGAACTTTTCATGTCGGGGTTACTATTCACGAGTTACTATTCACCGAAAAATAAAATTTTTTTCTTTTCGTCCAAAATATCTATTATGGATACTAACTTTGATTGTATCCATATTTTGATCATTCTTGAATTTTACTCCACTATGATTGTTTATGAGGTATTTTTGGACATAGATAAACTGTAATACGAATCCCTAATATTTGTTCTTTTGCTTCACTGGATTCGTTTTTTTAAAAATAATTTTCATCATCTTCAGTCCTAAATGATGATATTAATAAATATCTTTGGCCTGTAGTGCAAAGAAAAATGATTTTTGATGAATATCTTTGGCCAGTAGTGCAAAGATGAACGGGTGTTTAGATGAACATGACCAACTGATGAATATCTTTGGCCTGTAGTGCAAAGATGAATATTTGATTTCCAGATATATGTTGATTGATGTTACAGGAATAAAATATTGATGATGGACATTTAAATTCATATATAGAAGATAGTAGATTTCATTCTTTACTTAATTCTTCTAATGAATTATTATTTCCGTTGCGAATATTGATGTAAAACTTGTTGTCTATTGTATTCTATTAAATTTTTCCCTGTTGAATACTAACGATAATTTGTTCTATATTATCTTAGTCATAATATTCTTTACTGCGCTAGTTGAGCTCACCCTTTTCCTTTTTGTTCCATTTTTCTTAGGAGGCGAGAATGTAGCGAGTACTAGTCGGGGTATGGAATGATGGTTCTAGAAGTTATTTTAGTAGTCCTCAACATTTTTGTGAAATAATGTATCAATAATTATAATGAGGACTTATTTGAGTGTGGATATTGTCTAGATGACAATATTTGTATTTAAACTCACAGTTCTTATGTTGTAATAATAAAGATGTAGTTATTTCTGTACCATGTATTTTGGCGACTCAGAATGGGGGTTGTATACCTATTTTGGGGGCGTCATAGTTGGTATCAGAGCTTAGGGATATGATCTCTGGCGGAGATAGGGGAATAGAACTAGGAGGGGAGAGACGAGTAAATCCTTCGTTAGTGTGTCCTACCTAAGCTTATTTGTTGGTCGGTCATAATATATGGATATTATGTGATATGTTAATTTGTTAAATTAACCCTTGTTTTATAGCAGTATTTGAGAATGTCGACTGAGAATGTTAACAGTGAAGTAAATGAAATCGTGGAGACACCTGTGCTCACCAACGAGGAGAACGTGCAACAGGCTGGCAATGTTCCTCCTGTGAACAACACCAATGAGCAGATGATGAACGATGGGATGTTTAGAAGCTTTTTACAATTCATGCAAAACCAGACTATAGAGACTCGTGTTCAAAATACAGGTGGAAATGATAGCAATTCACGGTTTGTCACAGCCAAGCAGTTCAAAGAATTGGGACCACCGGAATTTAAGGGAAAGCCGGATCCGATCATGGCGGAAACGTGGGTCAAGCAAATTACCAAGATATTTGATGTCTTGTATCTTGATGTCTTGGGATGCATGGAGGAACAGAAGGTTCCATTCGCCACCTTTATGTTCCGTGGCGAGGCAGACTACTGGTGGGAGTCTGTGAAGCGTACCCATCCATCCGTACTCAGCATGTCTTGGGAGACATTTCAGAAACTGTTCAATGAAAAGTACTTTCCTGAAAGTATTCGTCATATGAAGGAGGTAGAGTTTATTAGACTGGAGCAGAATAATATGACGGTGTCCCAGTACGAGGCGAAGTTTGCAGAGTTATCCAGGTTTGCACCTCATTTGGTGGAGAATGAGGAACGTATGACGCGGATGTTTCTGAGAGGTTTGAAACCTGGCATACGTCAATATCTCATTTCTCATAAATTTTCTCTCTATTCAGATGCTGTCAACAAGGCTCAATTATTAGAGCGAGATAACGAGTATGGTCAACCGAGGGACCACAACCAGGATCATATCGGTGACAATAGTCATCAGAATAGTGATAACCAGCGGAGAAAGAAAAATGCAGACAAGAACGACAACCACTCTGGTGGTAATCGTGGCTATGAAAATAGAAGAAGCGAGTCGGGAGGAGATTTTAAAAAGAGGAGATTCAACAATGACAATACGAAGACGTCAACACCAGCAGCAACTGGTTCCAAGGGAGGAGAACGACCACCGGTTATATGCTATAAGTGCAGAAAAGAAGGACATATCAGCCCAAATTTCCCACAACAGTTTAAGGTATGTTATAATTATGGAAAGGAAGGACATATCTCTCGAGATTGCACTATAGAGAAATCAAGTCCAGCGGGGATGGTGACTCAAAAAACTGTCCCAGAAAAGACAAAGTCAACAGTTCCTAGAAGAGCATTTGTCTTGACTGGTCAACATGCGAGGAACCCAAACGAGGTGATCACGGGTAAGCTAATCATAAATTCATGCGAAGTTTATACCTTGCTAGATACCGGTGCTACCCATTCATTTATTTCTCCTACTTGTGCTCAACGTTTAAATTTGACTCCGGAGAAATTAGACTTTGATTTATCTGTGGAGACTCCGTTAGGAGAAACTTTCATCACATCCACTGTTTATAAATCTTGTTTGATCCAAGTTGGCACCATCACCTTACCTGTTGACCTTATCTCCTTAAAGATACTTGCATTTGACGTGATTTTGGGGATTGATTGGTTAACTACTCATCATGCCAAAATTGATTGTTTTCGTAAGGTTGTTAGTTTTCATATTCCTAACCAACCTGTTGTACGAATTCAAGCAACTAAGGCACTAAAATCAATCGATGTCATATCAAGTCATAAAGCTATTCGTTCATTGAAAAACGGATGTCAAGCTTTCTTAGCCCATGTTATGAATTTGAATAAAGACACGTCAGATTTGAATAATATTCCTGGTGTTATTGATTTTCCTGACGTATTTCCTGAAGAACTTCCCGGTCTACCCCCGGAACGTGAAGTTGAATTTTTTATTGATCTTGAACCTGGTACAAAGCCTATTTCTAAAACCCCATATCGAATGGCTCCTATTGAACTTCAGGAGTTAAAGGTCCAACTATAGGAGTTGTTGGACATCGGTTTCATTCGTCCCAGTACATCTCCTTGGGGTGCTCCTGTTTTATTTGTAAAGAAGAAAGACGGGAGTATGCGACTTTGTATTGACTATCGGGAATTGAATCATGTCACTATCAAGAATAGGTATCCGCTACCTTGTATTGATGACCTGTTTGACCAGTTACAAGGAGCATAATTCTTTTCAAAAATTGATCTTCGTTCTGGATATTATCAGCTGAAGATTAGAATTGAGGATATTCCAAAGACTGTCTTTAGAACTCGGTACGGGCATTATGAATTCTTAGTCATGTCTTTTGGATTGACTAATGCTCCTGCGGCTTTCATGGATATGATAAATCGAGTATTCAAGGATTATTTGGATCAATTCGTTGTTATCTTTATTGATGACATCCTCATATATTCCAAAAGCTGTGAAGATCATGAGCACCATTTGAAGCTGGTACTGCAAAGGCTTCGTGATAGCAAGCTATATGCTAAGTTAAAGAAATACGAGTTCTGGCTTGAGGAAGTAGCATTCCTAGGGCACGTGGTGTCAAAACATGGAGTATCTGTTGACCCGGCGAAGATTGAAGCAATACAAAGTAAGGAACAACCGAAGACGGTGACCGAAGTACGTAGCTTTTTGGCCTTAGCTGGTTATTATCGGAGATTCGTGGAAGGGTTTTCTCGAATCGCTACCCCGTTAACTCAGCTGAGTCAGAAGGATACAAATTTCCTATGGAACGAGGAATGCGAGAAGAGTTTCCAAGAGCTTAAGAGGAGACTCATTTCGGCACTTGTTTTGACAATACCATCTGGTTCAGATGGATTTGTTATCTATAGTGATGCTTCAGGCAAAGGGTTAGGATGTGTTCTCATGCAACATGGGAAAGTCATAGCCTATGCCTCACGACAACTTAAAAAATATGAGAGGAATTACCCTACTCATGATCTAGAGTTGGCAGCAGTCGTTTTCGCGCTAAAGATCTGGAGGAACTATCTATATGGGGAGAAAGTGGAGGTATATTCAGACCATAAAAGTCTCAAATATTTCTTCACTCAAAAAGAACTCAACATGCAGCAATGACGTTGGCTCGAGCTGTTGAAAGATTACGATCACACTATTCAATACCATCCTGGAAAAGCAAACATGGTAGCTGACGCGTTAAGTAGAAGATCGTATGCGGGAATAAGTGCGATGATGTCAAGTATACGTATAGAGCCAACTTTAATAGAAAAAGTTAAGGTTGCTCAAGCCACCGACCCGGAACTGATGCGTATGAAGAAGAAAGTACAAGAAGGTGCTATTTCGGAAGTGAGAATCGATGAAGAAAGAATACTTCGAGTCCACTCTAGACTTTATATTCCTAACGACTCTAATTTGAAGTACAAGATTATGACGGAGGCACACAATACACCATTTGCGATCCATCTTGGAAGTACCAAAATGTATCGTGATCTTTGACATATATTTTGGTGGAACAATATGAAGAGAGAGATTACAAAGTTTATATCGATGTGTTTAACTTGTCAACGTGTAAAGGCGGAGCATCAAGTGTCAAAGGGTCCATTGCAACCACTTGAGATTCCAAAATGGAAGTGGGAACACATTACCATGAATTTCGTTACAGTTTCTCAAGGTATAAATGCTATTTGTGTGATTATTGATAGATTAACCAAGTCTACTCATTTCCTGCCGATACGGGAGACTTATTCCCTTGAACGTCTTGCTAGTATGTACGTGAATGAGATTGTAAGGTTGCATGGCATGCCAGTATCCAAAGTTTTGGATCGTGACCCAAGATTCACTTCAAGATTTTGGGTTAGCTTGCAAAAAGCTATGGGCACGGATTTACGATTTAGTTCGGCATACCATCCTCAAACGGACGGGCAATCAGAGAGGACTATTCAAACTCTTGAAGATCTATTAAGACTTTGTGTCCTAGATTTCAAAGGGAGTTGGGATAAGTGCCTACCATTGGTGGAATTCTCCTACAATAACAGTTATCAGGCAAGTATAGGTGTGGCTCCATTTGAAGCATTGTATGGACGAAAGTGCCGCTCTCCAGTATGTTGGGATGAGGTGGGAGAAGCAATGTTGTTAGGACCAGAGTTGGTACGAATGACTACAGAGAAGATCCAAACGATTCGACAACGTATACAAACGGCACAGGATCGACAAAAGAGTTATGCAGATTTTCATTGAAAGGACGTGAAATTTGACACTGAGGATCATGTATTGTTGCGTGTGGCTCCATGGAAAGGAGTTACAAGATTTGGAAAGAGAGAAAAGCTCAATCCACGATTTATTGGTCCATTTCAGATTCTTAACCGAGTGGGAAATGTGGCATATAGACTCGCGTTACCTCCAAATATGTCTCGTGTTCATAAAGTTTTTCATATATCTATGTTACGTAAATATGTGAAAGACCCAAATCACATTATTGAGTTAGAACCGGACGAGATAGCTGCAGACTTAACGTACGAAGAGGTACCTGTCAAGATCTTGGATAGGAAGGAGCATGTCCTATGCACGAAGGTCATACCACAAGTTAAAGTTTTGTGGAGAAACCATGCTATTGAGGAAATGACCTGGGAGTTAGAAACAGAAATGAAAGCGAGGTATCCTCATCTTTTCGAAACACCAGGTACGTACGTCATTTTCGAGGATGAAATTTCATAAGGAGGGGAGATTGTAAGACCCCAAATTATTAATAAATGAAATTTAATTTCCTCTATTTATTATTTGAAATAGTAAGGGTTAAATTGATTAATGAGGTTAGTTATGGGTAAAATGCGCAAATATTTCAAATAAGCAGGTGGTTATAAAATATTCATTGTTGTCGGGGAATATTCGTTTGGTCGTGGAATATTCTTCCTGTTGGGGAATTTTCGTACGACGGCGCAGCCTTGTGTGGGCCCTATAACGGAAAGCGATTGGATGAAGAAAACGACAAAAATAAGTTGTTTATAAATAATGGCGTAGTTGTTACCGTTAATACTGTTGGAATACCCGGTGGTTAAAACACAGTAATACGCGTTGTTGCACAGTAGCACACGATATTGCACCAATTATTAATTTTTACGTAAGAAGGCATTACTCAATAATTGTTACAGTAATTACTGTTCAGTATTTTATTTTATTGATTCAATAATTGCTGCGCTGATATTTTATATTACTGTTATTTTAATAATTGTCACTACACAGTATTTTCTATTATCGGAGCAATAATTCATATTATCTGAATAATATTATTAGATAATATTATTGGCAATGTCTAGAAAGTTCTGTCTAAGGAAAGGTTTGGTCATCTAATTGCGCGCCAGTAAGAAGAGATCCTTATTGGAAAGCCCCCTCTTTCCTAAGAACTTCCTGGTTGTCAGTATTGTGATTCTGTAATATTATTTATGAATAATTAATTATTGATTTATATGATGAGGAAAATATTGATTTTATATGGATATAGATGGAAAAAAAATTTAATGTGACAATTGTTGAAAATTTATAGTTTATCTTTTCTGATAAAATAATATTTTATTATAATGGTGATATTTTTACAATGAATGTGGGATGTATGAGTATATGAGGAGGAATAGTATTTTGTGACATTAAATGATTAACACATGTTTGGTGTGTCGGTGGACCCCAATAATTGATCGAAATTTGATTATAGCCTGTAAAATCGTCTGTTTATGAATTTCGGTCAATTTCTGTTTGGAATTTGGAAAAACTTTCTTCTGCAAAGTTATAGAGAATTGAATTTCCTATAAAAAATCGCGATATTCGAATTTTCTGATAAAAAAGGTCATTGTTGTGAATTATTGAAGTTCCGTAGTTCTGAAATAATTGATTTTTGGAAGTTTTAATTATTATTTTGAAGAAAAACGTTTTTTTTGCATTCAAGTGGGCTAACATGTGATATAAATGGGCTAAGATCAGTTGTCTAAGGTGGGCTTGACAATTGTATAAATATATTATTATTATATTAAATTTTCTACTTTGGTGTTCTAAGCATTTTCCTATAAATAGGGTGCTTAGGTTAGAATTAAAAATCACACCAGAAACTAAAAACTTCTCTCTCTTTCTCTCTCGATATATTGAGCATATTCTTATGAGTATTTTAATACTTTGAGTGTTGCTATACGGTGCAAGTTCAAGTCATAGCCTATATCCGGTTTTTCAACTAGAAGTACTGTCTTCACGAGGTAAGGGATGTTATTTTATTCGAAAATGATATTATTTCTTCAATATCATTATGCCAAAATATTGGTTAGAAATTTTTATCAAATTTGAAGCTTTTCATGTCGGGGTTACTATTCACGAGTTACTATTCACCGAAAAATAAATTTTTTTTCTTTTTGTCCAAAATATCTATTATGGATACTAGCTTTGATTGTATCCATGTTTTGATCATTCTTGAATTTTACTCCACTTTGATTGTTTATGAGGTATTTTTGGACATGGATAAACTGTAATACGAATCCCTAATATTTGTTCTTTTGCTTCACTGAATTCGTTTTCTTTAAAATATTTTTCATCATCCTCAGTCCTAAATGATGATATTAATGAATATCTTTGGCCTGTAGTGCAAAGATAAATAATTTTTGATGAATATCTTTGGCCAGTAGTGCAAAGATGAACGAGTTTTTAGATGAACATGACCAACTGATGAATATCTTTGGCCTGTAGTGCAAAGATGAATATTTGATTTCCAGTTATATGTTGATTGATGTTACAGGGATAAAATATTGATGATGGACTTTTAAATTCATATATAGAAGATAGTAGATTTCATTCTTTACTTAATTCTTCTAATGAATTATTATTTCCGCTGCGAATATTGATGTAAAACTTGTTGTCTATTGTATTCTATTAAATTTTTCCCTGTTGAAGACTAACGATAATTTGTTCTATATTATCTTAGTCATAATATTCTTTACTGGGCTAGTTGAGCTCACCCTTTTCCTTTTTTTTCCATTTTTCTTAGGAGGCGAGAATGTAGGGAGTACTAGTCGGGGTATGGAATGATGGTTCTAGAAATTATTTTAGTAGTCCTCAACATTTTTGTGAAATAATGTATCAATAATTATAATGAGGACTTATTTGAGTGTAGATATTGTCTAGATGACAATATTTGTATTTAAACTCACAGTTCTTATGTTGTAATAATAAAGATGTAGTTGTTTCTGTACCATATATTTTGGCGACTCAGAATGGGTGTTGTATACCTATTTTGGGGGCGTCACAGTTGGTATCAGAGCTGAGGGATATGATCTCTGACGGAGATCAGGGAATAGAACTAGGAGGGGAGAGACGAGTAAATCCTTCGCTAGTGTGTCCTACCTAAGCTTATTTGTTGGTCGGTCATAATATAGGGATATTATGTGATATGTTAATTTGTTAAATTAACCCTTGTTTTATGGCAGTATTTGAGAATGTCGATTGAGAATGTTAACAGTGGAGTAAATGAAATCGTGGAGACACCTGTGCTCACCAACGAGGAGAACGTGCAACAGGTTGACAATGTTCCTCCTGTGAACAACACCAATGAGCAGATGATGAACGATGGGATGTTTAGAAGCTTTTTGCAATTCATGCAAAACCAGACGAGGGAGACTCGTGTTCAAAATACAGGTGGAAATGATAGCAATTCACGGTCTGTCACAGCCAAGCAGTTCAAAGAATTGGGACCACCGGAATTTAAGGGAAAGCCGGATCCGATCATGGCGAAAACGTGGGTCAAGCAAATTACCAAGATATTTGATGTCTTGGGATGCACGGAGGAACAGAAGGTTCCATTCGCCACCTTTATGTTCCGTGGCAAGGCAGACTACTGGTGGGAGTCTGTGAAGCGTACCCATCCATCCGTACTCAGCATGTCTTGGGAGACATTTCAGAAACTGTTCAATGACAAGTACTTTCCTGAAAGTATTCGTCATATGAAGGAGGTAGAGTTTATTAGACTAGAGCAGAATAACATGACGGTGTCCCAGTACGAGGCGAAGTTTGCAGAGTTGTCCAGGTTTGCACCTCATTTGGTGGAGAATGAGGAACGTATGACGCGAATGTTTCTGAGAGGTTTGAAACCCGGCATACGTCAATATCTCATTTCTCATAAATTTTCTCTCTATTCAGATGTTGTCAACAAGGCTAAATTATTAGAGCGAGATAACGAGTACGGTCAACCGAGGGACCACAACCAGGATCATATCGGTGACAACAGTCATCAGAATAGTGATAACCAGCAGAGAAAGAAAAATGCAGACAAGAATGGCAACCACTCTGGTGGTAATCGTGGCTATGAAAATAGAAGAAGCGAGTCGGGAGGAGATTTTAAAAAGAGGAGATTCAACAATGACAATACGAAGACGTCAGCACCAGCAGCAACTGGCTCCAAGGGAGGAGAACGACCACTGGTTATATGCTATAAGTGCATAAAAGAAGGACATATCAGCCCAAATTTCCCACAACAGTTTAAGGTATGTTATAATTGTGGAAAGGAATGACATATCTCTCGAGATTGCACTGTAGAGAAATCAAGTCTAGCGGGGATGGTGACTCAAAAAGCTGTCCCAGAAAAGGCAGAGTCAACGGTTCCTGGAAGAGCGTTTGTCGTGACTGGTCAACATGCGAGGAACCTAAACGAGGTGATCACGTGTAAGTTAATCATAAATTCATGCGAAGTTTATACCTTGCTGGATACCGGTGCTACCCATTCATTTATTTCTCCTACTTGTGCTCAACGTTTAAACTTGACTCAGGAGAAATTAGACTTTGATTTATCTGTGGAGACTCCGTTAGGAGAAACTTTCATCACATCCACTGTTTATAAATCCTGTTTGATCCAAGTTGGCACCATCACCTTACCTGTTGACCTTATCTCCTTAAAGATACTTGTATTTGACGTGATTTTGGGGATTGATTGGTTAACTACTCATCATGCCAAAATTGATTATTTTCGTAAGGTTGTTAGTTTTCATATTCCTAACCAACCTGTTGTACGAATTCAAGCAACTAAGCCACTAAAATCAATCGCTGTCATATCAAGTTATAAATCTATTCGTTTATTGAAAAACGAATGTCAAGCTTTCTTAGCCCGTGTTATGGATTTGAATAAAGACACGTCAGATTTGAATAATATTCCTGTTGTTATTGATTTTCCTGACGTATTTCCTGAAGAACTTCCCGGTCTACCCCCGGAATGTGAAGTTGAATTTTTTATTGATCTTGAACCTGGTACAAAGCCTATTTCTAAAACCCCATATCGAATGGCTCCTATTGAACTTCAGGAGTTAAAGGTCCAACTATATGAGTTGTTGGACATCGGTTTCATTCGTCCTAGTACATCTCCTTGGGGTGCTCCTGTTTTATTTGTAAAGAAGAAAGATGGGAGTATACGACTTTGTATTGACTATCGGGAATTGAACCATGTCACTATCAAGAATAGGTATCCGCTACCTCGTATTGATGACCTGTTTGACCAGTTACAAGGAGCACAATTCTTTTCAAAAATCGATCTTCGTTCTGGATATCATCAGCTGAAGATTAGAATTGAGGATATTCCAAAGACTGCCTTTACAACTCGGTACGGGCATTATGAATTCTTAGTCATGTCTTTTGGATTGACTAATGCCCCTGCGGCTTTCATGGTTATGATGAACCGAGTATTCAATGATTATTTGGATCAATTCGTTGTTGTCTTTATTGATGACATCCTCATATATTCCAAAAGCCGTGAAGATCATGAGCACCATTTGAAGCTGGTACTGCAAAGGCTTCGTGATAGCAAGCTATATGCTAAGTTAAAGAAATACGAGTTCTGGCTTGAGGAAGTAGCATTCCTAGGGCACGTGGTGTCAAAACATGGAGTATCTGTTGACCCGGCGAAGATTGAAGTAATATAAAGTTGGGAACAACCGAAGACGGTGACTGAAGTACGTAGCTTTTTGGGCTTAGCTGGTTATTATCGGAGATTCGTGGAAGGGTTTTCTCGAATCGCTATCCCGTTAACTCAGCTGACTCGGAAGGATAAAAAATTCGTATGGAGTGAGGAATGCGAGAAGAGTTTCCAAGAGCTTAAGAGGAGACTCATTTCGGCACCTGTTTTGACAATACCATCTGGTTCGGATGGATTTGTTATCTATAGTGATGCTTCAGGCAAAGGGTTAGGATGTGTTCTCATGCAACATGGGAAAGTCATAGCCTATGCCTCACGACAACTTAAAGAATATGAGAGGAATTACCCTACTCATGATCTAGAGTTGGCAGCAGTCGTTTTCGCGCTAAAGATCTGGAGGCACTATCTATATGGGGAGAAAGTGGAGATATATTCAGACCATAAAAGCCTCAAATATTTCTTCACTCAAAAAGAACTCAACATGCGGCAACGACGTTGGCTCGAGCTGTTGAAAGATTACGATCACACTATTCAATACCATCTTGAAAAAGCAAACGTGGTAGCTGACGCGTTAAGTAGAAGATCATATGCAGGAATAAGTGCGATGATGTCAAGTATACGCATAGAGCCAACTTTAATAGAAAAAGTTAAGGTTGCTCAAGCCACCGACCCGGAGCTGATGCGTATGAAGAAGAAAGTACAAGAAGGTGCTATTCCGGAAGCGAGAATAGATGAAGAAAGAATACTTCGAGTCTACTCTAGACTTTGTGTTCCTAACGACTCTGATTTAAAGTACAAGATTATGATGGAGGCACACAATACACCATTTGCGATCCATCCTGGAAGTACCAAAATGTATCGTGATCTTCGACATACATTTTGGTGGAACAATATGAAGAGAGAGATTGCAAAATTTATATCGATGTGTTTAACTTGTCAACGTGTAAAGGCGGAGCATCAAGTGCCAAAGGGTCCATTGCAACCACTTGAGATTCCGAAATGGAAGTGGGAACACATTACCATGGATTTAGTTATGGGTCTTCCTACGGTTTCTCAAGGCAAAAATGCTATTTAGGTGATTGTTGATAGATTAACCAAGTCTGCTCATTTCCTGCCGATACAGGAGACTTATTCCCTTGAACGTCTTGCTAGTATATACGTGAATGAGATTGTAAGGTTGCATGGCATGCTAGTATCCATAGTTTCGGATCGTGACCCAAGATTCACTTCAAGATTTTGGGTTAGCTTGCAAAAAGCTATGGGCACGGATTTACGATTTAGTTCGGCATATCATCTTCAAACGGACGGGCAATCAGAGAGGAATATTCAAACTCTTGAAGATCTATTAAGACTTTGTGTTCTAAATTTCAAAGGGAGTTGGGATAAGTGCCTACCATTGGTGGAATTCTCCTACAATAACAGTTATCAGGCAAATATAGGTGTGGCTCCATTTGAAGCATTGTATGGACGAAAGTGCCGCTCTCCAGTATGTTGGGATGAGGTGGGAGAAGCAACGTTGTTAGGACCAGAGTTGGTACGAATGACTACAGAGAAGATCCAAACGATTCGACAACGTATACAAACGGCACAGGATCGACAAAAGAGTTATGAGGATTTTCATTGAAAGGACATAGAATTTGACATTGGGGATCATGTATTGTTGCGTGTGGCTCCATGGAAAGGAGTTACAAGATTTGGGAAGAGAGGAAAGCTCAATCCACGATTTATTGGTCCATTTCAGATTCTTGACCGAGTAGAAAATGTGGCCTATAGACTCGCGTTACCTCCAAGTATGTCTCATGTTCATAATGTTTTTCATATATCTGTGTTACGTAAATATGTGAAAGACCCAAATCACATTATTGAGTTAGAACCAGACGAGATAGCTGAAGACTTAACATACGAGGAGGTACCTGTCAAGATCTTGGATAGGAAGGAGCATGTCATACCACAAGTTAAAGTTTTGTGGAGAAACCATGCTATTGAGGAAATGACCTCGGAGTTGGAAACGGAAATGAAAGCGAGGTATACTCATCTTTTCGAAACACCAGGTACGTACGTCAATTTCGAGGACGAAATTTCATAAGGAGGGGAGGTTGTAAGACCCCAAATTATTAATAAATGAAATTTAATTTCCTCTATTTATTATTTGAAATAGTAAGGGTTAAATTGATTAATGAGGTTAGTTATGGGTAAAATGCGCAAATATTTCAAATAAGCAGGTGGTTATAAAATATTCATTGTTATCGGGGAATATTCGTTTGGTCGTGGAATATTTTTCCTGTCGGGGAATATTCGTACGACGGCGCAGCCTTGTGTGGGCCCCATAACGGAAAGCGATTGGGTGAAGAAATCGACAAAAACAAGTTGTTTATAAATAACGGCGTAGTTGTTACCGTTAATACTGTTGGAATACCCGGTGGTTAAAACACAGTAATACGCGTTGTTGCACAGTAGCACACGGTATTGCACCAATTATTGATTTTTACGTAAGAAGGCATTACTCAATAATTGTTACAGTAATTACTGTTCAGTATTTTATTTTATTGATTCAATAATTGCTGCGTTGATATTTTATATTACTGTTATTTTAATAATTGTCACTACACAGTATTTTTTATTATCGGAGCAATAATTCATATTATCTGAATAATATTATTAGATAATATTATTGGCAATGTCTAGAAAGTTCTGTCTAAGGAGAGGTTTGGTCATCTAATTGCGCGTCAGTAAGGAGAGATCCTTATTGGAAAGCCCCCTCTTTCCTAGGAACTGCCTAGTTGTCAGTATTGTGATTCTGTAATATTATTTGTGAATAATTAATTAGTGATTTATATGATGAGAAAAATATTAATTTTATGTGGATATAGATGGAGAAAATTTTTAATATGACAATTGTTGAAAATTTATATTTTATCTTTTCTGATAAAATAATATTTTATTATAATGGTGATATTTTTACAATGAATGTGGGATATATGAGTATATGAGGAGGAAGAGTATTTTGTTGCATTAAATGATTAACACATGTTTGGTGTGTCGGTGGACCCCAATAATTGACCAAAATTTGATTATAGCCTGTAAAATCGTCTGTTTATGGATTTCGGTCAATTTGTGTTTAGAATTTGGAAAAACTTTCTCCTGCAAAGTTGTAGAGAATTGAATTTCCTATAAAAAGTTGCGAGATTCAAATTTTCTGATAAAAAAGCTATTTGTTGTGAATTATTGAAATTCCGGAGTTCTGAAATAATTGATTTTTGGAAGTTTTAATTATTATTTTGAAGAAAAACTTTTTTTTGCATTCAAGTGGGCTAACATGTGATGCCCCCAAAATAGGTATACAACACTCATTTTGAGTCGCCAAATACATGGTATAGAAAGCAAACTACAACTTCAATAATACAAATGTCGTGCAAAATACGACAACACATACTGTGAGTTTAAATACAAATATTATCTTCTAGACAATATCCACACTCAAATAAATCTCCATTACAATTATTCAAATACTATTTTACAGAAATAGTGAGGACTGCTAAAACATCTTTCTAGAACCATCACTCCATACCCCGACTAGATCCTGCTATGTTCTCACCTCCTGAGAAGAAAAATGGAACAAAAAGGAAAAGGGTGAGCTCAACTAGCCCAGTAAAGGATATTATGACTAAGATAATATACAAACAAATTATCGTTAGTCTTCAACAGGGAAAAATCTGATAGAATATAATCGACAACAAGTTTTAGATCAACAACTGCAGCGGAAACATCAAACCATTAGAAGAGTCAAGTAGAGAAAGAATTCTACTATCTTCTAAGATTTAAAAGTCCATCATCAATATTTTATCCCTATAACATCAATTAATAATCATCTTTATCCAAATATTCATCTTTGCACTACAGGCCAAAGATATTCATTTGTATCACCTGTCAGTCATGTTCATCTCAACACCTGTTCATCTTTGCACTACAGGCCAAAGATATTCATCAAGTAATCATACATCTTTGCACTACAGGCCAAAGATATTCATTAATATCATCATTTAGGACTGAGGATAATGAAAAATATCTTAAAGAGAACGAATCCAATGAGACAGAAGGACAAATAGTAGGGATTCATATAACAGTTTATCCAAGATCAATAATACTTCATAATAATCAATTGTGAAGCAAAATTCAAAAATAAAGATCAAAACATGGATACAATCAAAGATAGTAACCATAATAGACATCTTGAACAAAAAAGAAAAATTTTATTTTTCGGTGAATAGTGCCGTATTCGTGAATAGTGCCGTATACGTGAATAGTGTCGTATACATGAATAGTAACCCCGACACAAAAAGTTCCAAATTTGATAAAAACTCATATCAATATTTCAGCATAATGATATTGAAGAAAATAATATCATTTAAGAAGAAAATAATATCCCTTACAAATATCAAACGAAAATAATATTCATTACGAATATTAAACGAATATAATATTTCTCACGAATATTGAAAGAAATAAAATTTCTTATGAATATTGAACAGAAATAATATTCATACGAATACGAAAAATAATATCTCTTCAGAATGTGAAATAAATAATACCCCTTACCTCAAGATATCAGTACTTCTGGTCGGAATACCGGTATAAGGCTGAAAGAAACTTGCTCTGATGAATAGAAACTCTCAAAGTATCTAAATACTCACAAAATACACTCAATAATCTAGAGAGAGAAAGAGAGAAAACTTGTTTCTGGTGTGATTTTCAATTCTAACTTAGCCCTCTATTTATAGGAAAATTTTAGTAGGTTTGACCTGCAACCTGATGGCTTTACCTGCTACTATTCCCACCCACCACATTTGAAATATAATTCAGCACATTTCTTCACCAACCACAAGAGGGGCCCACCAATTCTAGAATTTTCCATCAAAATGATAAACTCCGAAAATTCAACAATTTCTGAACCAGTCATCTCGTAAAATTCATAATAAATCATACGTTCATTTTTAACGGTTCAAAATTTGTGGACATATACTCAACTTATATATGTATAACATATCCAAAAATTACCACGATCCAACGGTCGGATTAAAAATTATAACACCCGCAATATTTCTCAAAAACCCTGATTTGATTTTTAATACCTCCATTCCGATAAAAATACTGATAAAACACCTCAACATTAACTCCTTCATTTTTAACCACAAAAATATATCCCTCATTTATATCCACATAAAATAAATATTTCCTTATCATATGAATAAATAATTAATTATTCACAAATAATATTACAGAATCACATTTATGACAACCAGGCCGTTCCCAGGAAAGAGGGGGCTTTCCAATAAGGATTTCTCCTTACTGGCGCGCAATTAGATGACCAAACCTCTCCTTAGACAGAACTTTCTAGACATTGCCAATAATGTTATCTAATAATATTATTCAAATAATATGAATTATTGATCTGATAATGGAAAATACTGTGCAGCAACAATTATTGAAACAACAATAATATAAAATACTAATGCAACAATTATTGAATCAATAAAATAAAATATTGAACAATAACTACTGTAACAATTATTGAGTAGTGCCTTCTTACGTAAGAATCAATAATTGGTGCAATACCGTGTGCTACTGTATTTTAACCACCGGGTATTCCAACAGTATTAACGGTAACAACTACGCCGTTATTTATAAATAACGTATACTTGTCATTTTCTTCATCCAATCGCTTTCCGTTATGGGGCCCACACAAGGCTGCGCCGTTGTACGAATATTCCCCGACAGCAAGAATATTCCACAACCAAACGAATATTCCCCGACAAAATGAATATTTTATAACCACTTGCTTATTTTGCAAAATTTACACATTTAACCCATAACCAAAGTATTTGTATCAAATTAACCCCTTATTATTCACAATAATATTTAGAGAAAATTTAATTTTATTCATTAATAAGTTGGGGTCTTACATAACATGTGATATAAATGGGCTGAGATCAGTTGTCTAAGGTGGGCTTGACAATTGTATAAATATATTATTATTATATTAAATTTTCTACTTTGGTGTTTTAAGTATTTTCCTATAAATAGGGTGCTTAGGTTAGAATTGAAAATCACACCAGAAATTGAAAACTTCTCTCTCTTTCTCTCTCGATATATTGAGCGTATTCTTGTGAGTATTTTAATACTTTGAGTGTTGCTATACGGTGCAAGTTCAAGTCATAGCCTATATCTGGTTTTTCAACTAGAAGTACTGTCTTTACGAGGTAAGGGATGTTATTTTATTCGAAAATGATATTATTTCTTCAATATCATTATGCCGAAATATTGGCTGGAATTTTTTATCAAATTTGAAACTTTTCATGTCGGGGTTACTATTCATGAGTTACTATTCACGAGTTACTATTCACCAAAAAATAAAATTTTCTTCTTTTTGTCCAAAATATCTATTATGGATACTAGCTTTGATTGTATCCATGTTTTGATCATTCTTGAATTTTACTCCACTATGATTGTTTATGAGGTATTTTTGGACATGGATAAACTGTAATACGAATCCCTAATATTTGTTCTTTTGCTTCACTGGATTCGTTTTTTTTAAAATATTTTTCATCATCCTCAGTCCTAAATGATGACATTAATGAATATCTTTGGCCTGTAGTGCAAAGAAAAATGATTTTTGATGAATATCTTTGGCCAGTAGTGCAAAGATGAACGAGTGTTTAGATGAACATGACCAACTGATGAATATCTTTGGCCTGTAGTGCAAAGATGAATATTTGATTTCCAGATATATGTTGATTGATGTTACAGGGATAAAATATTGATGATGAACTTTTAAATTAATATATAGAAGATAGTAGATTTCATTCTCTACTTAATTCTTCTAATGAATTATTATTTCCGCTGCGAATATTGATGTAAAACTTGTTGTCTATTGTATTCTATTTAATTTTTTCCTGTTGAAGACTAACGATAATTTGTTCTATATTATCTTAGTCATAATATTCTTTACTGGGCTAGTTGAGCTCACTCTTTTCCTTTTTGTTCCATTTTTCTCAGGAGGCGAGAATATAGCGAGTACTAGTCGGGGTATGGAATGATGGTTCTAGAAGTTATTTTAGTAGTCCTCACCATTTTTGTGAAATAATGTATCAATAATTATAATGAGGACTTATTTGAGTGTGGATATTGTCTAGATGACAATATTTGTATTTAAACTCACAGTTCTTATGTTGTAATAATAAAGATGTAGTTGTTTCTGTACCATATATTTTGGCGACTCAGAATGGGTGTTGTATACCTATTTTGGGGGCGTCACAGCTTGAATTATTATGAAAGCAAAGTTTGGGGGAGTAGTTGACAGAAATTGATTGACATGGCACCTAAGACACCATCCAAGTGACAAAGGGGCGAAGGTTCTGGTTCTTCACCATCCACATGAGCTTTTGACAGACGAAAGTTCACTAGTGAAAATGCCGCGGACAAGTATGATTACTTAGTGTCCAAAGCACTAACTCCTGAGCGGGGTTTGACACCAGATTCCTTCGACGGGCAAATATGTAGGCAAATACATGAGCAAGACTGGGAAGTGCTTACAGATGATCCTGACCCATGATCCTGAGGATAGGGCGCTATTCAGAGCATTTGTGCGGGGTAAACAGGTGTTGTTCAGTCCAGATGCCATCAACGAGTACTACAACCTGCGAACCCTTTCCACATGCCAGTATTCTCAGCTGCGTGACAGCAATCCCGACTATGACCAGATTTTGACTAAGATATCTAAACTAGGCATAATTTAGGTAAAAGGAAGGAAAGGTGGCATAATTTTCTTGAGTAAGGACTTGAGCCGCTATGGAAAGGTCTGGTATGCATTTTTATGCGCAAAGTTATTTCCTTCAATGCATATCAATGAGGTAACAAGGGAGAAAGTGCTATTTCTGTACGCAATTGTGAAAGATTTTGATATTGACATCGGCTCCATCATCAACTTTTCTATACGGCGATGCCTGAGAGGGCTATTTTTCGGCAAACTGCCATACCCATCCCTCATATGTGGGTTATGCAGGCAGGCGGGCGTTCGATGGTCAGGAGATGAACCTGTACAACAGCCTCTCTATCTATTAGACTCCCGAATGATTGCACGATACACTGTCTAGCCCGGAGGGGAGTCTCATCCATGAGGTGTCAATTTATATTTCCAGAGGCTTCTGAGGAAGAAGAAGATGCTGAGGACACCTCGGAGGCTGATGAGTTCTGAGATAATGAGATGATCAGAGAGCAGGAGACTGAGGGGAGTAGAAGGAAATGCAAGTACATGTTCAGTTCTCAATTCCGCAGTCTTCAGAGACAGATGGATGAGAGAGATAAAGATGCGAATAGGAAGATGTCCCGACTGGCAGCGAGGCATGACCATATGTTTAACGCCATGAACACGTCATTTGCCTCTTTGAACGCATCCTTACAAAGTCTAAATCCAGTCGCTACTGCTCATTTTTAGTAGCAGATGCCAGACCCTATGCCATAATACCCACCATCAGATACAGATATAGAAGAGCATCGAATATTTGTTCCACGACCACCGTCACCACCATCTCCACCATCACCTCACGCCTAGATGATTACAGGGAAGTCCTCTTGTGCTTATTGCTATATTCTTACAATGAGGGCATTGTAACTGCTAAGTTTTAAGAATTTTAGTTTAGTTATTTGTTGCATGTTTAGTTTAGTCTATGTTATTTATTTATTTGTTTAATATGCATATATTGTCATGTTTAGTTTAGGATCATTATGTTTGCATTCATGTAGTATAATTGCATAGTAGTTTTACATAGTAGTGTAGTATTGTAAATAGTTTTTTATATTTAGTTTCTTGTTCTGTTATTCTATAAAAAATAATTTTAATTACAAAAATAGTAGTTAGTTTACTGTGTTTATATCATTTATTTCATCTTGCATGTTTCCAGTTGTTAGATAGTTAAAGTCTATTTTGGCCAATGATGAGATTAAAATTGGATAAACAAGTATAGTACTGACTATTAGAGCTTTGATGTGATTTCCTGTTATAAATTGAATCTTTTTCTGTTTTAAACTAGTATAATAAGGATAGCATAGTAAAAACAACTTTGTTGACTGATTGAGTCTAAATTTACACATAATGGAACTCTAAAGGACAATGCTAGTTTGAATGAAAGGAACTCATGAATACGCAGTGATGGTTAAAGTTAGACAAGAACCTAAGTTTGGGGGAAAATTTGGGGTATATAAATTCTTAATTAAAAAAAAGAGAAAAAGAATACATGTAAAAAAATAATAATAAATAAAAATATGAATAAACACCGTGACTAGTCTAGTTTCGTGGCCTTTGTTACTTGAGTAAGTAAGCTTGAGGGGATTGTCTCTACACCTAGCGTCCTAAGGCATTAAATTGTTTGGGAGTCGTTGGTCGAAAGGTCGTTAAGGTAGCATTAAAAAATCTAAGGGAATTAGACATTGCACAGCCATAAGAATTATAAAAAAGAAGAAGAATAAAACGGGAAAAAAAACAAAAAGCCCCCGTAATGACGAATAAAGCATAACCCAATTTGACCCTCGATAGTGGTAACTGTTTGATTTTAGTCGGATCTTGCTTGTTTTTGGATTTCTTGAGTTTATACTGTATGATGCCTTCTAAGAGACCTTTTATGTGTTAAATTTTATTTTATATCAGTTAGCATGATTGTTGAGCACACACGTACTATATCAATGATAACAGTCTAAGATTTAATTATTGATTAAGAAATTAATGATTTATTTTGATATGATGTACTGTCATGTTTACTTGATTTTTCTGAGGCCGGTTGAATGGACTTTAGTCTATCTTATTGCTGGATTCGTAGGCATGTAGATTAGTAGTATTCTATTGCATTGCATTGCATTACGTTTTATGATTGTGCTCGAGGACTAGCACGATTTCAGTTTGGGGGTGTTTGATGAGTGAGTTTTATACCTACGAATCAGACTCTAATTTGGACTTAAACAATGTTGATCCTATATATTTCTGTTCATTTTTACTTGTTTTGTGTTGGTTTTGTATTTAGGGTTGCATTACATGGTATGGTGGTATATTGGTAGCATTATGGCGAAACGTGGCATGCAAAAGCTAAAAATTAGCATGTCTACAAAAATACCCCCCATCGGGGCGGGGGTACATAACCCAAGAATAGAAGCAGCCCCCGTCAGGGTGGGCCCTCATCAGTACAAAAACCCCCGCCGGGGCGGGGGTACGGGGAAAGAAAAAGATGTTTACTTTGTTTAGAATTCTGCAGCTGCGTGGAAGGAACAATTTGGCATGGACTAGGACTATGTTGGGCATCGTTTTATCAGTGTTATACATTACTTATGCTTAGATAACACATCACAACATCAATCAATCACAACAATCAATCAATTCAACTTGAAGCCTTAATTTTTAGATAAGAACATTGAAGGAGAGCAAGGAAGGTCAAGATCACGAAGATTACAGAATTGAAGGCAAAGAAGGGTGGTTTTGTAACTATTCTAATTCTTTAATTCGAATTTGTAATTGGGATGGTGAATTCTCTACTTATTTCAGTTTTTAATTCATTTATGGTGAACTAAATTCTTAATTAGGCTTGCAATGGAGCTTTATTGTTGAACAATGATTTTCATGCCTTAATTTCAGTTTAATAATACTATCAATTCAGTTTATCTATTGTGATTTGCCCTTTACTGTATGAGTTGCTTGATCACCAATTCTGTGTGGATTTATATGGATTCGAGAGATGCTGTATGAATCTAGACTTAATCATTGTAGCATGTATTCTTGAATTCTGTGTTTTAATGGAATCTCGATGAATGTTTAGGATAGAGATATACCTAACATCGCATGTAATCGGGTAAAGAACTTGGAATTTAAACCTTCTTTAGTTTTAATTCACATAGAGATATAATGAATTAGTTAATTAGGGTATTTGAATTAATTCTATCAATTTATGAATTTAAGTTAATATGGTGTTAGTACATCGAGAGATGGCTAATTCTACTTGAGTGTTCTTGATTAATAAACTGAGATAGTGAATTGAACTAGAATAAGGTGTGATAATCAGAGTAGACTTAAAGTGAAATTGTAAGCCTAATTCTCTATTATCTGTTTGAAAATTTACGGTTACTTAGTGTGTTGATTGGTTTGGATTTTTAGTTTCTTAGTTTTTATTAGTTATAATCATTAATTTGAATAGTTTAGTAAAATTGGGTTAATATAAAACTGGTAATTGTTGGATTTAATTTCATACTAGTCTCTGTGGGAACGATACTTTTCTCATCATTATATTACTTGTTGACCACGTACACTTGCGTGTAGAGCGTATATAGATTTTACCCAACAGTTGTTAAGGTGGACATGTTCATTTTCCCTGCTGATTTTATTATCCTGGACTTCGAGGAGGATAGGGAGGTACCGATTATCCTAGACAGACCATTCCTGGCAACTGGAAGGACACTAATAGATGTGCAAAAGAGGGAATTGACTATGAGAGTATTGGACCAGAAGGTAACATTTAATGTATTCAGGTCCATGAAGTATCCCAATGCCTCTGAAGATTGCTTCCAGATTAATGTGATTGACAAATTGGTGTAGGAAGTATTTTTTGAAAACTGCATGTCTGACTCGCTTGAGGTTACTTTGACATGTGCTAGTAATATGGAAGAGCCTACTCATCTTTAGTGTGCTAAGTGGTTGGATGCACCCCAGAGATCGAAACCGTTCCAGCGACAGTTCGAATCTCTAAATGATCAAGAAGCACCCACTTCCAAATCACAACCCTCAATCATAGAACCGCATGTCCTTGATCTTAAGCCCTTGCTAAGCCATTTGTGGTATGCGTATTTAAGGGAGTCATCCACCTTGCCAGTTATTATTTCTGTATCTTTAGATGAGGCTCAGGAAGTGAAGCTACTTCAAGTTCTCAGACAGTATAAAATAGCCTTGGGGTGGTCTATCGCAGATATTAAAGGTATCAGTCCATCTTTCTGCATGCACAAAATCATACTCGAGGAGGGGTCTAAGCCTTCTATTGAACATCAGAGGCGGTTGAACCCCATTATGAAGGAGGTGGTTTGTAAAGAAATTATCAAGTTACTAGACGCGGGCATTATCAACCCAATCTCTGATAGTCCATGGGTGAGTCTTGTGACGAATGATTTGTTTGAATTGTGATTCTGGGGACAGAATCCTTGTAAGGAGGGAAGGATGTAACAATCCAAAATTTTAATTATAATTTTAAATATTTATTGAATTATATAAATATTTAATGGATGTGTTTATCGTTGAATAAGTATGAATTGATTTGATTAATTATTTGTTAAATAAATAGTTAAAAAAATTAGTTATTATGAGATAGTATTCTAATTTAATTTAATAATTAAGTTAGAGAGTTTATAATGATTAAATGAATTATTTTAATGATATGTTAATTTGAATTGTGATTAAAATGATGTGTTAGTTGATTAAATAAAATTAAAGTAGTTTTAATTTAGTTTGCCAAACAAGGCTTAAATATATTAAGTCTTTAATTTTAAATAGTTCTGCCAAACGGAGCCTTATGGCTTTTGGTTTTCTTTTAAATTTTTGAATTATAATAATATAAAATAAATAAATAAAATATATTTAATCTATACGTTATCTTCTGTAACTGATAATAATTAGCAGGCTTATTATTGCAATATCAGTTTTTATTTTGACGCATACTTTTATTAGTTAGTTTTGTTTACGCTCCAGAAAATTGCTAAGTTTAAGAAAAGAGTTTTCGGAGAGAAATTTTGAGAGAGAAAGGGTTCTGAAATTCCAAAACAATTCTCAGTGGTTATCAAGTAGTTTCAAAGCAACAAAATGTATGTTATATAATCTTAACATATATGTTTTATGGTATAATTCCTTAGTCTCTATGTTCTTGAAATTCACTGTGTTTTATAGTATAATTTCTGTAATTCATATTCTTATAGTAGGTTATGAAATTATGAAGTTGTAATAGTATAACTATCCTATACATATACATATAGGTGATTGTATGATGAGCATATATAAGTATGTGATTGTGTGAATTACGTCAAAAAGAAGGAAATTGGTTTTTACAGTAAAAATATATGCATGAACATGTTTTGTAAGATAACAAAATTAGTATATGTTAATTGTGAAATTATGAAATTGAACTGTGATTATGTTAATTGGGTATGAAATAAACAGAACGTGGTTCAAAGGAATCAAATTGGTATTATAGTGTTCACTGTGTTAAACAACTGTCAATAATGGAGTTTTGGGTTTTAAAACAGTGCTTTCAAGGATTTAATTTTCTTAAATTGTTGTTTAAGTTGTGCTAAATTGGTATATATATGCTTGGTAATATCTATGTGTGATTTACATAAGTTATATATGTGAATTTAGCTGCTAAAAACTGTTAATCAGACTAAAATTGGTCTTCGTGCTCGGTTCTGTAAGTTTCGACGCCTCAGCGCCAAAGTCAGAGCTGTAGCCCAACAACCCACGCCACAGCGCCGAAGTCAGCGCCAACTTCGCGCTGCAGCGCCGCTGCCTGGCATAGTTCTCGCGCCACAGCGCCGGACCCTAGCCGCAGCGCTGCCCACAGTGTAAACTGTGGCACTGCGGCTCCGGTTTGCAGTAGGTTCAAAAATGACTTTTGTTTTGCACAAAAGTCTGTAATTGTTGATGTAATGCGATATAATAATTGTTAAACATGTAATTTTGTTATTGAGGTGTTATAGTACTATGAATGAGCATATAATTAACACTTAACGAGCATTATTATTATTTTATTGGTATAATTTGGTTATGTGATTGAAAATCAAACCATACGTGATGTAGAGATATAGAGTGTTGGAAATGACTGATTATGTCATGATGACATGTATATAGGATAATTGTGATTCGGATTACTTGGTTTAGCCTACAAGCAAGGCAAGTTTCCTTACCCTATCTCGATTATAATTACGCAAGTTTTCTAACTCTACATTTTCGTTGAGTAAATTACTTTCATTGAGCAAGCAATGTTTCTAATTTGATTGCAATTACGCAAGTTATCTAACTCAATATCGAGTTGTTATTTTTCAAGCACGTTAGTGGATAGTTATTGTTGATGATTCCACATTTAATATTATTATTGAATATTCGTATTATTTTTATGTTGAGCAAGTTATTCTTGTCTTTAACTTGTTAGTTAGAATGCAAGTTTATATATCCTGATATATTAATGTTGAACAAGTTTTATCGTTCAAATTACTATTTGTTATGCATGCTTAGAAATAAATTCTAAATAACCTTGGCTTAACATTGTTCAAGCAAGGTATGTTATAATTATTCAACGTTTATGCTCTTAGCTTATTCCTAAAGCATGATCTTAAATTTACAATGTCGATTCAGTTATGATTATTCCATAGCAGAACGTTATTATCTTTTATTCAACTAATCCTTAGTTAATGACCGTTGAATTCTAAATTACCTTGAAATGTATCCAAACCAAACTTACTTTGGGGCGGACTTGTACTCTAAATACTGAGATGAGCAACCCTATTATTAGGGGTTTACGCTTAGCGTTGAAATATTTGTGCACAATACATTGTACGAAGGACTGATCCCTTTAAGTACGAGGAGTCCTTATAGTCTTATGACTATTAAAGTTTAAGTTGAAAGATTACGTATAACTGTGGACATAGTTCGTGGTCTTAGGACCCTCAAATATATGATTCAAAATTTTGATTATCTTTAATAGAACATATTGTTCAGTTCTATTGAGCCTATTATTTGGCAATTGTTGTAAAGATTTATTCATTATCATTTCAAGTGAGCGTTGTTTGCTCACTCTTGCTTATATAACTATTACAGCTAAAGTCGAGAAGGTCGATATTCCTAGCACCAGTAAAGGAAAGGGAAAGATGAACAAGTATTGAAGGCTTGTAATCATGTTGACATTTTATTATCAGACTTTATTTTAATGATTGTAATGAAGTTATTTAATTTTTCGCATTTGAATGATTGTATTTAAAGATTAGATAACTTGGGAGATTTTTATTAATGTAATCCTTTAATGGGAAGGTTTATTATTAAATTTTATTATGATTGGGTAGTTAGACAAGAATGTTTTTATTAGGTGAACACCAAATCTTGAGGGAATGAAGTACCCGGATTTGGGGGTGTCACAAGTTGGTATCAAAGCTTTAGTTTATGAACCTTAGGTGGGGGGAAAGCCTTAGGAAGTAACATTTGAAAAGATAGTGGTGATAAACTTTTATCGGGTTCTAAGGAAGAAGTAATAAAACACTTATGTGCTTATGTGATTACAACTTATGTTCTCGTGAGTGTCGAGTAGTAATGATTAATAATTAAAACTTAAAATTTTGTTGTCAGAATGACTAATGTTGGAGAATCTAGTCAGGCTAGGGAGAAAGGACCTCAGATGCCTAGAGTGGAGGAGTCTCATGACATTCAGGTGGTTTGGGAACAACTACTTCCACGGGAGTCAGCCCCGTTGGTCACAGTGGTTGAAGGTGAGGATGATGATGTGGAAACGGATGAGGAGAATCTCGTTGAGCTACCACAGTCGAATGATGATGACGAGGACGAGGAGGAAGAGATTTCACTGAACTCGATAGCTGCTCGTATGTACTGTAACGACCCCAAAATAGGTCCATTCCATCCAACCTATTCTGAGTCGTCAAATACATGGTACAGAAAATAACTACAACTTTATTACAACAATTGTCGTGCAAAATACAACAACACATATGCTGTGAGTTTAGATACAAATATATACCAAATGTGACTCACGTCCCAATCGTGGACAGCACCTCACAATGATACCTTACATAAAGGTATAGTCAAAAACTGTTTTAGAAATTAGAATATTTGGGAAGTGCTCAAGAAAACCTTCGTACATAGGAGGCCATGCATCTAGGTTATGATAGATATCATATGACCACAGAATTATCCTTGGTTGACCCAATAGACCCCAAAGAAAAACGAGAAGTTTACTATCATATTCTTCTCAATGGTGAGTCTTCTCTTGACATATCATTATCTCCACTGTCTCTAATTGAAAACTATACTTCAAACAAACACCAAGATTATATAGGTAGTGCTCGTAAAGATACTCAGCAAGTGGATGAGCACAACCCTGTCTTATGATGACACGAGGTTGTATGTCGTTAGACATCTTGCATGATAGTGACAAAACACCCTTCCAACGTTGGGTTCGCCTCACCCTATTTTCTTCACCAAATATAACTACTAAATGATGACCACCATTCTATTCCCTTGTTACCCCCGCTCGACCCAGCTACACTCTTATTACCTGAAAGAAATTTTGAAATAGAAGGGTGAGCACAACTAGCTCAGTAAAGAATATCATGAATAAAGATAAATAAATTATCAATAGCCTTCAACAGTAATAAATCAGAGATTTAGAACATATGGTAGATGATAAAATTTTCAACCATAGTTACAGCGGAACGAGCAATCCATTAGAAGAGTCAAATAGACTATAAAGTCTATTATCTTCTCCATGTTAAAAATCCACCAACAATGTTTTATCCCTGTAACATCACTCAACAGTTCCTTTCCACAATCATATGAATAACTCATAATCATAACTGTGATTCTAAATTTTTCTTCGCACCCAGGACGAAGGATATTTTCATCACCTGTCTTTACCTGAAACATCAAAGATCATGGTTATACCAAATCACAGTTCCTGTTCATAATCATGCTAATAAATCCATCTTCGCACTATGGCCAAAGATATTCATCAACAAACCATCTTTGCACTACGGGCCAAAGATATTCAACAACAGTTCATCTTCGCACTATAGGCGAAAGATATTCATCAATAATTCATCTTTGCACTACAGGCCAAAAATATTCATCAATAGTTTATATTTGCACTACAGGCCAAAGATATTCATCAACAGACCATCTTTGCACTACAGGCCAAAGATATTCATCAACAGACCATCTTTGCACTACAGGCCAAAGATATTCCTCAACAGTTCATATTTGCACTGCAGGCCAAATATATTCATATCTCAAAGAAATATATAATCATTTCAGAATTACATAAACAATAATTATAACCATGTTGATCAATTCACCTTTACACTTAAGCTAAAGATATTCAGTTATAAATTCAATGGTCATAATCATACCAGTCAACAATTTAACTTTGCACTACTGGCCAAAGAGAACCCATAGTCACGATCATACCAATAATCTACCCATCTTTACACTCAAGTGAAAGAGAATTTCAACATCAGGGTTATAAAAATGTTATATATGATAATAAAAATAATATGATCAACTTATAGTTTTAATCTCAAGAGTAATATTCATAAATCAACTATAATTTGGTCTGAAAAAGAAACCAATTTTGTCGTGAATAGTAACTCGTGAATAGTAACTCATGAATAGTAACTCGTGAATAGTAATTCATGAATAGTAACTCGACATGAAAAAGGTAGAAATTTTACAATAAAATCCATACCAATATTTCGGTATAATGATATTGAAAGAATAATATTTCTTAAGCTTATAAACAATTTATTTTAATTGTTTACACTTTACTAAATAATGCATATAATCATCCTAAAATGCCAAACTCATAAGATTTCATCACCAATAACCAAAAACCCTCGTAAAAATCTGCATATACCTCATATAGGATTCTCAAGCCATAAAATCATATTTTTCAATTTTTTTACTTCACATAACATATTTAATTCATTTACTCATAACTAGACCATTTTCATGAAAAATATCAAATCAGTCCCAAAAATATTTTTTTTCTAGGATTTAGCATAATATAGTCCCATATTGAACATATATTTTTCTCAGAATTTTTAAAATTCAATTACTATTTTTCATATGGCCAAAACCGCCGAATATTTAGACATTTATCATAAATTATACTTTTATCAAAAAATTTCGAAATTCACAGAGTACACTAATATTATATAGATATACGTTTAATAAAAATATCATCAATTTTGGAGTTAACCACAAGGAGTTATAAGCGGTTAGTTTTAAAATAGTCTTTTCCCGTAAAATTCATAACTCTTAATCTATACATCCAAAAATCACCATTTTTGGACACAATCAATAAAACTCATCAAAATATCATTTCCAATTTTTTAGAATTTTTTGAAGGTCAGAAGAATTACGAACTGAAAAACATAATAACCCTTAAAATCCCTTACTATCCCTTACCTCAAAAGAGCAGTACTTCTGATCGGTATAAGGCTGAAGAAAACTTGCACTGATGAATAGAAACTAACAAAGTATCTAAATACTCACAAAATACACTCAATAATCTAGAGAGAGAAAGAGAGAAAACTTATGAATTCTGGTGTGATTTTCAATTCTAACTTAGCCCTCTATTTATAGGAAAATGCTAGCACGCCGAAGCAGACTTAACCTGCAACCTGATGGCTTTACCTGCTACTATTCCCACCCACCGCATTTGAATAAAAATCTCAGCACATTTCTTCACCAACCAAGAGTGGGGCCCACCAATTCTAGAATTTTCCACCAAAATGATAAACTCCGAAAATTCAACAATTTCTGAACCAGTTATCTCGTAAAATTCGTAACAAATCATTCGTTCATTTTTAACGGTTCAAAATTTGTGGACATATACTCAACTTATATATGTATAACATATCCAAAAATTATCACGATCCAACGGTCGGATTAAAAATTATAACCCCCGCAAAATAACTCAAAAACCCTAATTTAATTTTTAATACCTCCATTACGACAAAAATACTGATAAAACACCTCAACATTAACTCCTTCATTTTTAACCACAAAAATATATTCCTCATTTATATCCACATAAAATAAATATTTTCTTATCATATGAATCAATAATTAATTATTCACAAATAATATTATAGAATCACATTTATGACAACCAGGCCGTTCCAGGAAAGAGGGGGCTTTCCAATAAGAATTTCTCCTTACTGGCGCGCAATTAGGTGACCAAACCTCTCTTTAGACAGAACTTTCTAGACATTGCCAATAATGTTATCTAATAATATTATTCAAATAATATGAATTATTGACCTGATAATAGAAAATACTGTGCAGTGACAATTATTGAACAACAATAATATAAAATTTCAACGTAGCAATTATTGAATCAATAAAATAAAATATTAAATAGTAATTACTGTAACAATTATTGAGTAGTGCCTTCTTACGTAAGAATCAATAATTTCAAAAATACTGTGCAATACCGTGTGCTACTGTGCAATAACGCGTATTACTGTATTTTAACCACCGGGTATTCCAACAGTGTTAACGGTAACAACTACGTCGTTATTTATAAAAACTCAATTTTGTCGTTTTCTTCATCCGACGGTTATTCTGTTATGGGGCCCATAAATGGCTGCGTCGTCGTACGAATATTCTCCGACAGAAAGAATATTCCACGACCAAACGAATATTCCCCGATAACAATGAATATTTTATAACCACTTGTGTATTTTAAAAAATTTTCACATTTCACCCATGACTTTAACATTTTATCAATTTAACCATTTACTGAATTGTAATTATAAGAAAAATTGAATACTTTTATTTCATAAAATTCGGGGTCTTACAATCTCCCCTCCTTATGAAATTTCATCCCCGAAATTTATGTACCTGGTATTTCAAAGAGTTGAGAATACCTTTCTTTCATTTCAGATTCCATCTTCCCTGTCATCATGATTTCTCCATTGCTCATCTCCTGTATTTCAGATATCATTCTAGAATACAGCTTCAAAACAAGGGTTAATAAATTAACATAACACATAATATCCCGATATTATGACTGACCAACAAATAAGCTTAGACAGGACACACTAGCGAAGGATTTACTCATCTCTCCCCTCCTAGTTCTATTTCCCGATCTCCGCCAGAGATCATATCCCTAAGCTCTGATACCAACTGTAACGACCCCAAAATAGGTCCATTCCATCCAACCTATTCTGAGTCGCCAAATACATGGTATAGAAAATAACTACAACTTTATTATAACAATTGTCATGTAAAATACAACAACACATATGCTGTGAGTTTAGATACAAATATATACCAAATGTGACTCATGTCCCAATCGTGGACATCACCTCACAATGATACCTTACATAAAGGTATAGTCAAAAACTGTTTTAGAAATTAGAATATTTGGGAAGTGCTCAAGAAAACCTTCGTACATAGGAGGCCATGCATCTAGGTTATGATAGATATCATATGACCACAGAATTATCCCTGGTTGACCCAATAGACCCCAAAGAAAAATGAGAAGTTTACTATCATATTCTTCTCAATGGTGAGTCTTCTCTTGACATATCATTATCTCCACTGTCTCTATTTGAAAATTATACATCAAACAAACACCAAGATTATATAGGTAATGCTCGTAAAGATACTCAGCAAGTGGATGAGCACAACCCTGTCTTATGATGACACGAGGTTGTATGTCGTTAGACATCTTGTATGATAGTGAAAAAACACCCTTCCAATGTTAGGTTCGCCTCACCCTATTTTCTTCACCAAATATAACTACTAAATGATGACCACCGTTCTATTTCCTTGTTACCCCCGCTCGACCCAGCTACACTTTTATTACCTGAAAGAAATTTTGAAATAGAAGGGTGAACACAACTAGCTCAGTAAAGAATATCATGACTAAAGATAAATAAATTATCAATAGCCTTCAACAGTAATAAATCAGAGATTTAGAACATATGGTAGATGATAAAATTTTCAACCATAGTTACAGCGGAACGAGCAATCCATTAGAAGAGTCAAATAGACTATAAAGTCTATTATCTTCTCCATGTTAAAAATCCACCAACAATGTTTTATCCCTGTAACATCACTCAACAGTTCCTTTCCACAATCATATGAATAACTCATAATCATAACTGTGATTATAAATTTTTCTTCGCACCCAGGACGAAGGATATTTTCATCACCTGTCTTTACCTGAAACATCAAAGATCATAGTTATACCAAATCACAGTTCCTGTTCATAATCAAGCTAATAAATCCATCTTCGCACTATGGCCAAAGATATTCATCAACAAACCATCTTTGCACTACGGGCCAAAGATATTCAACAACAGTTCATCTTCGCACTATAGGCGAAAGATATTCATCAATAATTCATCTTTGCACTACAGGCCAAAGATATTCGTCAATAGTTTATATTTGCACTACAGGCCAAAGATATTCATCAACAGACCATCTTTGCACTACAGGCCAAAGATATTCATCAACATACCATCTTTGCACTACAGGCCAAATATATTCCTCAACAGTTTATATTTGCACTGCAGGCCAAATATATTCATATCTCAAAGAAATATATAATCATTTCAGAATTACATAAACAATAATTATAACCATGTTGATCAATTCACCTTTACACTTAAGCTAAAGATATTCAGTTATAAATTCAATGGTCATGATCATACCAGTCAACAATTTAACTTTGCACTACTGGCCAAAGAGAACCCATAGTCATGATCATACCAATAATCTACCCATCTTTACACTCAAGTGAAAGAGAATTTTAACATCAGGTTATAAAAATGTTATATATGATAATAAAAACAATATGATCAACTTATAGTTTTAATCTCAAGAGTAATATTCATAAATCAATTATAATTTGGTCTGAAAAAGAAACCAATTTTGTCGTGAATAGTAACTCGTGAATAGTAACTCATGAATAGTAACTCGTGAATAGTAATTCATGAATAGTAACTCGACATGAAAAAGGTAGAAATTTTACAATAAAATCCATACCAATATTTCGGTATAATGATATTGAAAGAATAATATTTCTTAAGCTTATAAACAATTTATTTTAATTGTTTACACTTTACTAAATAATGCATATAATCATCCTAAAATGCCAAACTCATAAGATTTCATCACCAATAACCAAAAACCCTCATAAAAATCTGCATATACCTCATATAGGATTCTCAAGCCATAAAATCATATTTTCCAATTTTCTTACTTCACATAACATATTTAATTCATTTACTCATAACTAGACCATTTTCATGAAAAATACCAAATCAGTCCCAAAAATATTTTTTTCTGGGATTTAGCAGAATATAGTCCCATATTGAACATATATTTTTCCCAAAATTTTTAAAATTCAATTACTATTTTTCATATGGCCAAAATCGCCGAATATTTAGACATTTATCATAAATTTTACTTTTATCCAAAAATTTCAAAATTCACAGAGTACACTAATATTATATAGATATACTCCCAATAAAAATTTTATCAATTTTAGAGTTAACCACAAGGAGTTATAAGCGGTTAGTTTTAAAATAGTCTTTTCCCGTAAAATTCATAACTCTTAATCTATACATCTAAAAATCACCATTTTTGGACACAATCAATAAAACTCATCAAAATATCATTTCCAATTTTTCTAGAATTTTCTGAAGGTCAGAAGAATTACGAACTGAAAAACATAATAACCCTTAAAATCTCTTACTATCCCTTACCTCAAAAGAGCAGTACTTCTGATCGGTATAAGGCTGAAGAAAACTTGCACTGATGAATAGAAACTCACAAAGTATCTAAATACTCACAAAATACACTCAATAATCTAGAGAGAGAAAGAGAGAAAAATTATGAATTCTGGTGTGATTTTCAATTCTAACTTAGCCCTTTATTTATAGGAAAATGTTAGCACGTCGAAGCAGACTTAACCTGCAACCTGATGGCTTTACCTGCTACTATTCCCACCCACCACATTTGAATAAAAATTTTAGCACATTTCTTCACCAACCAAGAGTGGGGCCCACCAATTCTAGAATTTTCCCCCAAAATGATAAACTCTGAAAATTTAACAATTTTTGAACCAGTCATCTCGTAAAATTCGTAACAAATCATTCGTTCATTTTTAACAGTTCAAAATTTGTGGACATATACTCAACTTATATATGTATAAAATATCCAAAAATTACCACGATCCAACGGTCGGATTAAAAATTATAACCCCCGCAAAATAACTTAAAAACCCTAATTTGATTTTTAATACCTCCATTCCGACAAAAATACTGATAAAATACCTCAACATTAACTCCTTCATTTTTAACCACAAAAATATATCCCTCATTTATATCCACATAAAATAAATATTTTCTTATCATATGAATCAATAATTAATTATTCACAAATAATATTACAGAATCACATTTATGACAACCAGGCCGTTCCCAGGAAAAAAAGGGCTTTCCAATAAGAATTTCTCCTTACTGACGCGCAATTAGGTGACCAAACCTCTCCTTAGACAGAACATTCTAGACATTGCCAATAATGTTATCTAATAATATTATTCAAATAATATGAATTATTGATCTGATAATGAAAAATACCGTGCAGTGATAATTATTGAACAACAATAATATAAAATTTCAACGTAGCAATTATTGAATCAATAAAATAAAATATTGAACAGTAATTACTGTAACAATTATTGAGTAGTGCCTTCTTACGTAAGAATCAATAATTTCAAAAATACTGTGCAATACCGTGTGCTACTGTGCAATAACGCGTATTACTGTATTTTAACCACCGGGTATTCCAACAGTGTTAACGGTAACAACTACACCGTTATTTATAAAAACTCAATTTTGTCGTTTTCTTCATCCGACGGTTATTCTGTTATGGGGCCCACAACTGGCTGCGTCGTCGTACGAATATTCTCCGACAGAAAGAATATTCCACGACCAAACGAATATTCCCCGACAACAATGAATATTTTATAACCACTTGTGTATTTTGAAAAATTTTTATATTTCACCCATAACTTTAACATTTTATCAATTTAACCATTTACTGAATTGTAATTATAAGAAAAATTGAATACTTTTATTTCATAAAATTCGGGGTCTTACATGTATGATGAAGTTTACGACCGCAATGTGGAACATCGGGATACCGTCGAGGAGTTGCAAGAGATAGTAGCTGAACAACAGACTTCGATGACACAGAAGGACAATGAGATCCTAGATCGAGAGGAACGTCTGAATAATGTCGAAGAGAAGCTGGTTCACACTGAAGAGGAGAACGAGCAAATGACAGAGGAGATTGCAGAGTAGAAGAACAAGTTGAAGGAAGAAGCTACTAAGAGGGCAAGAGCCGAAGACGCGTACAAAGAAGTTTATCAACGAGTCGGGATAGCAGAAAGAGAGGCACACACAAAGAGGATGAAGATGGAGGAGATGAATAACATATTCAATACCGTGATTAATCGAGCTCAAGATCGGGTCATGGGTAATCCGATTCAGTTCGAGACGCTGCCATCATATATATTAGATCGTAGAACAATGTTCCAGATTATGGAAGAAGAGCGTCATAAGGCTACACAGTATCTTAGTAAGACATTATAGGGAGTGTACCTGATATGCGATTAATAAAATGTTAAATAATATGTAAATCCCAAGTGTGTTATGTAACCTATGAGATATGATGATGATGTTGTCCTGAAACTTTAGTAGTTCAGGAAAGTAATGTAAATAGTAGTGATGCTATTGTTATGATGTTTTCAAAGAAATTATGAATGAATAAAAGATATTATTTTATTTTATTCAAAGTGTTATGTGTTATGTGATGATCTCTTTTATGAGATGTAAGTTAATTAGAAAATACTTAAAAGAAATTGAGTAATAATCTAATGGGTGTATTTTAAAAGAAAATGCCTCTAAGACGTCAATCACGACAGAAAACCACCAAGGGAACTAACAATAATGATGCTGAAGCTAACCCCGTTCAACAGCTAGTGACGTTATTGACGAGAGCATTGCAGAATTAACCTCAGAATCAAGGTACAACTTTTAAGGAGTTCAAGGTGGTTGGACCACCAGAATTCCATGGGTCCATGAATCCAGTTGAGGCACAGACCTGGATCATGGAGATAAAGAAAGTATTTGATGTTGCGAGAGTAGGAGAGGATCAGAAGACTGCTTTTGCAACATTTATGTTGAAAGAAGAGCTAGTTATTGGTGGAAGGCCAATAGAACTCGAGAAGGACAAGGAGTTATGACTTGGGATAGGTTTAAGGAGATATTCTTCAAGACTTATTTCCCAGAAAGTTCGAAGAGTCAGCTAGAGGTGCAGTTTTTAGAACTGAAGCAGGGAACGATAACAGTATCTGAGTATGCCACAAAATTCAACGAGTTGGCGAGGTTTGCGCCATATCAAGTCAGTACAGATGAATGCAAGGCGAAGAGGTTTGAGTAAGGACTGAAGCCCTAGTTGTACAGTAGGGTCTCCCTGTTCCAGCTGAAGACATTTGCAGTGGTAATAAAAAAGGCAATTCTCGCTGAAGGTGGAGGTGAGCCTGTAAAAAAGTTCAATCAAGAATAGAAAAAGAAGAAGAATGAAGTGGAGGTTACGAATGGTGGGGGTGGTAGTGGAAATGGTAACAATAACCTAAAGAGAAAATAGAATGGAAATATGGGTGCTGAAAATCCGTAGGGTAACCAGCAGAATAAGAAGTTCGAAGCATGTGCTACATGCGGGAAATTTCACAAGGGTGTTTGTTTATTGGGGAAACGAGTATGCTTTAACTGTGGCCAGGAGGGTCACATCGCCCCAAATTGCACTCAACTAAAGAAGAACATTTGCTTCACGTGCGGGTCCAAGGATCACTTTGCTCGTGAGTGCCCTAAGAAGAAGGCTGTAGAGACAACATGAAGCAAGGGAGGTAGTAGTGGAGGTACATGGGCCATTGCTGGACCAACGACATCAAACAAACCCACATCCAGAAACTTCAACATGACTGTGCAAGATGCTGTGCAATCAAAGGATGTGGTGTCAGGTATTATCCCAATCAATGATATTGACGCTTATGTATTATTTGATTCAGGTGCCACTTGCTCATTTATATCTGATGAATTTGCTAAGAGGTTAGGATTGCCTAGTGAAGAATTGAATTTTCCTTTAAACATAGAAATTACGAATAAGGAAGTAATTCATGTTAGGTTCGTATACAAGAACTGTAGGGTAAATATTAAGAGAAATACCATGATGGTAGATTTAATTCCGATTAGACTTGGAGAGTTTGATGTTATTTTAGGAATGGATTGGGTATTCAATTATGGAGCGATAATTGATTGTCAAAAGAAATGTGTAAACCTTATAACTCCATCAAAGGTAGTTTTCTATGGTAGAAAATTGCCTAGACAAATGAGATGTCTGACGATTATACAGGCCAAGAAATTATTGAGTCAAGGCTGTGTGGGTTATTTAGCTTACATAGTTGATACTCAGAAGAAGGGAGTGAAACTGGAAGAGATACCAGTGGTTAGGGAATTTGTAAATGTATTTCTGGAAGATTTGCCAGGACTTCCGCCTGATAGAGAGATTGAGTTCGTGATCGATTTAGCGCCAGGAATAGCACCGATATCGAAGGCCCCGTATAGAATGACTCCGGCAGAGATGAAGGAACTAAAGGTACAACTACAAGAACTGTTAGACAAGAAGTATATTCAACCAAGCGTATCACCGTGGGGAGCGCTGGTGTTATTCGTGCAGAAGAAGGATGGATCAATGCGTCTTTGCATTGATTATAGGGAATTAAACAAGGTCACTATTAAGAATAAATATCCTTTGCCAAGAATAGATGACTTGTTTAATCAATTGAAGGATGCTAGATACTTCTCGAAAATAGATTTGAGAAGTGGGTATCATCAATTGAAAGTGAGGAAGGAGGATGTACCGAAGACGACATTCAGAACTCGGTATGGACATTACGAGTTTCTGATGATGTCTTTTGGTTTGACCAATGCCCCTGCTGCATTCATGGATTTGATGAATAGGGTGTTTAAACCATTCTTAGACAAGTTCGTAGTGGTATTTATTGACGACATTCTGGTGTATTCTAAAACTCAAGAAGAACACGTGGAACATTTAAGTTTGACGTTGGAGACACTAAGAAAGGAAAAGTTGTATGCAAAATTCTCTAAGTGTGAATTTTGGCTAGATCGTGTACAATTTTTGGGACATGTGATTGACAAAGATAGGATTTCAGTGGATCCATCAAAGGTGGAAGCTGTAATCAATTGGAAATAACCGAGAACACCTTCGAAGGTGAGGAGTTTCTTGGGACTGGCCGGTTATTATAGACGGTTTATTCAAGATTTTTCCAAGATTGCCACTCCGTTAACAAATTTGACAAGGAAGGCTGTAAAATTTGTTTGGACGGAGAAGTGTAAAGAAGGTTTTTAAGATTTGAAGAAGAAGTTAAGTGTGGCACCTGTGTTATCATTACCAGATAGTACATGAAACTTTGTGGTGTATAGTGATGCCTCACATAAAGATTAGGTTGTGTCCTTATGCAGAACGGCAAAGTTCTTGCATATGCATCAAGGCAACTGAAGGATTATGAGAAAGGGTATCCGACTCATGATTTAGAATTGGCTACAGTGGTATTTGCTTTGAAGATATGGAGACACTATCTCTATGGAGAAAAATGTGAGATTTACACATACCACAAGAGTCTGAAGTATATTTTCACTCAGAAGGACCTGAACATGCGTCAAAGAAGATGGATGAAATTGATAAAAGATTTCAATTGTGAGATCTTTTATCATTCAGGCAAAGCAAATGTAGTTACAGATGCGTTAAGCAGGAAAGGTCGAGAAAAGTTGATGCTGATAACCACTCAGGAGGAGCTTATTTCAACAATGACAAAGCTGGAGTTGGAAATAAAATTTCCACAAGAATCCGATGAATGACTATTCTAGATAGAAGTTGTTCTAACTTTAGTGGACAAAGTGAAGAATGCTAAACTACAAGATGAAGAATGTGGAAAAATCAAAGAGAAAATGGTTGAGGAAAGTGATGCGAAATATAATATCGATACCGAAGGGTTATTGAGATTCGAGGGAAGAACTTGGGTTCCAGCAGTACCAGAGATTAAAGATGAAATCTTGACCGAAGCTCATAATTCAATATACTCGATTCATCCAGAAAGTATGAAGATGTATCAAGATCTATATCGTTATTTTTGGTGGCCAAACATGAAAAGAGATGTCGCAGAATGTGTTGTGAAATGCTTGACATGCCAAAGAGTCAAGGCAGAGCATCAAAGACCAAGCAGATTACTTCAACCTTTAGAAATACCAGAATGGTAGTGGGAACACATCACAATGGATTTTGTGGTGGGTCTTCCAGCTACTAAAAGAGGATGCGATGCGATTTGGGTGATAGTGGACATACTGACAAAATCAGCACACTTTTTTCCAATAAAGATTAGGTTCAATCTTGATCAGTTGGCAAGGTTATACGTTAAAGAAATCGTTTCGAGACATGGAGTTCTAATGTCAATTGTGTTGGATAGAGATCCACAATTCACGTCAAACTTTTAGAAAAGACTGCAAGAATGTATGGGAACACAGTTAAGAATGAGTACGGCTTCTCATCCGCAAAGAGATGGCCAAAGCGAACGAACAATCCAGACATTGGAAGATATGCTGAGAGCGTGCATCATGGACTTCAAAGGGAGCTGGGAAGAACGTTTACCGTTGGTTGAGTTTGCCTACAACAACAGTTACCACGCGAGCATCGGCATGCCGCCTTATGAAGCATTATATGGCAGAAAGTGCAGAACTCCACTGTGCTGGGATGAAGTCGGTGAACGCCAACTGTTAGGACCAGAACTGGTACAACAAATTACTGAGGTTGTCAAACTCATCAGGACAAGATCGGTAGCTGTTCAAGACAGACAAAAGAAGTATGCTGATCAACATAAACAAGATCGTGCATTTGACGTAGGAAATTACGTATTCCTAAAAGTTTCTCCTTGGAAGTGGAAAATTCATTTCGATAAAAAGGGAAAACTAAGCCTAAGGTTTATTGGACCCTTTGAAGTGCTGCGAAGAGTTGGAGAAGTGGCTTATGAGGTAGCTCTACCTCCAGAGTTAGAAAATGTTCACAATATTTTTCACATTTCGGTGTTACGACCGTATAAACCCGATTACAAGCACGTGAACGAGTACGAACCATTGCAATTTGATAAAGAATTATCCTATGAAGAGGTTCCTATCCAGATAGTCGACAGGAAAGAACAAGTGCTCAGGGATAAAGTGATACCTTCTGTGAAGGTGATTTTGAGGAACCACAATACTGAAGAAGCTACGTGGGAACTCGAAGATAAAATGATGAAAGATTATCCTGAGTTATTTGTTTAATCTGAGTCTTCGATTCTGGGGACAGAATCTTTATAAGTAGGGAAGATTGTGACGAATGATTTGTTTGAATTATGATTCTGGGGACATAATCCTTGTAAGGAGGGAATGATGTAACAATTAAAAATTTTAATTATAATTTTAAATATTTATTGAATTATATAAATATTTAATGGATGTGTTTATCGTTGAATAAATATTAATTGATTTGATTAATTATTTATTAAATAAATAGTTAAGAAAATTAGTTATTATGAGATAGTATTCTAATTTAATTTAATAATTAAGTTAGAGAGTTTATAATGATTAAATAAATTATTATAATGATATGTTAATTTGAATTGTGATTAAAATGATGTGTTAGTTGATTAAATAAAATTAAAGTAGTTTTAATTTAGTTTGCCAAACAAGGCTTAAATATATTAAGTCTTTAATTTTAAATAGTTCTGCCAAACGGACCCTTATGGCTTTTGGTTTTCTTTTAAATTTTTGAATTATAATAATATAAAATAAATAAATAAAATATATTTAATCTATACGTTATCTTCTGTAACTGATAATAATTAGCAGGCTTATTATTGCAATATCAGTTTTTATTTTGACGCATACTTTTATTAGTTAGTTTTGTTTACGCTCCAGAAAATTGCTAAGTTTAAGAAAAGAGTTTTCGGAGAGAAATTTTGAGAGAGAAAGGGTTCTGAAATTCCAAAATGATTCTCAGTGGTTAGCAAGTAGTTTCAAAGCAACAAAAGGTATGTTATATAATCTTAACATATATGTTTTATGGTATAATTTCTTAGTCTTTGTGTTCTTGAAATTCACTGTGTTTTATAGTATAATTTCTGTAATTCATATTCTTATAGTTGGTTATGAAATTATGAAGTTGTAATAGTATAACTATCCTATACATATATATATATATATATATATATATATATATAGGAGATTATATGATGAGCATATATAAGTATGTGATTGTGTGAATTACGTCAAAAAGAAGGAAATTGGTTTTTACAGTAAAAATATATGCATGAACATGTTTTGTAAGATAACAAAATTAGTATATGTTAATTGCGAAATTGTGAAATTGAACTGTGATTATGTTAATTGGGTATGAAATAAACAGAACGTGGTTCAAAGGAATCAAATTGGTATTACAGTGTTCATTATGTTAAACAACTGTCAATAATGGAATTTTGGGTTTTAAAACAGTGCTTTCAAGGATTCAATTTTCTTAAATTGTTGTTTAAGTTGTGCTAAATTGGTATATATATGCTTGGTAATATCTATGTGTGATTTACATAAGTTATATATGTGAATTTAGCTGCAAAAAACTGTTAATCAGACTGAAATTGGTCTTCGTGCTCGGTTCTGTAAGTTTCGGAGCCTCAGCGCCAAAGTCAGAGTTGTAGCCCAGCAACCCACGCCACAGCGCCGAAGTCAGTGCCAACTTCGCACCGCAGCACCGCTACCTGGCATAGTACTCGTGCCGCAACGCCGGACCCTAGCCGCAGCGCGGCCCACAGTGTAAACTGTGGCGCCGCGGCGCCGGTTTGCAATTGGTCCAAGAATGACTTTTGTTTTATACAAAAGTCTGTAATTGTTGATGTAATGCAATATAATAATTGTTAAATATATAATTTTGTTATTGAGGAGTTATAGTACTATGAATGAGCATATAATTAACACTTAACGAACATTGTTATTATTTTATTGGTATAATTTGGTTACGTGATTGAAAATCAAACCATACGTGATGTAGAGATATAGAGTATTGGTAATGACTGATTATGTCATGATGACATGTATATAGGATAATTGTGATTCAGATTACTTGGTTTAGCCTACAAGCAAGGCAAGTTTCCTTACCTTATCTCGATTATAATTACGCAAGTTTTCTAACTCTACATTTTCGTTGAGTAAATTACTTTCATTGAGCAAGCATTGTTTCTAATTCGATTGCAATTACGCAAGTTATCTAACTCAATATCGAGTTGTTATTTTTCAAGCATGTTAGTGGATTGTTATTGTTGATGATTCCACATCTAATATTATTATTGAATATTCACATTATTTTTATGTTGAGCAAGTTATTCTTGTCTTTAACTCGTTATTTAGCATGCAAGTTTATATATCCTGATATATTAATGTTGAACAAGTTTTATCGTTCAAATTACTATTTGTTATGCATGCTTAGAAATAAATTCTAAATAACCTTGGCTTAACATTGTTCAAGTAAGGTATGTTATAATTATTCAACGTTTATGCTCTTAGCTTATTCCTAAAGCATGATCTTAAATTTACAATGTCGATTCAGTTATGATTATTCCATAGCAGAACGTTATTATCTTTTATTCAACTAATCCTTAGTTGATGACCGTTGAATTCTAAATTACCTTGAAATATATCTAAACCAAACTTACTTTGGGGTGGACTTGTATTCTAAATACTGAGATGAACAACCCTATTATTAGGGGTTTATGCTTAGCGCTGAAATGTTTGTGCACAATACATTGTACGAATGACTGATCCCCCTAAATGCGAGGAGTCCTTAAAGTCTTATGACTGTTAAAGTTTAAGTTGAAAGATTACTTATAACTGTGGGCACAGTTCGTGGTCTTAAGACCCTTAGATAATATGATTCAGAATTTTGATTATCATTAATAGAACATATTGTTCAGTTCTATTGAGCCTATTATTTGGCAATTGTTGTAAAGATTTATTCATTATCATTTCAAGTGAGCGTTGTTTGCTCACTCTTACTTATATAACTATTACAGCTAAAGTCGAGAAGGTCGATGTACCTAGCACAAGTAAAGGAAAGGGAAAGATGAACAAGTATTGAAGGCTTGTAATCATGTTGACATTTTATTATCAGACTTTATTTTAATGATTGTAATGAAGTTATTTAATTTTCCGCATTTGAATGATTATATTTAAAGGTTAGATAACCTGGGAGATTTTTATTAATGTAATCCTTTAATGGGAAGGTTTATGATTAAATTTTATTATGATTGGGTAGTTAGACAAGAATGTTTTTATTAGGTGAACACCAAATCTTGAGGGAATGAAGTACCCGGATTTTGGGGTGTCACAAGTCTTATCCAATGCATACCAAAGAAGAGTGGCATGACAGTAGTGTCAAACAAGAATAATGGGCTTATTCTCACCCGAACAATGAAGAGATGGAGGGTATGTATGGACTATAGGAAGCTGAACAAGTCCACTCGTAGGATCATTTTCTTTTACCCTTCATTGACCAAATGCTCGATAGACTCTTTGGGCATGAATTCTATTGTCTCCTTGACGGATACTCGGGCTACAATCAGATTGCTATAGCACCCGAATATCAGGAGAAAACTACATTTACATGTCCTTATGGGACCTTTGACTTTTGGAAAATGTCTTTCGGGCTATGTAATACTCCTGCAACATTTCAGCACTGCATGATGTCCATCTTTTTTGATATGGTGGAACAGACCTTCGAGGTTTTTATGGATGATTTTTCTGTCTTTGGGAGTTCTTTCGAAGACTGTCTACAAAATCTGACTGCCATCCTGAAAAGATGCATAGAGACAAACCTAGTGTTGAATTGGGAGAAATGCTACTTTATGGTAAGAGAGGGCATTATTTTGGGGCACAGGCTATCTGCTTGTGGGATTGAAGTAGACAGAGCAAAAATCGATGTGATCGATAATCTACCACCGCCATCATCAGTGAAAGGGGTAAGGAGTTTTCTGGGGCATGTGGGATTTTACAGACGGTTCATCCATGACTTCTCAAAAATTACCAAGCCACTATGTAGCTTATTGGAAAAGGACATGTCTTTCAAGTTTGACGAAGCCTGCCTAGGTGCATTTTAATTATTAAAGGAAAGACTCGTCTCAGCTCCTATATTAGTGGCTCTTGACCGGACCTTTCCATTTGAACTTATGTACGATGCCAGTGACTTTTCTATCGGAGCAGTGTTGGGACAATGGAGGGATAAGGTGTTTCACACGATATACTATTCTAGCAAAACCTTGATAGATGCTCAGCTTAACTACACCAAAACTGAGAAAGAGCTTCTGGCAGTAGTATATGCCTTTGATAAGTTTCGCTCATATCTCATCGGAACCAAGGTGATTGTGTATACTGACCATTCGACAATCAAATATCTTATTTCTAAGAAAGATGCTAAGCCGAGATTGATTAGATGGGTCCTTCTCCTCCAAGAATTTGATTTGGAGATTCGCGATAAAAAAGGAACTGAAAACCAAGTTGCAGATCACTTATCGAGATTGGAAAACCCAACTCATTTGGGGGATGGTGAGATATATATTAATGATTTCTTCCCGGATGAGTAGTTGTATGTTGTTTAAAGCTTAGCACCGTGGTATGCCGACTTCACAAATTTTGTCGCTTGTAATGTGCTATCCCCTAACATGAGTTATCAACAGAGGAAGAAATTCCTAAATGATGAGAAGCACTATTTGTGGGACGAGCCATTTCTGTTCAAACAATGTGCAGACCAAATTCTGCGAAGATGTCTGCCTGAGGAAGAAATTGAGGGTGTGCTCCACCACTGTCATTCCTCGAACTATGGAGGGCATTTTGGTGGGCAAAGAACAGCAGCAAAGGTGCTCTAATTTGGTTTCTACTGGCCGACTTTGTTTAAAGATGCTCATCTTTATGTATCACGTTGCAACAATTGCCAGAGAGTAGGAACCATTTCAAAAAGGCATAAAATGCCTCTGCAAAAATATATAGGAAGTTCAACTGTTCAATGTTTAGGGCATAGACTACATGGGTCCGTTTTCATCCTCATACAACAATCTCTATATTTTAGTCGCTGTGGACTATGTCTCTAAGTGGGTGGAAGCCGTTGCCTTGCCTACTAACGATGCCAAGGTCGTGCTGAATTTTTTAAGAAAGAATATCTTTACCCGATTTGGCACACCTCGGGCAATAATTAGTGACGAGGGGTCACATTTCTATAATAAGTACTTTGAATCCCTTCTCACTAAATATGGGGTATCCCACAAAATTTCCACCGCCTATCATCCACAAACTAGTGGACAAGCGGATATATCAAATAGGGAAGTAAAGCGCATTCTAGAGAAGATTGTGAACCCTAACTAGAAGGATTGGTCTAAAAAGCTAGATGATGCCTTGTGGGCATATCGCATTGCTTACAAGACACCTATTGGAATGTCTCCGTATAGGCTTGTTTATGGAAATGCATGTCATCTCCCAGTCGAATTGGAGCACAGTGCTTATTGGGTGATTCAAAAGCTCAACTTCGATTTGGATACAACAGGGGAGAAGAGATTGTTACAACTAAACGAATCAAACAAGTTTCAGCTCCAAGCGTATGAAAAGGCAAAGTTGTATAAAGAGAAGACAAAGAGATGGTATAACAAGAAGATAGTGGAAAGAGATTTTGAACCGGGCCAAAAAGTGCTTCTCTTTAACTCCCGATTGAAACTGTTTCTCGAGAAGTTGAAGTCCCGATGGTCGGGGCCGTTCAAAATAGCCAAGGTATATCCTCATGGAACAATTAAGGTCGAAGACCCAAATTCTGACAAAACCTTTAAGGTGAATGCGCAATGCCTTAAACACTACTGGGGCGGCGAGGTCGATCGTCAGAACACTTCTATTACACTAGGTGACCCGGTGTAAGATGAGGGAATATGTGACGCCCCCAAAATAGGTATACAACACCCATTCTGAGTCGCCAAATACATGGTACAGAAAGCAAACTACAACTTCAATAATACAATTGTCGTGCAAAATACGACAACACATACTGTGAGTTTAAATACAAATATTGTCTTCTGGACAATATCCACACTCAAATAAATCCTCATTATAATTATTCAAACACTATTTTACAGAAATAGTGAGGACTGCTAAAACATCTTTCTAGAACCATCACTTCATACCCCGACTAGATCCTGCTATGTTCTCACCTCCTGAGAAGAAAAATGGAACAAAAAGAAAAAGGGTGAGCTCAACTAGCCCAGTAAAGAATATCATGACTAAGATAATATACAACAAATTATCGTTAGTCTTCAACAGGGAAAAATCTGATAGAATATAATCGACAACAAGTTTTAGATCAACAACTACAGCGGAAACAGCAAACCATTAGAAGAGTCAAGTAGAGAAAGAATTCTACTATCTTCTAAGATTTAAAAGTCCATCATCAATATTTTATCCCTGTAACATCAATTAATAATCATCTTCATCCAAATATTCATCTTTGCACTACAGGCTAAAGATATTCATTTGTATCACCTGTCAGTCATGTTCATCTCAACACCTGTTCATCTTTGCACTACAGGCCAAAGATATTCATCAAGTAATCATACATCTTTGCACTACAGGCCAAAGATATTCAGTAATATCATCATTTAGGACTGAGGATGATGAAAAATATCTTAAAGAGAACGAATCCAGTGAGACAGAAGGACAAATATTAGGGATTCGTATAACAGTTTATCCAAGATCAATAATACTTCATAATAATCAATTGTGAAGCAGAATTCAAAAATAAAAATCAAAACATGGATACAATCAAAGATAGTAACCATAATAGACATCTTGGACAAAAAGGAAAAATTTTATTTTTTGGTGAATAGTGTCGTATTCGTGAATAGTACAGTATACGTGAATAGTGCCGTATACGTGAATAGTAACTCCGACACAAAAAGTTTCAAATTTGATAAAAACTCATGTTGATATTTCAGCATAATGATATTGAAGAAAATAATATCATTTAAGAAGAAAATAATACTCCTTACCTCAAGATATCAGTACTTCTGGTCGGAATACTGGTATAAGGCTGAAAGAAACTTGCTCTGATGAATAGAAACTCTCAAAGTATCTAGATACTCACAAAATACACTCAATAATCTAGAGAGAGAAAGAGAGAAAACTTGTTTCTGGTGTGATTTTCAATTCTAACTTAGCCCTCTATTTATAGGAAAATTTTAGTAGGCTTGACCTGCAACCTGATGGCTTTACCTGTTACTATTCCCACCCGCCACATTTGAAATATAATTCAGCACATTTCTTCACCAACCAAGAGTGGGGCCCACCAATTCTAGAATTTTCCACCAAAATGATAAACTCCGAAAATTCAACAATTTCTGAACCAGTCATCTTGTAAAATTCATAATAAATCATACGTTCATTTTTAACGGTTCAAAATTTGTGAACATATACTCAACTTATATATGTATAACATATCCAAAAATTACCACGATCCAACGGTCGGATTAAAAATTATAACCCCCGCAAATATCTCAAAAATCCTAATTTTTTAATACCTCCATTCCGACAAAAATACTGATAAAAACCTCAACATTAACTCCTTCATTTTTAACCACAAAAATATATCCCTCATTTATATCCACATAAAATAAATATTTCCTTATCATACGAATCAATAATTAATTATTCACAAAAAATATTACAGAATCACATTTATGACAACCAGGCCGTTCTCAGGAAAGAGGGGGCTTTCCAATAAGGATTTCTCCTTACTGGCGCGCAATTAGATGACCAAACCTCTCCTTAGACAGAACTTTCTAGACATTGTCAATAATGTTATCTAATAATATTATTCAAATAATATGAATTATTGATCTGATAATGGAAAATACTGTGTAGCAACAATTATTGAAACAACAATAATATAAAATATCAACGCATCAATTATTGAATCAATAAAATAAAATATTGAATAATAACTACTGTAACAATTATTGAGTAGTGCCTTCTTACGTAAGAATTAATAATTGGTACAATACCGTGTGCTACTGTAATTTAACCACCGGGTATTCCAATAGTATTAACAGTAACAACTACGCCGTTATTTATAAACAACTTATACTTGTCGTTTTCTTCATCCAATCGCTTTCCGTTATGGGGCCCACACAAGGCTGCGCCGTCGTACGAATATTCCCCGACAGCAAAAATATTCCACGACCAAACGAATATTCACCGACAAAATGAATATTTTATAACCACTTGCTTATTTTGCAAAATTTTCACATTTCACCTATAACCAAAGTATTATATCAAATTAACCCCTTATTATTCACAATAATATTTAGAGAAAATTTGATTTTATTCATTAATAAGTTGGGGTCTTACAACCTCCCCTCCTTATGAAATTTCGTCCTCGAAATTGACGTACGTACCTGATGTTTCAAAAAGGTGAGGATACCTCACTTTCATTTCTGATTCCAACTCCAAGGTCATTTCTTCAATAGCATGGTTTCTCCACAAAACCTTAACTTGTGGTATAACCTTCGTGCGTAGGACATGCTCTTTCCTATCCAATATCTTAACAGGTACCTCCTCGTACGTTAAATCTTCAGCTATCTCGTCTGGTTCTAACTCAATAATGTGGTTCGGGTCTTTAACATATTTACGAAGCATAGATATATGAAAAATATTATGAACACGAGACATGCTTAGAGGTAATGCGAGTCTATATGCCACATTTCCTATTCGCTCAAGAATCTCAAATGGACCAACAAATCTTGGATTGAGCTTTCCTCTCTTCCCAAATCTTGTAACTCCCTTCTATGGTGCAACACGTAACAATACATGATCCCCAATATTAAATTCCACGTCCTTCCGATGAAGATCCACATAACCCTTTGGTCGATCCTGTGCCGTTTGTATACGTTGTCGAATCGTTTGGATCTTCTCTGTAGTAATGCGTACCAACTCTGGTCCCAACAATGTTGCTTCACCCACCTCGTCCCAGCATACTGGAGAACAACATTTTCTTCCATACAATGCCTCGAATGGAGCCACACCTCTGTTTGCCTGATAACTATTGTTGTAGGAGAATTTCACCAATGGTAAGTACTTATCCCAACACCCTTTGAGATCTAGGACACAAAGTCTTAATAGATCTTCAAGAGTTTGAATAGTCCTCTCTGATTGTCCGTCCGTTTGAGGATGGTATGCCGAACTGAATCGTAAATCTGTGCCCATAGCTTTCTGCAAGCTAACCCAAAATCGTGAAGTGAATCTTGGGTCACGATCCGAAACTATGGATACTGGCATGCCATGCAATCTCACAATCTCGTTCACGTACATACTAGCAAGACGTTCAAGGGAATAAGTCTCACGTATCGGCAAGAAATGAGCGGACTTGGTTAATCTATCAACAATAACCCAAATCGCATCTATACCTTGAGAAACCTTGGGAAGACCCGTAACAAAATCCATAGTAATGTGTTCCCACTTCCATTTCGGGATCTCAAGTGGTTGCAATGGACCCTTTGGCACTTGATGCTCCGCCTTTACACGTTGACAAGTTAAACACCTCGAGATAAACTCCGCGATCTCTCTTTTCATATTGCTCCACCAAAATGTATGTCGAAGATCGTGATACATTTTGGTACTCCCAGGATGGATTGCAAACGGTGTGTTGTGTGCCTCCATCATTATTCTATGCTTCAAGTCAAAATTGTTAGGAACACAAAGTCTGGAGTTAACTCGAAGTATTCCTTCTTCATCGATTCTTGCTTCTGGAATAGCACCTTCTTGCACTTTCTTCTTCATACGCATCAGCTCTATGTCCGTAGCTTGAGCAGCTTTAACTTTATCGATTAAAGTCGGTTCTACTCGTATATTTGATATCATCATGTGGGTACTTGGAGCCTTCATCTCTATCTCCATCCTTTGCAAGTCATACAAAATAGGCCTTTGTGTTAACAACATTGCACTCGTACCCGCGTATGATCTTCTACTCAATGCGTCAGCTACTACGTTCGCTTTTCCAGGATGATATTGGATGGTATGATCGTAATCTTTCAACAGCTCAAGCCAACGTCATTGCCGCATGTTGAGTTCCTTTTGGGTGAAAAAATATTTGAGGCTTTTATGATCCGTATAGATCTCCACTTTCTCCCCATACAGGTAGTGTCTCCAAATCTTCAACGCGAAAACGACTGCTGCCAACTCTAAATCATGAGTAGGATAATTCCTCTCATATTCTTTGAGTTGTCGTGAGGCATAGGCTATGACTTTTTCATGTTGCATGAGAACACATCCTAACCCTTTGCATGAAACATCGCTGTAGATAACAAATCCATCCGAACCAGATGGTATTGTTAGAACAGGTGCCGAAATGAGTCTCCTCTTAAGCTCTTGGAAACTCTTCTCGCATTCTTCGCTCCATACGAATTTGATATCCTTTCGAGTCAGCTGAGTTAACGAGGTAGCGATTCGAGAAAACCCTTCTACGAATCTCCGATAATAACTAGCTAAGCCCAGAAAGCTACGTATTTTGATTACTGACTTAGGTTGCTCTCAACTGTGACTCATATCCCAATCTTGGATAGCAGGTCACAATGGCACCTATCAGTTTACTACCATACGAATATGGCATCCCCTACGGAGAGTCTAGCTTCAGTGCATTCCACAAAGGAAGTCACCAGATAGAGGCTCGGGTAAAAACTTCTACAGTTAGGTTTTTAACTCCTGAAGTTCAATAGGAGCCATTCGATATGAGATTTTAGAAGTGAGTTTTGTACCAGATTCAAAGATGACACAAAATTCAATATCACGCGTAGGCCAAGAAATTGTTCAGGAAATACATCAGGAAACAAACAACAGAAATATCACTCAAATTTGACGTATTTTTGTTCAAGTCCATGGCATAGCTAAGAAAGCTTGACATCCGTTTTTCAATAAACGAATGACTTTACGGCTTGATATGAAAGAGTTTGACTTCAATGGTTTAGTTGCTTGAATTTGAATAACAGGTTACTTAGGAATATGAAAACTAACAACCTTACAAAAGTAATCAATTTGGCATGATGAGTAGTTAACCAATCGATTCGTAAAATCACATCAAAAGCAAGTATCTTTAAAGAGATAAGGTCAACAGGTAATGTGATGGTGCCAACTTGGATCATGCAAGATTTATAAATTGTAGATGTAACGAAGGTTTCACCCAACGGAGTTTCAACAGATAAGTTAATGTCCAATTTCTCCGGAGTCAAGTTTAAACGTTGAGCACAAGCAGGAGAGATAAAAGAATGGGTAGAACCGGTATCTAGTAAAGTATAAACTTCGCAAGAATTCAAGATTAGCTTACCCGTGATCACCTCGTTCGGGTTTCTCGCGTTTTGGCCAGTCACGACAAACGCCCTTCCAGGAACCGCTGATTTCGACTTATCCGGGACAACTTTTGGAGTCACCATCCCCGCTGAACTTGGTTTTGCTACAGAACACTCTCGAGCTATATGACCCTCCTTTTCCACAGTTATAACATACATTGGATTGTTGTGGGCAGTTTGGGCTAATATGTCCCTCTTTCCCACATTTGTAACATACGACCGGTGGTCGTTCTCCTCCCCTAGAAACAGTTGATTTTTGTGCTGACGTCTTCACGTTATCATTGTTGCACCTTCTCTTCTTGAAATCTCCTCCCGACTCGCTCCTTCTATTATCATGACCACGATTACCACCAGAGTGGTTACCGCTTTTGTCCGAATATTTTCCTCCCTGCTAGTTTTCATTGCTTCGATGACTGCCGCCACTGGTATGACCCTGGTTGTGGTCCCTCGGTTGTACATACTCATTATCTCGCTCTAATAATTGAGCCCTGTTTACAACATCTGAATATAAAGAAAATTTATGAGAGATAAGATATTGTCGAATCTCAGGTTTTAGACCTCTCAAAAACATCCTTGTCATTCGTTCCTCATTTTCGACAAAATGAGGTGCAAACCTGGATAACTCTGTAAACTTCGCCTCGTACTGGGACACCGTCATGTTGTTTTGTTCCAGTTTGATAAACTCCACATCCTTCATATGACGAATACTTTCAGGAAAGTACTTGTCATTGAACAGTTTTTGAAATGCTTCCCAGGAAATGTTGAGTGCGTCAGGCTGGGTACGCTTCACAGACTCCCACCAGTAGTCTGCCTCACCGCGGAACATAAAGGTGGTGAATGGAACCTTCTGTTCCTCCGTGCATCCCAAGAAATCGAATATCTTGGTAATTTGCTTGACCCACATTTCTGCCATGATCGGATCCGGCTTTCCCTTAAATTCTGGTGGTCCCAATTCTTTGAACTGCTTAGCTGTGACAAACCGCACGTTGTTATCATTTCCACCCGTATTCTGCACACGATTCTCCCTCGTCTGATTTTGCATGAACTGCAAAAAGCTCCTAAACATTCCATCATTCATCGTTTGCTCGGTAACGTTGTTTACAGGAGGAATATTGCCTTCCTGTTGCACGTTTCCCTGGGTGGTGATCAAAGGTGTCTCCACAGTCTCATTTACTTCATTGTTAACGTTCTGTGCTGCCATTCTCAAATACTGTCACAAAACAAGGGTTAATAGTCATGTCATATATTATCCCTATACTCTGACCAACCAAATAAACACCAAATAAACTTAGTCAGGTCATACTAGCGAAGGAATTTCCCGTCTCTCCGCTCCTAGTTCTTGTCTCACATCTCAGCCAGGGATCATATCCCTAAGCTCTGATACCAACTGTGACGCCCCCAAAATAGGTATACAACACCCATTCTGAGTCGCCAAATACATGGAACAGAAAGAAAACTACAACTTCAATAATACAATTGTCGTGCAAAATACGACAACACATACTGTGAGTTTAAATACAAATATTGTCTTCTGGACAATATCCACACTCAAATAAATCCTCATTACAATTATTCAAACACTATTTTACAGAAATAGTGAGGACTGCTAAAACATCTTTCTAGAACCATCACTCCATACCCCGACTAGATCCTGCTATGTTCTCACCTCCTGAGAAGAAAAATGGAACAAAAAGAAAAAGGGTGAGCTCAACTAGCCCAGTAAAGAATATTATGACTAAGATAACATACAACAAATTATCGTTAGTCTTCAACAGGGAAAAATCTAATAGAATATAATCGACAACAAGTTTTAGATCAACAACTGCAGCGGAAACAGCAAACTATTAGAAGAGTCAAGTAGAGAAAGAATTCTACTATCTTCTAAGATTTAAAAGTCCATCATCAATATTTTATCCCTGTAACATCAATTAATAATCATCTTCATCCAAATATTCATCTTTGCACTACAGGCCAAAGATATTCATTTGTATCACCTGTCAGCCATGTTCATCTCAACACCTGTTCATCTTTGCACTACAGGCCAAAGATATTCATCAAGTAATCATACATCTTTGCACTACATGACAAAGATATTCAGTAATATCATCATTTAGGACTGAGGATGATGAAAAATATCTTAAAGAGAACGAATCCAGTGAGACAGAAGGACAAATATTAGGGATTCGTATAACAGTTTATCCACGATCAATAATACTTCATAATAATCAATTGTGAAGCAGAATTCAAAAATAAAGATCAAAACATGGATACAATCAAAGATAGTAACCATAATAGACATCTTGGACAAAAAGAAAAAATTTTATTTTTCGGTGAATAGTGCCGTATTCGTGAATAGTACCGTATACGTGAATAGCGTCGTATACGTGAATAGTAACTCCGACACAAAAAGTTTCAAATTTGATAAAAACTCATGTTGATATTTCAGCATAATGATATTGAAGAAAATAATATCATTTAAGAAGAAAATAATACTCCTTACCTCAAGATATCAGTACTTCTGGTCGGAATACCGGTATAAGGCTGAAAGAAACTTGCTTTGATGAATAGAAACTCTCAAAGTATCTAAATACTCACAAAATACACTCAATAATCTAGAGAGAGAAAGGGAGAAAACTTGTTTCTGGTGTGATTTTCAATTCTAACTTAGCCCTCTATTTATAGGAAAATTTTAGTAGGCTTGACCTGCAACCTGATGGCTTTACCTGCTACTATTCCCACCCACCACATTTGAAATATAATTCAGCACATTTCTTCACCAACCAAGAGTGGGGCCCACCAATTCTAGAATTTTTCACCAAAATGATAAACTCCGAAAATTCAACAATTTCTAAACCAGTCATCTTGTAAAATTCATAATAAATCATACGTTTATTTTTAACGGTTCAAAATTTGTGAACATATACTCAACTTATATATGTATAACATATCCAAAAATTACCACGATCTAACGGTCGGATTAAAAATTATAACCCCCGCAAAATATCTCAAAAACCCTGATTTTTTAATACCTCCATTCCGACAAAAATACTGATAAAAACCTCAACATTAACTCCTTCATTTTTAACCACAAAAATATATCCCTCATTTATATCCATATAAAATAAATATTTCCTTATCATACGAATCAATAATTAATTATTCACAAATAATATTACAGAATCACATTTATGACAACCAGGCTGTTCCCAGGAAAGAGGGGGCTTTCCAATAAGGATTTCTCCTTACTGGCGCGCAATTAGATGACCAAACCTCTCCTTAGACAGAACTTTCTAGACATTGTCAATAATATTATCTAATAATATTATTCAAATAATATGAATTATTGATCTAATAATGGAAAATACTGTGCAGCAACAATTGTTGAAACAACAATAATATAAAATATCAACGCAGCAATTATTGAATCAATAAAATAAAATATTGAATAATAACTACTGTAACAATTATTGAGTAGTGCCTTCTTACGTAAGAATCAATAATTGGTGCAATACCGTGTGCTACTGTAATTTAACCACCGGGTATTCCAACAGTATTAACGGTAACAACTACGCCGTTATTTATAAACAACTTATACTTGTCGTTTTCTTCATCCAATCAATTTCCGTTATGGGGCCCACACAAGGCTGCGCCGTCGTACGAATATTCCCCAACAGCAAGAATATTCCACGACCAAACGAATATTCCCCGACAAAATGAATATTTTATAACCACTTGCTTATTTTGTAAAATTTGCACATTTCACCCATAACCAAAGTATTATATCAAATTAACCCCTTATTATTCACAATAATATTTAGAGAAAATTTGATTTTATTCATTAATAAGTTGGGGTCTTACAGAATAGTCAAGCCGATGACTTTAAAACAAGCGCTTGGTGGGGAGGCAACCCCATCTCAGTATCAAAATTTTCTATTTCTCTTTGCTTCTGTCTAGTTTACATTGCATCTTTTCTCTTTAGTTTGTTAACATAGGTTTCTGTATGTTTATTACTGTAGTGTCTTATCTAATATGCATGTTATTGTGTCTTTAGTATGTAGATAGCATGTTTATCTAGTATGTTGTTAATATGTATATAGTAGTTAGAGTTAAACTAGTTATCATGTGGGTTGTTAATAGTTTTTGTGTTGATTAGTTATGATGGCTTATACTTGACTTGGCATGTGCAGCAAAACACTCTATCTTGGGTTGATACAGGGATAGCACTGTGGCACCAATGTGTAGCCTTGAACCAGCGCTGCAGCGCCAACTTTAAATCCTAGTTTTGCAAGATAGCGTTGCAGTGCCAATTTATAAGGGATTATCAGCGCTGCAGCGCCGTCATCACGGGCACCTACTAGAAATACCCGCTGCAGCGCCGCTTCATGAAGGAAACTCATCGCTGCAGCGCCATCTTTATAGCAAGCCTACTGGAAATATATGCTGTAACGCCACTTTAAAAACCTGTATTCAGTACAAGTGCTGCATCACCGATTTACAAAGGAATCTCAGTGCTACAGCGCCATTAGCGAATTTCAGTTGATTAAGTAGGGTTTTTTCATTCTCTTTTCCCACATTAACGCAGCCTCTCGGCAGACTCCTCTCCCCTCTCAACAGACTTCCCCCCCCCCCCAAGCCACTAAGCAGCAATAACATATAACACACCCAATTTTTCCCTAACCATAAACATTCAATTTGTGCTTCAACTACATCAAGGGCCAAAGATTCTCACAATTCGTCAACATCATTAAATCTGAGGTAATTGGGTAGTAGGGTTTTCAAGTTTTCTTTTGAATCGGACTTTTGTTAAAGTTAATACTAGTATTGCTTGTGCTTAGGGATTAATTTCTTTAATTCGTTGCTCGTGCTACATTGAGTTATTCTTTGAGACACTTTTGCCTAAGCTACCATCTAGGCTAATCTCTACAAAACCCTAGTTTACAATTACGCACTCAACGTGTTCGACGAATAGCTTGAATTGGCAAGTTGGAATCATTTGGCTGTGATTATAGGTGTTTTAGGCAGAGTGCTTGGGTTAGTTGGGAGTATTCAGACTTTGGATTCCATATATGCTTGTGTGTGTGTTTTTTGACTAAAAATTTCTGAAATGGCACCAAAGAAGCAAAATCTGAGTGTGGGCGGATCATCTTCATTCTTAGCGCACTAGGATCGCACGAGGTTCATTAGCAAGGAGGCTTTTGAGAAGTACTATACTGTCTTGGCTAGTAAGAGCATAGTGCCCGAGAGAGGCCTCAGGCCTGATGCACGGCTTGATGGCTAGCTGTTCCAAATGATTGCTGATAGGAGCTGGACACATTTCACTCGCCAGCCCGTGTCTCCAGTGATTGCCTTCGTCAAAGAGTTCTATGCCAACGCCTCGGCCGAGGGGAGTTTGGCAGTGCTAGTAAGGGGCAAGACAGTTCGGTTCGACAAAAGGTTAATCAACGATTATTTCCAGATGCCCAGTTATAAGAGGGATTACCTAGCTGACAGTGTGCGCAACTATGATGTGGATGACATAGTTAAAAGGTTGTGTAAACCAGACACCACGTGGAAAATAAATAAATACACGGGCGAGAAATCCAATTTTGCACACACTGAGCTATCGCGCTATGGGAAGGTGTGGTATAGTTTTATTTTCCATAACTTGATGCCGACCAGGCACGTCATCGATGTGACTAGAGAGAGATAGCAGTGCTACTATTTGCTATAGTCACCGGGTTGAACAATGATGTAGGATCCCTTATTCAAGAGTCTATCCTTAAGGCTCTACGAGGCAGCACTTCGGGAGGTCTACCATATCCTTCGGTCATTACATTCTTGTGCCAGATAGCTGCAGTACTCGTGGCCACGGATGAGATACTACTACCTCCTATGGCAATTATAGATCACGCCACTATTACCCGATTTCGAGTCTAGAAGGGTGCAGTGTCTCATCCCCGCGGTGAGGGCTTCCTGCCTGCTACTCAGCCCCTGCCTCCTTCTTTTAAGGTCGGCACGTCTGCATAGCCTATAGAGCTAGGTCGTTCAGCTTCTGATCAATTGGCAGAGATATTGACGTCCATGAACCTCCTGCACCAGAAGATTGACCGGCAGGGTAGGAGGATCGATGCAGTGGCTTATGCAATATCACGCAAAGTTTGCCAATACAGTGGAAAGCATCTATATAGCAGACTCGATGCCGTTCTAGTTCCCGGTGCCTCTAGTATGCCTCTAGGATGATGATGATGCCGAGTGACCAGACCTCAGGGAAGCCCTCTTGTATTAATTTATATATGCTTAGCAATGAGGGCATTGCTCATCTGAAGTCTGGGGGTGTTTTATCGGTTTTATTCTATCAACTGCCATGTTAGGTTGCCATCTTAGTATTTTGTTTATGTTTTATCAGTATTATAGTGCAGCCATGTATGAACTGCTGTAGTCATCTTTTGGGTTGTTATAGCCGCAGACTTATGTTTACTGTTTTATTATGTTTGGTTGCATGAGCAGATTTTATTATTCTATGGCTTTATTTAGCATGTTTTGTTTATAGCCATCTTTTGGGATTTGCACAGATTGGTATACTTGATGCAATGTTATGGATTTACCCTATTTTGAGTTGGTATTAGTGCAAGGGTATACTTTAACTTTTATCTTATCATTCTATGTTTTTTGTTTAACCCTGCGCCGTTTCTGGCCTTGGCACCAGCGTAGCTGCGCTGGTGCGCAGACAGAAACTACGCAGTCTGTTTCTAAATGATATAGAACTCATATACACATTATTCATCACATATATACCAACTTAGAACAATTAAACAATAACTACAAACAATTTAAATCCTTTGAATTCCATGTTTTTACAAAGAAACTCCATTTTTGACATCCTTGACAAAAATTAACACTGAGGTCTCATTACTACACCAAATTAACTCATTCAAATTACATTCTCTTCGTTTCTTACTGAATTAACATATTCTAGACTTAATTTACAGATTAGTTCACAAACCAACTACTAATTTTTGAACTTTCACAAGCCATATACATAACCACATGCACTGTAAAACTATTTTCTTTCTTTTGAATTTAATTAGTACACAAAATCTTGTTTAGATGCTAGTTATAACATCACAATTTGTTAATAAACATAACCAATCAGTTTGTATAACAACAATTCATAAAATTTTGAATTTACAGAACATTTGAAACTCATGAACATAGAATATTCATATATGTAATATTGGTTTTGGAAATATACCTTCAATTGCTTGGATAATCCTTGCTAAAACACAGAGAATTGCTTGGAATCACAGAAATCCTCTTTCAAACTCTCTCTCTAATTTCTATGTATACTCCATTATCTCTTCTTCTTATTATCAGTATAAGCCAACTAACACTTATGCATAAAAATATAAACTGATAGCCATAATACGCATACTTAATTATATTAGTTACAAAAAACTTAAACGTGAGTAATCAGTTATAAAATATTAATTATATATTTTTATTTTATTTTTATTCAAATTCAAAAGCCATAAGGCTTTGTTTGGCAAAACACTTTTAAAATAAAGACTTAATATCTTTAAGCCTTATGTGGTAAACCCATTTAAAAATACTTTAACTTATTTCAATAAATCATTTATACTATAGTTTATAGTCCCATATTATTTATTTGGATTTCCATATCCAATCTTAGTTAAATAAACTAATTACAACATATTAAATAAATTCTCCACTTAACCAATTACCACAAAATTATAATCTCATTATAATTTTATTTAATAACTAACATATCACTTTAATTATTAAATTAAAACAACAATATAGCAACTCATGTAATCTTTAACAACTCTCTAACTATTAAATTAGAATATTATCTCATAAATTTAATTCACAAATATCTACTAACAACAACCACATCAATAAAAAAAATATTTATTTAATTTAATAAATATTTGAAATTACAAATAAAATTCGTGATTGTTACATCCGTCCCTTCTTATAAAGATTTTGTCCCCAGAATCACAACTCAAGCAACTCATTCGTCACATATTTCTCTCCTTACAAAGATTCTGTCCCCAGAATCGAAGACACAGACTAAAGAAATAACTCAGGATAGTTCTTCATCATTTCATTTTCGAGTTCCCACGTAGCCTCTTCTTGTGACACCCCCAAATCTGGGTACTTCATTCCCCTAAGACCTGGTGTTCACTTTTCATACATTCATACTATCTACCCAAATAAAATAACATTTAAACCATAAATCCTCCCTTTAAAGGGTTACATCATTAATCCAAAAATAACCCAGGTTGTCTAACCTTAAACATAAATCAAGTGCGAAAATAAAATTATTACATCACATCATTAATTTAAAAGTCTATCATCATAACAGTAAATGAAATTACAAGTCTTCATCACTTGTATATTTTTCCCTTTCCTTTGCTATTTTAAGGCTCATCGACCTTCTCAACTTTAGCTGCAATAATTATTTTTATGCAAGAGTGAGCAAAACAATTGCTCACTATATATAACAATAAATCAACAAAAGAATAATAATTGCCGATGAATAGGCTCATCAATATTGAATGGTACTCTATCAACGATAACCAACAACGAGAATCAAAATAAGAAATATGTTTGAGGGTCATAAGACCACGAACTATGTCCACGGTTACAAGTAATCTTTCAACTCTAACCTTAACAGTTATACTGTAAGGACTTCACGTACTTAGGGGGATCAGCCCTTCGTACCATGTATTGTGCACAAACATCTAAACGCATTACGTATCCGCTATAATAGGGTTGTTCTTCTCAGGTTCTGAGTACAAGTCCGTACCAAAGAAAGTTTGGTTTGGATAATCTTTCAAGGGTAATTTGAAGTTTAACGATCATCAACTAGAGGACTAGTTGAATCAATAAGGTTTGATAACACAACAATTGGTCAATAATAACATAAGAAGCGAACTAACTATATATTGAACTCATGCTTAGAAACAACTACAAAGCATAGGTATTGAATGGCAGTAACCCTTGCTTGAATAATATTAAGCTAGGGCTATGAATTATTGAATATACATTAAGGAATAACAAGCTAAAAATAAAACTTGCGCATTATGAGAATAACTTGTGTCAAGTAATTGAAATAAGAAAGTTCGACATTAGAAATTAGAATGCAAGAAAATTGCATTCACAATACACGAATGACAATAAAGAAACTTGTCTAGCAATAAACAAGTTAGAATACATCAATAAGTACTAGAATTCAAATCTTGTCCGAATAAACTTAAAGTTATAGTTTGCTTAAATAATGATTAGGAATACAAAAATTTGCTTAATGAAAGTTTAAAGTAAGAAACTTGCTCAATGTAAAAAGATAGGTTTAGAAACTTGCCTCGAGCGTACGCTATAATATTAAACTCACGTTCACCTACATATAGGTTTAGAACCACCATCTATTAGATATACTAACATTCACGTTCCAACATAACAGGTATTTCTAGTTAGACTTATTATTTCAATACAAGTCCTACATTACCATTTACATTTTAGAAAATCCAAGTGTTAACATCACAACAGTTATCTAACATTCACTGTATAAACTAAGTTATAACATAACACGTTCATAACTTATAATCATTTAAAACTTTGAAACTACTAACCACCTAATATGATTCTGTTTTAACCATGTTATCACATGTTTGACACCTTAACACAACCTTAGACCAAGCTATAGGGGTGTTTCAAGGTCTGCAGTAGTAGCAGAACAAACTGTCTCAGATCAGTGTATGGCACAGCTGCACCATACATAGGCTTGGAACCGGCGCAGCTGCGCAGCTACGCAGTTGCGTAGTTTTTAGCTTTGGCACCAGCGCAACTGCGCTGGTGCACTGACAGAGGCAGAGACGACTATGAACAGTAGCCAACTTTAGCCTAACAAACACGAATTTCACCCACAAAATGGTGAAATTAACATATAAAATAAATATGAAACTATCATAAACATGATTGCTAACATATTCAACCACTTAGAACAATTTAACAACCACTTTAACTATTTTTAATTCCTTGAATTTTATGTTTTCATACAAAAACACCAATTTTGAGTTCCTTAGACAAAATCAACACTATAAACACAATTCTTGTCCAAATTGCATCATTCAAATTACGTTATCTTCGTTTCTTAATGAACTAGCATATACAAGCTTCAATTTGTAGTTTATCATACAAACTAACCACTAAATTCGGTACTTACATAAGCCATATACAAAATATCCACACAAACATACACTGCTCATTATCTATCCTACGTTTAACTATAATTAGCATGCAATTCATGTTTAAACGTAAACTCTAGCATTATAAACACGTATAATCACAATTACCAATTATATATATCCACAATTCAACAATTTGATTTCACAGGACATAAGAATTTTTTTGTCGTGAAACCCACATATGTATAATAAGGTTATAGAACATACCTTTTGCTGCTAAAAAGAAATCCTTGCTAAACAGACTGGAATTGTCGTGAAATCCTTAGGTTTCCTCTCAATCTCTCTCAATTTTCTCTGTCAAGCTCTATCAAGCTCTCTCTGAACTCTCAGTATTCTTCCTAGGCGACTAAGACTATGCGTAAAAACCCAAACTGATAATCAAGCGTAAGAAATAAAACGGATAACCTTAATACTACTACTAATTTTAATATCAGTCACAACCTAACGTATATGTTATAAATATATTATATTTATTATTTAATTTATTTTTATTTATTTTATTTATATTATTATAATTCAAAATTTAAAAATCCAAAAGTCATAAGGCTTTGTTTGGCAAAACCCTTTAAATTTAAAGACTTAATATATTTAAGCCTTATTTGAGTTAAATCAATTTAAAACTACTTCAATTATTTTAATAAATAATTTAGTTTATGATTTATAATAACATATTATATATTTGGATTTTCATATCCACATTAACAAAATAAATTAATTCCATATACTATATTTTAAATAATAATTCCACTTAAACAATTATCACAAAATTATAATTTCGTTATAATTTTATTTAATAACTTAACACACCAATTTAAATTATTAATTTCAATCAACAATATAACCTCTCATGTTATATTACAACTCTCTAAATTACAAATTAATTTAATTTAGAATATTATCTAATAAATTTAATTCATAAATATTTACTAACAACCATTACATCAATAAAATATTTATTTCCTCAATTTCGCAATAGACATATCAAATAAATATTTATATTATTCAATAAATATTTAAAATTACAACTTGAAATTCTGGATCATTACATCCTTCCCTCCTTACAAAGATTATGTCCCCAAAATCACAACTCAAACAATCAAATCGTCACATTCTTCCCTTCTAACAAAGATTATGTCCCTAGAATCTAAGACATAGATTAAACAAATAACTCAGGGTAATTTTTTATTATTTCAGCTTCGAGTTCTCACGTTGCCTCTTCGACATTGTGGTTTCTCCATATCTCCTTCACAGAAGGTATCACTTTATTCCTGAGCACTTATTCTTTCCTGTCGACTATCTGGATAGGAATCTCTTCATAAGACAAATCTTTACTAAACTGCAACGGTTCATACTCGATCACATGTTTGTAATCGGGTTTATATGGTCGTAAAACAGACACATAAAAAATATTGTGCACATGTTATAATTTTGGAGGTAAAGCTACCTCGTAAGCCACTTCTCCCACTCTTCGTAGTATCTCGAACGGGCCAATAAATCTTGGGTTAAGCTTTCCTTTCTTGCCAAAACGAATTTTCCCCTTCTAATGAGAAACTTTCAGAAACACAAAATTTCCTGCTTCAAATTCACGATTCTGCCTGTGTTGATCAACATACTTCTTCTGTCGATCTTGAGCAGCTACCAATTTTGCTCTGATAAGTTTTATAAATTCAGCAGTTTGTTGTACCAATTCTGGTCCTAATAGTTGGCGTTCACCGACTTCATTCCAGCACGGTGGAGTTCTGCACTTTCTGTCGTATAAAGCTTCATAAGGCCGTATGCCTATGCTTGCGTGGTAACTATTATTATAGGCGAATTCTACCAACGGTAAATGATCGTCCTAGTTTCCTTTGAAATCCATGATGCATGCTCTAAGCATATCTTCAAACGTCTGGATTGTTCATTCGCTTTGCCCATCAGTTTGCGGGTGATATGTTGTACTCATCTTCAATTACGTTCCCATGCATTCTTACAGTTTCTTCCAGAAATTTGATGTGAACCTCGGATCTCTGTCTGATACAATTGATATTGGAACTCCATGTCTCGTCACAATTTCTTTAACATATAGTTTTGCTAGCTGATCAAGATTAAATCTAATCTTTATTGGAAAAAAGTGTGCAGATTTTGTCAGTTTGTCCACTATCACCCATATCGCATCATATCCTTTCTAAGTCATTGGAAGACCTACCATAAATTCTATTGTGATATACTCCTATTTTCATTTCGGTATTTCTAACGGTTGAAGTAATCCGCTTGGTCTCTGATGCTCGGCCTTCACTCTCTGACATGTCAAGCACTTTGCAATGCATTTTGCAACGTCTCTTTTCTTATTTGGCCACCAAGAATGGCGCCGCAAATCTTGATACATCTTTGTACTTCCTGGATGAATCGAATATCTTGAGCTATGAGCTTCTGTCAAGATTTCGTCTTTAATCTCTGGTACTACTGGAACCCAAATTCTTCCCTCAAACCTCAGTAACCCTTCAGTATCGATCTTGTATTTTGCATCACTACCCTCACCCACTTTCTCTTTGATCGTTTCACATTCTGCATCTTGTAGTTGAGCATTCTTCACTTTGTCCACCAAAGTTGGATTAGCTTTCATCTGGTATAATTTTTCGTTGGTTTCTTTTAGAAATTTGATTTCCAACTCTAGCCTTGCCATCGCTGAAATAAGCTCTTCCTGGTTGGTTAACAACATCAACTTTTCCTGACCTTTTCTGATTAAAGCATCTGCAACCACATTCACTTTGTCTGGATGATAAAAGATCTCACAATCGTAATCTTTTATCAATTCCATGCATCTTCTTTGACGCGTGTTTAGGTCCTTTTGTGTGAAAATATACTTCAGACTCTTATAGTCTATGTAGATCTCACGCTTTTCTCTGTAGAGATAATATCTCCATATCTTCAGAGCAAACACAACCGCCGCCACCTCTAAATCATGAGTTGGATACCCTTTCTCATAGTCTTTCAATTGCCTTGATGCATACGCAATGACCTTGCCGTTTTGCATAAGGACACATCCTAAACCCTTGTGTGAAGCATCACTATACACCACAAAGTTTCCTGTATTATCTGGTAATGACAACATAGGTGCCACACTTAACTTCTTCTTTAAATCTTGAAAACTTTCTTCACATTTCTCCGTCTACATAAATTTCACAGCCTTCCTTGTCAAATTCGTCAATGGAGTGGCAATCTTGGAAAAATCTTGAATAAATCTTCTATAATAATCGGCTAGTCCCAAGAAACTCCTCACCTCCGACGGTGTTCTTGGTTGTTCCTAATTGGTTACAGCTTCCATTTTTGATGGATCCACTGAAATCCCATCTTTGTCAATCACGTGCCCAAGAAATTGTATACGATCTAGCCAAAATTCACATTTAGAGAATTTCGCGTATAACTTTTCTTTTCTTAACGTCTCCAGCGTCCGACGTAAGTGTTCTACGTGTTCATCTTGAGATTTAGAGTACACCAAAATATCATCGATGAACACTACCATAAACTTGTCTAAAAATGGTTTAAACACCATGTTCATCAAATCCATGAACGCTGCAGGGGCATTTGTCAAACAAAAAGACATCACCAAAAATTCATAATGTCCATACTGAGTTCGAAATGCCATCTTCGGTACATCCTCCTTCCTTACCTTCAGTTGGTGATATCCACTTCTCAAATCTATTTTCGAGAAATATCTAGCACCTTTCAGTTGATCAAACAAGTCATCTATTCTTGGCAACAGATATTTAATTTTAATAGTGACTTTGTTCAATTCCCTATAATCAATGCAAAGACACATTGAACCATCCTTCTTCTTCACGAATAACACCGGCGCTCCCCACGGTGATACACTAGGCTGAATATATTTCTTGTCTAGAAGCTCTTGCAGTTGTACCATTAGTTTCTTCATCTCTACTGGAGCCATTCTGTACGGGGCCTTCGATATCAGAGCAGTTCCTGGCGCTAAGTCGATCACGAACTCAATTTCTCTGTCAGGCAGAAGTCCTGGCAAATCTTCCGAAAATACGTCCACAAATTCCCTAACCACTGGTATCTCTTCCAGTTTCACAACCTTCTTCTGAGTATCGACTATGTAAGCTAAATAACCCACACAGCCTTAACTCAACAATTTCTTGGCCTGCATAATCGTCAAACATCTCATTTGTCTAGGTGATTTGCTACGATAGAAAACTACCTTTGACAGAGTCATAAGGTTTACACACTTCTTTTGGGAATCAATTATCGCTCCATAACTGAATGGCCAATCCATTCCCAAAATAACATCGAAATCTCTGAGTTTTATCGGGATTAAATCTACCATCATGATATTCCTCTTAATATTCACCCTACAATTCTTGTATACGAACCTAACAGGAATTACTTCCTTATTCGTAATTTCTATGTTCAAAGGGGAATTCAAATCTTCACTAGGCAAACCTAACCTCTTAGCAAATTCATCAGATATAAACTAGCAAGTAGCACCCGAATCAAATAATACATAAGCATTAATATCATTGATTGGGATAATAGCTGACACGACATCTTTTGATTGTACAACATCTTGCACTGTCATATTGAAGGTTCTGGCTGTGGGCTTATTTGTTGACGTTGGTCTAGCAATAGTCAGCGCACCTCCACTAGCATTTCCTTTACTTCCGTTTGTCTCACCAAATTTCTTCTTAGGGCATTTACGAGCAACCATTCTTCTTGGGTTGATTTCAATTTGGGGCAATATGACCCTCCTGGCCATAATTAAAGCACACACGCTTTCCCCTTACCCCTTAAGCACATACCCGTGTGAAACTTTTCGCATGTAGCACATGCGTCAATCTTCTTCTTCTGCTGGTTACCTTGCTGATTTCCAGCTCCCACATTTGTATTCCACTTCCTCTTCAAACTATTGTTGCCATTTCCACTGTTACTAACTCCACCATTTTTAGCTTCACCTTCATTCTTCTTCTTCCTCTGCTTTTGGTTGTGCTTTGTTACAGCCTCGCCTCCACTCTCAGCGAGAATTGCTTTCTCAATCACCACCGTAAACATTTTTAATTGGAACTGTGAGACCCCGAATTTTATGAAATAAAAATATTTAATTTTTCTATTTTGGTAAATGGTTAAATTGATAAAAGGTTAAAGTTAAAGGTGATATGTGAAAATTTTTCAAAGTAGACAAGTTGTCATAAAATACCGGATTATTATTCACTCTAGTATTGTTCACTCGAGTTTTTGGGGTACTTTTTGTGTCAGAGTACTATTCATGAGTTACTATTCACGAGTTACTATTCACGAGTTATTATTCACGAGTTACTATTCACGAGTTACTATTCACGAGTTATTATTCACGAGTTACTATTCACGAGTTACTATTCACGAGTTAATATTCACGAGTTACTATTCACGAGTTACTATTCACGGGGAATATTCGATTAGTCGGGGAATATTTGTACGACGTTACAATCATTGGTGGACTCCACAACAGAATTATTGTCGGATTGAGAAAACGACAAAAATATTTTATTAAAAATAACAGCGGAAGTTTTACCGTTGATACTGTTGAACTACTCGGTAGTAAAAGTACAATAATAAGTGTGGTTGCATAGTAACACACGGTATTGATTATTAATGCTTATGTGAGAAGTCACTCAGTTTGATTCAATTACTGCCAATTAATAATATGAATTATTTAGCGATAATGAAGTTTTGTTTTATTCGTATTATTAACGCAATAAAACAGAAACATCTTTTTATATAAAATAGAATACTTTATTAAAGTTGTTTGTTTTATTAGGCAATAATTAGAATATATTATATTTTATTTAAAAGATTTTGCTTTAAATATGGACCGTCAGATTAAAGTAAATCAATCTGGACCGTTCATGGATTAGTTACTATGCATTCTATTTTTCTATAAATAGAAGTTCATTCCTTCATTATTTTCTTACGAATTCACTGAACTCTAGATAGAGAAACTATAGAGAGAAAGAAGAAGAGTATTCTGCCACTTAACTACTTCTTTATTTCAGTTCTTCTTTAAAACGGTAAGGGGTATTATTCTTTCTTATTCATGAAGAGAACTTCTGTTATTCCATTCTTTATTATTCTATTGGAATAACCTGTAAAAGTGGCATACCCTATACATGACCTGTATACGCGGCATACCCTATACTTGGTGAAATCCTTATGTTATTCCATTCTTTATTATTCTGTTGGAATAACATGTATGCGTGGTTTACCCTATACTTGGTGGAATGACTTGTATATGCGGTTTGCCCAATACTTGGTGATCTTCTTATGTTATTCCATTCTTTATTATTATGTTAGAATAACCTGTTTATGCGAAGTACCACATACTTGGTGAAACTCTTTCATTATTCCGTTCTTTACGATTCTGTCGGAATATCTTGTCGGTGTGAATTTCACCTGACCTGGTTCCATATTTATTATTTTGCATTTATTATTCTGTCGAAATATCCTGTCGGTGTGAATTTCACCTGACCTGGTTCCATATTTATTATTCCGCATTTATTATTCTGTTGGGAATAACCTGTCTGTGCGGTCTCTATCGCATGCATGGTGAATCCTTCTGTTATTCCATTCTTTATTATTCTGTTGGAATAACCTGTCTATGTGGATTGCCACATGCATGGTGAATGATCCTTTATATTCATTCCTTATTAAATTGTGGAAATGATCTGTATACGTGGATTACCGCATGGCTGGTGAAAATCTATTTGTAGTTTGATATATTCTTTATTAAACTCATTTGGTTAAAGTTTTGATTTCTATACTCCATGAAATTAGTGGAATATCCTTGATATTTGCACTTCATCCAGTATCTTTTCATGGAAATATTCTTCTGAGCATTCTTGACTGTTACTTTACAAAGAAGTATCATGTTGACAATTTGGATATTATTAGTTCCTGGATAAACTAATTCTTGAACTTGTTTAATTGAATTCCTATAACATTGTCATCATCCTCATGTTTATTTTATGTTGAAAGTCATCTTTGGCTTACGCGCATAGATGGACTTAGTATGATTATGACCAGGGATCATTCGGTATAATCATGAACTGTGATGTTATAAGTGGTGTGGTAAAAGTCCTCAGTGGCCTGTAATGCATTGATAGCCAGTTTTTGGTATGATTATGACCAGGGATTTTTCGGTATAGTCATGACCATTGATGATTTAATGAATATCCTTGGCCCGTAATGCAGGGATGATTAGAAGATGTGGTTTATTTATTAAGGTGAATCTCAGTGATAAAAGTTGATGAAAACATTTTTAAATTATAGAAGATAGTAGGTTTTATTCTCTACTTGACTCTTCTAATGGATTGCTTATTCCGTTGCAGTTAAACTTGATGTCTATTGTATTTTATCAGTTTAACATTGTTGAAGACTATTGATAATTTATTCTTCATTATCTTAGTCATAATATTTCTTACTGGGCTAGTTGAGCTCACCCTTTCTTTCAATGTTCTCTTCAGGAAATAAGAATATAGTTGGGACGAGTCAGGAAAAGGAGTGATGGTCCAGAAGATAGCATTAGTAGTCCTCACTATTCTGTTAAAGAGTGCGACAATAAATGTAATGAGGACTCCTTGAGTATGGATATTGTCTAGATGACAATATTCCTATTAGAACTCTCAGTTTATGTATTGTCGTATGTTACACGATATTTGTATAATTAAGTTTGTATTTGTATTTTGTACCATGTATTTGGCGACTCAAGATGGGTGATGAATACCTAATTTTGGGGGCGCCACAGTTGGTATCAAAGCTTAGGGATATGATCCCTGGCTGAGATGTGAGATACGAACTAGGAGGGGAGAGATGGGGAATTCCTTCGCTAGTATAATCTACCTAAGTTTATTTGGTATTTAATTAGTCGGTCAGAGTATAGGGATGAAATGTGATATGTTAATTAACCCTTGTTTTGTGTTAGTGTTTGATAATGAATCTGAAAATGCTGAGATAAGCAATGAAGCACATGAAAGTGTTGATTCAGCTCAAGCAAAAGGTAACGACCAACAACACGATAATAATCATACGGGTGGCAACGGTTATCGGAACAATGATAACCATCATGGGGGAAATGATCATGCCAAGAATGGTAACCATTTCGGTGGTAATCATAGCAAAGATAATAGAAGTGGAAATTGCAAGAAGAAAAGGTCATTTAGCCCAATTTTGTCGTGCACCAAAGTCAAGTCCAGCTGGGACGGTGGCACCAAAGGCGGATATGGACAAAACAAAGTCGTTGGTTTTAGGAAGAGCGTTTTTTATGACTTCTCAAAAAGCAAGTAAACCGAACGAAGTTAGCACGGGTTAGTTAATTATAAATTCTTGTGAAGTCTATACCTTATTAGATATCGGCTCTACCCATTCTTTTATCTCTCTTGCTTGCGTTCAACGTTTAAATTTGACTCTAGAGAAGTTAGACTATGACCTATCGGTTGAAACTCCGTTAGGAGAAACCTTCATTTCATGTGCTATCCAAGTCTTGGATGAGAGTCACAGTTTTGAATGATAGTTTTATTGTTAATAAATTTCCTGACGTATTCTTGAAGACTTCTTAACCTAACCCTAGAGCATGAAATCGAATTTTGTATTGACCCCAATACAAAACTCATTTCTAAAACCCTCAAATATTTCATCAACTAAAAGGATCTGGTTACGTTGATTATAATGAGAGTCATAATAAAAGCGTTGGACTAATGAAAACTATGGGTATATGTGGTATTAGTAAGTGTTATGATGAGTTATGTTGGTTATTATATGAAAACAAGAAAGTTTCTTAGAAATCACAAAGGGTTAAAAAATCAGATTTTGGTAAAAACGTAACATGAAATTCAATTGACCATATCTCCTATTATATTTTGAATTTTTGAGTGTGGTCAAGTCCTAGAGTTAGATCTATGAGTTACCTAACTAATCCATGTGGAATCACTGAAAAAGGTGTTGTAGATTTTCGTGCGGACTGATTTTAGCAAAGGAGTCAAAACTTCAAAATGTCCAAAAAGCTGCTGCACATTTTTGTAAGGGCTGTTTCAGTCACTTAATTAGTGAGAAAAATTCAGGCCTTTTGGGACATAAAATTATATGGTATAAAGAACATCGTGTCCAAAAATGAGCTCATTCCGACTTAAAATGAGCAAGTTATGACCATTTCAATATTTAGGTTTTTCTGACAAAAAACGCTATAACCGGAGTTCTACAACTCCGATGACCATAAAATTTAAACTGGAGGCTCACATTAACATGTGTAAGGTCCTTCCAAGATTTGGGAATTTTTGGAGTTAAACTTGAGGTAGCTAATTCTTAAGGAATTAATTGGAAATTATTTTTTGAAAAATAGTAAATGAATTTTAAAAATTCCGAGAAAAATATATGTTCATTATGAGACTATATTATGCTAAATTTCAGAAAAGAAATATTTTTGGGACTGATTTGGTATTTTTCATGAAAATAGTTTAGTTACGAATATATGAGTTAAATATGTTATGTGAAGTAACAAAGTTGGAACATAGGATTTTATAGCTTGAAAATCCTATATAGAGTATATGCATATTTTTATGATGAGGGATTTGATCATTGGTGATGATATCTTATGAGTATGACATTTTTGAATGATTAAATGCATTATATGGTAAAGCGTAAACAATTGAAAAAAAATTGTTTATAAGTTTAAGAAGTGATTAAAATATTGTTATAATATTAATGATATTAGATTATGAGATTATTAAGTGATTGATAGCATTGGGATATTCTTGAACCCTGGATAAATTATATTATAAATGTTTAATATGTATCCTTTATCTCATTTGATTGATTCTTTATATCATTATCATCATGCTTATATTGTGTTGAAAGTCATCTGTGGCTTACGTGCATAGATGGACTTGGTATGATTATGACCAGAGATTGTTCGGTATAATCATGACCGTAATTGAAAACACGATTATCTTTGGCACGTAGTGCATAGATAATTCGTGGTCGTGATACTAAAGAATATCCTTGGCCTGTAGTGCAGGGATGATTCGACGATGTGGATTAATTATTGAGCTGAGTCTCAGCAATGAAATAATAATTCATGGATGTGGTAAAAGTCATCTTTGGCCGTAGTGCATAGATGGACTTGGTATGATTATGACCAGGAATTATTCGGTATAATCATGACCGTAATTGAAAACACGAATATCTTTGGCCCGTAGTGCATGAATAATTCATGGTCGTGATACTATTAAGCTAAGTCTCAGCATTATTGGTTTTACAGTTGTATATCTTTGGCCTGTAGTGCAAAGAGGAATTGTTAATGAATATCTTTGACCGAATTGCAAAGATGAATTTAATGTTTTCAACAATAAAGGTATTCAAGGTATCCTCATCTCTTTATCATACCAGGTACCTACGTAAATTTCGAGGGCGAAATTTCATAAGGAGGGGAGATTGTGAGACCCTGAATTTTATGAAATAAAAATATTCAATTTTTCTATTTTGGTAAATGGTTAAATTGATAAAAGGTTAAAGTTAAAGGTGATATGTGAAAATTTTTCAAAGTAGACAAGTTGTCATAAAATACCGGATTACTATTCACTCTAGTATTGTTCACTCGAGTTTTTGGGGTACTTTTTTTATCAGAGTACTATTCATGAGTTACTATTCACGAGTTACTATTCACGAGTTACTATTCACGAGTTAATATTCACGAGTTATTATTCACGAGTTACTATTCACGAGTTACTATTCACGAGTTACTATTCACGGGGAATATTCGATTAGTCGGGAAATATTTGTACGACGGTACAATCATTGGTGGACTCCACAACAGAATTATTGTCGGATTGAGAAAACGACAAAAATATTTTATTAAAAATAACAGCGGAAGTTTTACCGTTGATACTGTTGAACTACTCGGTAGTAAAAGTACAATAATACGTGTGGTTACATAGTAACACACGGTATTGATTATTAATGCTTATGTGAGAAGTCACTCAGTTTGATTCAATTACTGTCAATTAATAATATGAATTATTTAGCGATAATGAAGTTTTGTTTTATTCGTATTATTAACGTAATAAAACAGAAACATCTTTTTATATAAAACAGAATACTTTATTAAAGTTGTTTGTTTTATTAGGTAATAATTAGAAAATATTATATTTTATTTAAAAGATTTTGCTTTAAATATGGACCGTCAGATTAAAGTAAATCAATCTGGACCGTTCATGGATTAGTTACTATGCATTCTATTTTTCTATAAATAGAAGTTCATTCCTTCATTATTTTCTTACGAATTCACTGAACTCTAGAGAGAGAAACTATAGAGAGAAAGAAGAAGAGTATTCTGCCACTTAACTACTTCTTTATTTCAGTTCTTCTTTAAAACGGTAAGGGGTATTATTCTTTCTTATTCATGAAGAGAACTTCTGTTATTCCATTCTTTATTATTCTATTGGAATAACCTGTAAAAGTGGCATACCCTATACATGACCTGTATACGCGGCATACCCTATACTTGGTGAAATCCTTATGTTATTCCATTCTTTATTATTCTGTTGGAATAACATGTATGTGTGGTTTACCCTATACTTGGTGAAATGACTTGTATATGCGGTTTACCCAATACTTGGTGATCTTCTTATGTTATTCCATTCTTTATTATTATGTTAGAATAACCTGTTTATGCGAAGTACCACATACTTGGTGAAACTATTTCATTATTCCGTTCTTTACGATTCTGTCGGAATATCTTGTCGGTGTGAATTTCACCTGACCTGGTTCCATATTTATTATTTCGCATTTATTATTCTGTCGAAATATCCTGTCGGTGTGAATTTCACCTGACCTGGTTCCATATTTATTATTCCGCATTTATTATTCTGTTGGGAATAACCTGTCTGTGCGGTCTCTATCGCATGCATGGTGAATCCTTCTGTTATTCCATTCTTTATTATTCTGTTGGAATAACCTGTCTATGTGGATTGCCACATGCATGGTGAATGATCCTTTATATTCATTCCTTATTAAATTGTGGAAATGATCTGTATACGTGGATTACCGCATGGCTGGTGAAAATCCATTTGTAGTTTGATATATTCTTTATTAAACTCATTTGGTTAAAGTTTTGATTTCTATACTCCATGAAATTAGTGGAATATCTTTGATATTTGCACTTCATCCAGTATCTTTTCATGGAAATATTCTTCTGAGCATTCTTGACTGTTACTTTACAAAGAAGTATCATGTTGACAATTTGGATATTATTAGTTCCTGGATAAACTAATTCTTGAACTTGTTTAATTGAATTCCTATAACATTGTCATCATCCTCATGTTTATTTTATGTTGAAAGTCATCTTTGGCTTACGCGCATAGATGGACTTAGTATGATTATGACCAGGGATCATTCGGTATAATCATGAACTGTGATGTTATAAGTGGTGTGGTAAAAGTCCTCAGTGGCCTGTAATGCATTGATAGCCAGTTTTTGGTATGATTATGACCAGGGATTTTTCGGTATAGTCATGACCATTGATGATTTAATGAATATCCTTGGCCCGTAATGCAGGGATGATTAGAAGATGTGGTTTATTTATTAAGGTGAATCTCAGTGATAAAAGTTGATGAAAACATTTTTAAATTATAGAAGATAGTAGGTTTTATTCTCTACTTGACTCTTCTAATGGATTGCTTATTCCGTTGCAGTTAAACTTGATGTCTATTGTATTTTATCAGTTTAACATTGTTGAAGACTATTGATAATTTATTCTTCATTATCTTAGTCATAATATTTCTTACTGGGCTAGTTGAGCTCACCCTTTCTTTCAATGTTCTCTTCAGGAAATAAGAATATAGTTGGGACGAGTCAGGAAAAGGAGTGATGGTCCAGAAGATAGCATTAGTAATCCTCACTATTCTGTTAAAGAGTGCGACAATAAATGTAATGAGGACTCCTTGAGTATGGATATTGTCTAGATGACAATATTCCTATTAGAACTCTCAGTTTATGTATTGTCGTATGTTACACGATATTTGTATAATTAAGTTTGTATTTGTATTTTGTACCATGTATTTGGCGACTCAAGATGGGTGATGAATACCTAATTTTGGGGGCGCCACAGGAACAGTGAAACTCTGCTGTACAACCAGGGCTTCAGTCCCTGCTCAAATCTTCTTGCCTTGCGCTCATCCGTAGTCACTTTATATGGCGCAAACCTTGCTAACTCATTGAATTTCGCGGCATATTCCGATACCGTCATTGTGCCCTGTTTTAGTTCCAAAAACTGCACCTCCATCTGATTCTTCGAACTCTCGGGGAAATAGGTCCCGAAGAATATCTCCTTACACCTATCTCAGGTCATAATCCCTTGACCTCCTCGAGTTTTATTGGTCTGCCACCAATAACTAGCCTCTGATTTCAACATGAATGTTGCAAAAGCAGTCTTCTGATCATCCCCTACCCTCGTAACATTGAAAACCTTTTCTATCTCCATGATCCAGGTCCGTGCCTGAACCGTATTCATGGACCCACTAAACTTAGGTGGTCTAACCGCCTTATAGTTCTTAAAAGTCGTAGCTTGATTCTGTAATGCTCCCGTCAGTAGCGTTATGAATTACTGAACTGGATTAGCTTTAGCATTGTTGTTATTGGTAGGTCCCTGTCGTGGTTGACATCTTGGAGGCATTTTCTGTTAAAAATACACCAATTAGATTGTTACTCAACCCCTTTAAGTATTTTATACTTGCATCTTATAAAAGAAATCACCAAATAACACATAACACTTTTGAATAAAATAAAATAATAACTTTTATTCATTCATAATTTTTTTGAAAACATAAGAACAATAGTATCACTGCTATTTACATCACTTTCCTGAACTACTAGAGTTTCAGGACCGCATCATCATTATATCCCATAGGTTATATAACACTTGGGATTTACATTTTATTTATCATATTAATAATCTCATATTAGGTACATTCCCTACAATGTCCTACTAAGATACTGCGTAGCCTTATGACGCTCTTCCTTCATGATTCGAAACATTATTCTGCAACCTAATATGAATGATGGCAGCGTCTCGAACTGAATAGGATAACCCATGACCCGATCTTGAGCTCGATTAATCACGGTGTTGAATACATTGTTCATCTCCTCCATCTTCATCCTCTTTACATGCGCGTCTCTCTCTGCCATTCCGGCTCGTTGATAAGCTTCTTCTTATGCGTCTTCGGCTCTTGCCCTCTTAGTAGTTTCTTCCCTCAGCTTGTTCTTCAGTTTCGCGATCTTCGCTGTCATTTGTTCATTCTCTTCTTCAGTGTGGACCAGCTTTTCTTCGACATTAGTCAGTCGTTCATCTCGATCTTGGATCTCGTCGTCCTTCTGTGCCATCGAGGTCTGTTGCTCAGCTACTATCTCTTGCAACTCCTCGACAGTATCCTGAAGTTCCATATTGCGGTCATAGACTTCATCGTACATACGAGCAGCTATCGAGTTCAGTGGAATCTCTTTCTCCTCGTCATCGTCATCCTCATTCGCCTACGGCAGCTCAACGGGATCCTCCTCATCCGTTTCTACCTCATCATCCTCATCTTCAACTACTGTGACCAACGGGGCTGACTCCCGTGGAAGTAGTTGTTCCCAAACCACCTGAATGCCACGAGACTCCTCCTCTCTAGGCATCTTAGGTCCTTACTCCCTAGCCTGACTGGATTCTCCGACATTAGTCATCCTGACAACAAAATATTTAATTGCTAATCACTACTACTCGACACTCACGAGCACATATATAAGCACATAAGTGTTTTATTATTTCCTTCCTAAAACTCGATAAGAGTTTATCACCACTATCTTTTCAAAGGTTATTTCCTAAGGCTTTTCCCCACCTAAGGTTCTTCCCCACCTAAGGTTCATAACCTAAGGCTTTGATACCAACTTGTGATTCCCCCAAATCTGGGAACTTCATTCCCCTAAGACCTGGTGTTCACTTTCCATACATTCATACTATCTACCCAAATAAAACAACATTTAAACCATAAATCCTCCCTTTAAAGGGTTACATCATTAATCGAAAAATATCCCAGGTTGTCTAACCTTAAACATAAAGCAAGTGCGAAAATAAAATTATTACATCACATCAATAATTTAAAAGTCTATCATCATAACATTAATGAAATCACAAGTCTTCATCACTTGTACATTTTCCCCTTTCCTTTGCTATTTGAAGGCTCATCGACCTTCTCAACTTTAGCTGCAATAATTATTTTTATGCAAGAGTGAGCAAAACAATTGCTCACTATATATAACAATAAATCAACAAAAGAATAATAATTGCCGATGAATAGGCTCATCAATATTGAATGGTACTCTATCAACGATAACCAACAACGAGAATCAAAATAAGAAATATGTTTGAGGGTCATAAGACCACGAACTATGTCCACGGTTACAAGTAATCTTTTAACTCTAACCTTAACAGTTATACTGTAGGGACTTCACGTACTTAGGAGGATCAGCCCTTCGTACCATGTATTGTGCACAAACATCTAAACGCATTACGTATCCGCTATAATAGGGTTGTTCTTCTCAGGTTCTGAGTACAAGTCCGTACCAAAGAAAGTTTGGTTTGGATAATCTTTCAAGGATAATTTGAAGTTTAACGATCAGCAACTAGAGGACTAGTTGAATCAATAAGGTTTGATAACACAACAATTGGTCAATAATAACATAATATGGAACAATGAATAATCGAAAGCGAACTAACTATATATTAAACTCATGCGTAGAAACAACTACAAAGCATAGGTATTGAATGGCAGTAACCCTTGCTTGAATAATATTAAGCTAGGGCTATGAATTATTGAATATACATTAAGTAATAACAAGCTAAAAATAAAAGTTGCTCATTATGAGAGTAACTTGTGTCAAGTAATTGAAATAAGACAATTTGACATTAGAAATTAGAATGCAAGAAAATTGCATTCACAATACACGAATGACAATAAAGAAACTTGTCTAGCAATAAACAAGTTAGAATACATTAATAAGTACTAGAATTCAAATCTTGTCTGAATAAAGTTAAAGTTATAGTTTGTTTAAATAATGATTAGGAATACAAGAATTTGCTTAATGAAAGTTTAAAGTAAGAAACTTGCTCAATGTAAAAAGATAGGTTTAGAAACTTGCCTCGAGCGTACGCTATAATACTAAAACTCACGTTCACCTAGATATAGGTTTAGAACCACCATCTATTAGATATACTAACATTCACGTTCCAACATAACACGCATTTCTAGTTAAACTTATTATTTCAATACAAGTCTTACATTATCATTTACATTTCATAAAATCCAAGTGTTAAAATCACAATACTTATCTAACATTCATTGTATAAACTAAGTTATAACATAACACATTCATAACTTATAATCATTTGAAACTTTGAAACTACTAACCACCTAACACGATTCTATTTTAACCATGTTATCACATGTTTGACACCTTAACACAACCTTAGACCAAGCTATAGGGGTGTTTCAAGGTCTGCAGTAGCAGCAGAACAAACTGTCTCAGATCAGTGTATGGCGCAGCTGAGCCATACATAGGCTTGGGACCGGCGCAGTTGCGTAATTTTTAGCCTTGGCACCAGTGTAGCTGTTCTAGTGCACAGACAGAGGCAGAGACGACTATGAACAATAGCCTACTTTAGCCCAACAAACACGAATTTCACCCACAAAACGGTGAAATTAACCTATAAAATAAATATGAAACTATCATAAACATGATTGCTAACATATTCAACCACTTAGAACAATTTAACAACCACTTTAACTATTTTAATTCCTTAAATTTCTTGTTTTCATACAAAAACACCTATTTTGAGTTCCTTAGACAAAATCAACACTGTAAACACAATTCTTGTCCAAATTTCTTCATTCAAATTACGTTATCTTCGTTTCTTAATGAACTAGCATAAACAAGCTTCAATTTGTAGTTTATCATACAAACCAACCACTAAATTCGGTACTTACATAAGCCATATACAAAATATCCACACAAACATACACTGTTCATTATCTCTCCTGCGTTTAACTGTAATTAGCATGCAATTCATGTTTAAACGTAAACTCTAGCATTACAAACACGTATAATCACAACTACCAACTATATATATCCACAATTCAACAATTTGATTTCACAGGACATAAGAATTTTTTTGCCGTGAAACCCACATATGTATAATAAGGTTATAGAACATACCTTTTGTTGTTAAAAAGAAATCCTTGCTAAACACACTGGAATTGTCGTGAAATCCTTAGGTTTCCTCACAATCTCTCTCAATTTTCTCTGTCAAGCTCTATCAAGCTCTCTCTGAACTCTCAATGTTCTTCCTAGGCAACTAAGACTATGCGTAAAAACCCAAACTGATAATCAAGCGTAAGAAATAAAACTGATAACCTTAATACTACTACTAATTGTAATATCAGTTACAACCTAACGTATATGTTACAAATATATTATATTTATTATTTAATTTATTTTTATTTATTTTATTTATATTATTATAATTCAAAATTTAAAAATCCAAAAGCCATAAGGCTTTGTTTGGAAAAACCCTTTAAATTTAAAGACTTAATATATTTAATCCTTGTTTGGGTTAAATCAATTTAAAGCTACTTTAATTATTTTAATAAACAATTGAGTTTATGATTTATAATCACATATTATATATTTGGATTTCCATATCCACATTAACTAAATAAATTAATTTCACATACTATATTTTAAATAAAAATTCTACTTAAACAATTATCACAAAATTATAATTTCGTTATAATTTTATTTAATAACTTAACACAATAATTTAAATTATTAATTTCAATCAACAATATAACCTCTCATGTTATATTACAACTCTCTAAATTACAAATTAATTTAATTTAGAATATTATCTAATAAATTTAATTCATAAATATTTACTAATAACCATTACATCAATAAAATATTGATTTCCTCAATTTCACAATAGACATATCAAATAAATATTTATATTATTCAAGAAATATTGAAAATTACCACTTGAAATTCAGGATCGTTATATCCTTCCCTCCTTACAAAGATTCTGTCCCTAGAATCACAACTTAAACAATCAAATCGTCACATCTTCGACATTATGGTTTCTCCATATCACCTTTACAGAAGGTATCACCTTATTCATGAGCACTTGTTCTTTTCTGTCAACTATCTGGATAGGAACCTCCTCATAAGATAAATCCTTATTGAACTGTAATGGTTCATATTCGATCACATGTTTGTAGTCAGGTTTATACGGTCGCAACTTCGACACAAGAAAAACTTTGTGGACATGTTCTAATTCTGGAGGTAGAGCTACCTCATAAGCCACTTCTCCCACTCTTCGCAGTATCTCTAAGGGTCCAATAAACCTCAGGCTTAACTTTCCTTTCTTGCCAAAATGAATCTTTCCCTTCCAAGGAGAAATTTTTAGGAAAACAAAATTTCCTGCATCAAATTCGTGATCTTGTCTATGTTGATTAGCATACTTTTTCTGTCTATCTTGAGCAGCTACTAGTCTTGTTCGGATGAGTTTGATCACTTCAGCGGTCTGTTGTACTAGTTCTGGTCCTAACAATTGACGTTCACTAACTTCATCCCAGCACAGTGGAGTTCTGCATTTCCTACCGTATAAGGGTTCATATGGCGGCATGCCAATGCTTGCGTGGTAACTGTTATTGTAGGCGAATTCTGCCAATGGTAGATGATCGTCCCAGTTTCCTTTGAAATTAATGATGCATGCTCTAATCATATCTTCTAACGCTGGATTATTCATTCGCTTTGACTATCGGTTTACGGATGGTATGCCGTACTCATTCTCAATTGTGTTCCCATGCATTCTTGTAGTCTCTTTCAGAAGTTTGATGTGAATCTCGGATCTTTGTCTGATACAATTGACACTGGAACTCCATATCTTAAAACGATTTCCTTGACGTACAATTTCGCCAGCTGATCAAGATTAAATCTAATCTTTATTGGCAAAAAGTGTGTTGATTTCGTTAATCTGTCCACTATCACCCAAATCACATTGTATCCTTTCTGAGTCGTTGGAAGACCTACCACAAAATCTATTGTGATATGCTCCCACTTCCATTTCGGTATTTCCAATGGTTGAAGTAATCCGCTTGGTCAATGACACTCAGCCTTTACTCTCTAACATATCAAGCATTTCACAACACATTCTGCAACGTCTCTTTTCATATTTGGCCACCAAAAATGTCACCGCAAATCTTGATACATTTTTGTACTTCCTGGATTGATTGAATATCTTGAATTATGAGCCTCTGTCAAGATTTCTTCTTTAATATCCAATACTGTTGGAACCCAACCCTGGAATCTTAGCAATCCTTCGGTATCAATCTTGTACTTCACTTCATTACCCTCTACCATTCTTTCCTTGATTCTCTCACATTCTTCGTCTTGTAGTTGAGCATTCGTTACCTTGTCCAACAAAGTTGGACTAGCTTCTATCTGGAATAGTCGTTCATCGAATTTGTTTGGAAATTTTATTTCCAACTCTAGCCTTGTCATTGCAGAAATAAGCTCTTCCTGGGTGGTTAACATCATCAACTTTTCCCGACCTTTCCTGCTCAAAGCATCTGCAACCACATTTGCTTTGCCCGGATGATAAAAGATCTCACAATCATAATTTTTATTAATTCCATCCATCTCTTTTGACGCATGTTCAGGTCCTTTTGTGTGAAAATATACTTTAGACTCTTATGGTCTGTGTATATCTCACATTTCTCTCCATAGAGATAGTGTCTCCATATCTTCAGAGCAAATACCACCGCAGCCAACTCTAAATCATAAGTCGGATACCCTTTCTCGTAGTCCTTCAATTGCCTTGATGCATATGCAATGACTTTGCCGTTTTGCATAAGGACACAACCTAATCCTTTATGTGATGCATCACTATACACCACAAAGTTTCCTATATTATCTGGTAATGACAACATAGGTGCCACGCTGAGACTTTTCTTTAATTCCTTAAAACTTTCTTCGCACTTTTCCGTCCAAACAAATTTTACAGCTTTCCTTGTCAAATTTGTCAATGGAGTGACAATCTTGGAAAAGTCTTAAATAAATCATCTATAATAGCCTGCCAGTCCCAAGAAACTTCTTACTTATGATGGAGTCCTTGGTTGTTCCCAATTTATCACAACTTCGACTTTTAATCGATCCACTGAAATCCCATCTTTGTCAATCACATGCCTAAGAAATTGTACACGTTCTAGCCAAAATTCTCATTTAGAGAATTTTGCATACAACTTTTCTTTTCTTAGCGTCTCTAGCGTCAAACGTAAATGTTCCACGTGTTCTTCTTGAGATTTGGAGTACACCAAGATATCATCGATGAATACTACCACAAACTTGTCTAAGAATGGTTTAAACAACCTGTTCATCAAATCCATAAATGTTGTAGGGGCGTTGGTCAAACTAAAAGACATTATCAGAAACTCGTAATGTCCATACCAAGTTTTGAATGTCATTTTAGGTACATCCTCCTTCCTTACTTTCAATTGGTGATACCCACTTCTCAAATCTATTTTTGAGAAGTATTTAACACCCTTCAATTGATAAAATAAGTCATCTATTCTTGGCAACGAATATTTATTTTTAATAGTGATTTTGTTTAATTCCCTATAATCAATGCAAAGACGCATTGATCCATCCTTCTTCTTCACGAATAACATTGGCGCTCCCCATGGTGATACGCTCGGCTGAATATACTTCTTATCTAACAACTCTTGCAGTTGTACCATCAGTTCCTTCATCTCTACCGGAGCCATTCTGTGCGGGGCCTTCGATATTAGAGTAGTTCCTGGCGCTAAGTCGATCACGAACTCAATCTCTCTGTCAGGCGAAAGTCCTGGCAAATATTCTAAAAATACGTCCACAAAATCCCTAACCACTGGTATCTCCTCCAGTTTCACACCCTTCTTCTTTTGAGTATCGACTATTTAAGCTAAATACCCTACACAGCCTTGAATCAATAACTTCTTGGCCTACATAACCGTTAGACATCTCGCTTGTCTAGGAGATTTGCTACCATAGAAAACTACCTTTAACAGAGTCATAAGGTTTACACTTTTCTTTTGGCAATCAATTATTGCTCCATAATTGAATAGCCAATCCATTCCCAATATAACATCAAACTCTCCCAAGTTTAATCGGGATTAAATCTACTGTCATAATATTTCCCTTTATATTCACTCTACAATTCTTGTATACTAACTTACCATGAATTACCTCCCTATTCGCAATTTCTATGTTTAAAGGGAAATTCAACTTTTCACTAGGTAATTCTAACCTCTTAGCAAATTCATCAGATATAAATGATCAAGTAGCACCCGAATCAAATAATACACATGCATCCATATCATTGATTGGGATAATACCTGACATGACATCTTTTAATTGCACCGCGTCTTGTACTATCATGTTAAAGGTTTTGGCTGTGGGATTATTTGATGATGTTGGTCCAGTAATAGTCAGTGTACCTCCACTGCTACCTCCCTTGCTTCCAATTGTCTCACCAGATCTCTTCTTAGGACACTCACAAGCAAAATGATCTTTTTATCCGCATGTGTAGCAAGCATTCTTCTTTGGTTGATGGCAATTTGGGGCAATGTGACCCTCCTAGCCACAGTTAAAGCATACTCGTTTCCCCCTTAAACACATGCCAGAGTGATACCTTCTGCATGTAGCACATGCTTCAAATTTCTTTTTCCGCTGGCCACTCTGTTAGCTTCTAGCACCCACACTTGCATTCCACTTTCTCTTCAGGTTATTACTACCATTTCCACCACTACCACCGCCATTCTTAACCTCATTCTCACTCTTCTTTTTTCTTTGTTCTTGATTATACTTTGTTACAACCTAGCCTCCACCCTCAGCGATAATTGCCTTTTCCAGCACCGCTGTAAATGTTTTCAGCTGAAACATGGATACCCTGCTATACAACCAGGGTTTCAGTCCCTGTTCAAACCTCTTTGCCTTGCGCTCATCTGTGTTGACTTGATATGGTGCAAATCTTGCCAACTCGTCAAATTTTGCGGCATACTCTGATACCGTCATTGAGCCCTACTTCAGCTCTAAAAATTGCATTTCCGTCTGACTCTTCAAACTCTCTGTAAAATAGGTCTCGAAGAATATTTCCTTGAACCTATCCCAAGTCATCACTCCTTGACGTCCTCGAGTTTGATTAGCTTGCCACCAATAGCTAGCCTCTGCTTTCAACATAGATGTTACAAAAGCAGTCTTCTAATTCTCACCTACTCTAGCAATGTCAAAAAATTTCTCTATCTCCATTACCCAGTTTTGTGCCTCAACCGGATTCATGGACCCACAGAATTCTGGTGGCCCAACCGCCTTGAAGTCCATAAATGTCGCAGCTTGATTCTGTGGCTGATTCTGTAATGCTCCCGTCAGTAAGGTCACTAACTGCTAAACTGGGTTAGCCTCATCATTGTTGTTATTGGTAGATCCCTCAGGGGTTCTTTGTCGTGGTTGACATCTTGGAGGCATTTTCTGTTAAAATATACTCATTAGATTATTATTCAACCTTCTAAGTACTATCTACTTAACTCGCACATCACAAAAATGATCATGTAACACACAATATCTTGAATAAATAGTGACTTTTATTCATTCATAATCTTTTAAAACATAATAATGATAGCATCCCTGCTATCTACCTCACTTTCCTGAACTATAAAAGTTTTAGGATAACTTCATCATCGTATCCCATTGGTTATATAATACCCGGGATTTACATCTTATTTACCAATCTATCACATAATAATTACATTCCTTACGACGACCTACTAAATTGCTGTATAGCTTTACGACACTCCTCTTCCATAATACGGAACATTATTTGACGATATAACATGTACCATGGCAGCGTCTCGAACTGGATCTGATAATACATGACTCGGTCTTGAGCTCGGTTGATCACCGTGTTAAAAACGCTGTTCATCTCCTCCATCTTGATCTTCTTTGCTTGTACTTCTCTCTCTACTACTCCTGCATGCTGAGAAGCTTCCTCGTACGCATCCTCGACTCTTGCCCTCTTGGTGGATTCTTCTTTCAATTTGTTTTTTAGCTCCGTAATCTCTGCTGTTATCTACTCGTTCTCTCCTTCAGTGCGAATCAGCTTCCATTCGACATTACTCAGACACTCTTCTGGATCTTGGATCTCATCGTCCTTCTGCACCATCGAAGACTGGCGTTCAGCTACTATCTCTTCCAACTCCTTGACTCTATCCTGAAGCTCCACATTGGGGTCGTATACTTCGTCGTACATACGAGCTGCGATAGATTTTGGTGGAAACTCTTCCTCCTCGTCATCCTCATCCGACTATGGCAGCTCAACGGGGTCTTCCTCATCCGTCTCTACCTCATCGTCCTCATCAGATAAACCCTCCTGCTCAGCCATTGTGACCAACAGAGATGACTCCCTTGGCAGTAGTTGCTCCCAGACCACCTAAATATCAGGAGGCTCCTCCTCTCTAGGCATCTGGGGTCCTTCCTCCCTAGCTTGACTAGATTCTCCTACATTAGCCATCCTGACAACAAAATTTTAATTTTTAATTACTAATCATCACTACTTGACACTCACGAGCACATAGGTTGCAACCACATAAGCACATAGAGTGTTTTATTACTTCTTTCTTAAAACTTAATAAGAGTTCATCACCACTATCTTTTCAATCTTCTATAAGGTTACTTCCTAAGGCTTTTCTCCCACCTAAGGTTCATAACCTAAGGCTTTGATACCAACTTGTGACACCCCCAAATATCCCACAAGACTTGGTGTTCACTTTTCATTCATTTATGTCTAACTACCCAATTATGATAACATTTAGACAGTAAATCCTCCCATTAAAAAGGGTTACATACTTAAATTAATACGTCTCCCTGGTTATCTAACCTTTAACATACATCAAGTGTAGAAATTAAAGTAATTACATCACATCATTTAAAATAAAGTCTATTATCATGAAAGCCAATAAATTACAAGTCTTCATCACTTGTTCATTTTTCCTTTTCCTTTGCTAGTAGTAGGTTCATCGACCTTCTCAACCTTAGCTGCAATAATTATATATATGCAAGAGTGAGCAAAATAAATGCTAACTTGAATAGCAATGAATAACAACATCATAATAATTGCCAATGAATAGGCTCAACAGAACTGAATAATACTCTGTCAATGATAACCAAAAAATAGAATCAAAATATGAAATATATCCGAGGGTCATAAGACCACAAACCATGTCCAAGGTTACAAGTAATCTTTCAACTTTAACCTAAACAGCTATAAATCTGTCGGGACTCCCCGTACTTAGGGTGATCAGTCCTTCGTACCATGTATTGTGCACAAACATCTAAATGCATCACGTACCCCTATAATAGGGTTGTTCTTCTCAGTTTTAGAGTACAAGTCCGCGCCGAAGAAAGTTTGGTTTTGATAAGCTTCAAGAGTAATTTAGAGTTTAACGATTATCAACTAAAGGATTAGTTGAATTAACAAAGCTCAATATCATTTTGAATGATCAATAACAACATAATGTGAAATAATTTATGAATCATAAGTGAACCAACACTATATATCGAACTTATGCTTAGAAATAAACTAAATAGCACAAGCATTGAATAATACAATAAACCTTGCTTGAACAATATTAAGCTAAGGCTATAATCTTTTCGAATAAGAAAATTGAATTATTGAACATGCAATAATGAATATTGAAAACAAAAACTTGCTCAATATGATAATAAGATTACAACTTGCGTAAAGTAAATGAAATAGGACAACTCAATTAGAGATTAGAGTTCAAGAACTTGCATTCATTATAGAAAGAATGAAACTAGGGAAACTTGCTTAACTATAAACAAGTTAGGATAAATCAAACAACGATTAGAGTTCAAAACTTGCTCGAATAAAATTAGGGTTAGAGTTTGCTCAAATAAAGTGTAGGGGTAATGAAACTTGCCTCGTGCGTAAGCTATAAATTACAACTCACGTTCACCGACACATGTCATTAGAATCACAACATCTATTAGATACACTAACATCCACTTTCCAAATTAAAACTCATTTTTAGTTAAACTTGTTACTTTAGTACAAGTTTCAATTCACACCATATACATTTCGTGAATCACGAGTATTAGACTTGAAACACTTAGTCACTAACTCATGTGTTCAATAAATCACAACGTAAAGTTTTCACAACTTACTAATTTTACAACTTTGGAATTACCAACCACATGATACAAACCTGTTATAGTATCTTTATTACATGTTCATCACATTAATATTTCATTAGACTAAGTTACAATGAGTTTTTTAAGGTATGCATAACCAACAGGCATTACTACCTCTGATCTAGGTATGGCGCAGCTACGCCATATTTAAACTTGGTACCAGCGCAGCTGCACCATTTCTGGCCTTGGTACCAGTGCAGCTGCGCTGGTGCGCAGACAGAAACTACGCAGTCTGTTTCTAATGTTCTGTTCAGCCCAAGTATCACGAATTTCATCCACTAAATAACAAATTCAACATACCCAGATGATATAGAACTCATATTAACATTATTCATCACATATATACCAACTTAGAACAATTAAACAATAACTACAAACAATTTAAATCCTTTGAATTCCATGTTTTTACAAAGAAACTCTATTTTTGACATCCTTGACAAAAATTAACTCTGAGGTCTCATTACTACACCAAATTAACTCATTCAAATTGCATTCTTTTCATTTCTTACTGAATTAACATATTCTAGACTCAATTTACAGATTAGTTCAAAAACCAACTACCAATTTTTGTACTTTCACAAGCCATATACATAATCACATGCACTATAAAACTATTTTCTTTCTTTTAAACGTAATTAGTACACAAAATCTTGTCTAGATACTAGTTATAACATCAAAATTTGTTAATAAACACAACCAATTAGTTTGTATAACAATAATTCATCAAATTTTGAATTCACATAACATTTGAAACTCATGAACATAGAACATTCATATATGTAATATTAAGGTTTTGGAAATATACCTTCAATTGCTTGGATAATCCTTGCTAAAACATAGAGAATTGCTTGGAATCACAGAAATCCTCTCTCAAACTCTCTCTCTAATTTCTCTGTATACTCCCTTCTCTCTTTTTCTTAGTATCAGGATAAGCCAACTAACACTTATGCATAAAAATATAAATTGATAGCCATAATACGCATACTTAATTATATCAGTTACAAAAAACTTAAACGTGAGTTATCAGTTATAAAATATTAATTATATATTTTTATTTTATTTTTATTCATATTCAAATTCAAATTCAAAAGTCATAAGGCTTTGTTTGGAAAAATACTTTTAAAATAAATACTTAATATCTTTAAACCTTATTTGGTAAACCCATTTAAAACTTCTTTAAACTTATTTCAATAAATCATTTATACTATAGTTTATAGTCCCATATTATTTATTTGGATTTTCATATCCAATCTTAGTTAAATAAACTAATTACAACATATTAAATAAATACTCCACTTAACCAATTACCACAAAATTATAATCTCATTATAATTTTATTTAATAACTAACATATAATTTTAATTATTAAATTAAAATAGCAATATAGCAACTCATGTAATCTTTAAAAACTCTCTAACTATTAAATTAAATTAGAATATTATCTCATAAATTTAATTCACAAATATCCACTAACAACAACCACATCAATAAAAAAATTATTTATTTAATTTAATAAATATTTGAAATTACATATAAAATTCTAGATTGTTACAGACCACAACAACGTCAGTTTATCTGTACGCCTTCAGTTCTTCATTCATTCATTTTTTACAAGTCTGTGAAAGTTCAGAGAGAGTTAGAGAGAAATTTAAGGGAAATTATGAGATTGAAGAAGATTAGAAAGGAATTTCATCTCCTACTAATCTACACACATTAACAGGGTAATCTCTTCAACCCAAACCTTAATTACGTTCTTATATTTTTGTAAAAAACTATCTCTAAGTCCTCTTTGATTGAATAGATTTTCAATTGATGAGTATATGATGTGATGTATATGTCAGTATATGTTTACAATATGTTTATATCATATATTCATGTGTTTAGAGTAATTGATTTCATATAAACATGCTAAAATCAGAGTTTTTCCATTAATGAATATTTTGAGTTCTCTGTAAAACAAAAATTGTGTGATCAATGCATGAATTGATGATTTATGTATATATACATGATAATATATAATCATAATATATTTTCTACCATCTATGTATATTTTCAAAACATCAATTGCATATAAATATGTCTTAATTAGATTTTTAAAGTTACAAAGTATAAAAGTTGCATATATATGATCCTTATGAGCAATGGTATGCCATGAATTGTTGTTTAACTTGAAATTTAACAGTAGATTATGATAGTACATGTTAAAAGAAAGAAAACAAACTTTGAACGGACAAATTCAGAGTTATAACGAACCCGTAATGTCAAATTTCATGTTTTATCTTCAAAACTTTCAAAAACACTAAGAACAGTGAAATTATGTGATTTGACTCGAGTAATTGTATGATTTAAGTTGTTAAAATCATGCTAGAAAGGTTGGGTAATGATCATATATGAATTATAGTGTCTGGGTATGCTTAAATTAATGTGTGAATAAAGTAATTGGATGTTTTTGGCCATGTTCTGTTTCTTTCACAAACTTCAGAATCTATAATTGGCGTGTCACGCTACAGCGTCAGATCCAGGCTTAAAGTTTGCGCCACAACGCTAATAGTCCAAGCTGCAGTGCCAACCGCGTCGCATTGCCAATGTTAGCCTATATGGTGGCGTTGCATCGCCACTCTGTAAATTTTTCCCAGAAATGAGAATTTTAATTGTTCTAGTCCAGGAAATGTAATTGTAACCTAATCTAAGGAACATAAAAAGGTATTAGACATATAATGTGATATTAAAATAGATTCTTAACATGTTAATGAGGTACTTACATGTTTAATTGAATTGTTAACTCGTCGTTCGTGAAGTCTAATTTTATGTGAAAACAAGTGTTGTGATTTGATTAGTATAACCATGATCAGAGTGTAGTGAGAAGAGAATGAACTTGTGATGTTAGCTACGTTATAATTAACTGGTATTATGAATGTAAATGGTATGTAGGATTAAATTGAGGAGCGTGAATAGTTAACTTGTAATCTACGCACGAGGCAAGTTTCTAAACCTTACCTCTTTATATTGAACAAGTTCTAGACTTATATTCTATATCGATCAAGTTTTTGTTATTTATTGATCAAGTTCAAGATGTCATATTAAATGTTATGAATCTTTTAAAGCATGATTCCTGTTATACAATATTTATTCCATTGTATACCTCTTGAGTTTGTTATTCAAATTGAATATCATTTATTGTTGAACCTTGTAAGACTAGCGAACCCTTATTGATTCGACTAGTGCATAGTTGATGAATGTTCTAAATTTCAGAACCCTTGTTGAGTTTATCCAAACCAAACTTCCTTTGGTGCTGACTCTAATGTGAAACTGAGATGAACAACCCTGTTATAGGGGATTACTTATGCTTTAGAGTTAAGATATTGGGCGCATATGGTACTAAGGGTTGATCCCCCTAAGTACGAGGAGAAAAGTCCATAGTCTTATGACTGTTAAAGGTTTCAAGTATAAACACTTGACAACCTAGGTGTGAGACCCCAAATTTTATGAAATAAAAGTATTCAGTTTTTCTATTTTGGTAAATAGTTAAATTGATAAAAGTTTAAAGTTAAGGGTAATATGTGACGCCCCAAATCCGTGTAATGATCGATTACAGAACTTGGTGCTCACGATACAGCATACACCATCATCTAACTAAGTACACCTTAACAATAAGGAATAATAATATTAACTATTACATAATTATTCAAAATAAAATACCAAGTCTTTACAACCTTAACACAAACTGAAACTTAGCCTTAGCGTCTATCGCTACATTACACATATGCGAAATTAATTAACTTATTACATAACCATTAGCATCACTTCATCTTGGACTTTCCCTTGTCCTTGCCCGAACCCTCATCCTTCTCACCCTTAACTGAAAGGTTTAAGCAAGAATGAGCACGAACTGCCCAGCAAGTATATACAGAAATTTGAAAACATACATTAGGAGTGAAAAGCAGTTGAATAGCTAAACCTCAACACTTGGAATGATTATCAAGTGTTAAAGAAGAACATCAAGAATAAGAATTTAAGAATTTTTCAATATCATACTAAGGGGTGTAAAATACCCTGAACATATTTTCTTTCATCAAAAACCATCAGACGGTTTAACAATCAAATAGACTGTAAATGGTCTCTGCAAGTACGCCAGGTGATCAGCCTATTGTACCCTACATTGTGCACAAGTATTAAGTTTTAAGCTGCATAAGCAAAATGAGACTATTTGCCCGACATCTGTTTGCCTGTTTATTCGGGTTGTTCATCTTAGTAATCATGTGAGACCGCAACAAAGCAATTTGGATTGGTAAACATTTAATAGCTTCGAAAGATTTGTTTTAAATCACTTTTTTCATGAATAATAACTAGCCGGAAACAAAGGCCAGGAACATACTTTAGAACAGTTCGATAATGAAATGAAATTTTAAACATATGGCAGTTAAAAATAATAACTGAATAATCATCGATAAGCTTGCAAGAAAATTGAAGTTTGTATGACTTTTCAACGAAGAAACTTGCACGAATAAATAACTAGCACAAGTCCAATACTTACCCTTACTGCGATAATATTAGTAAGGATTTTATAAATATCCAATAGAAATGAGGGTTAGGAAACTTGCCTGATAAACCTGCTACAATTAACGCTAGCAATTAACCTTCACATAACCTAATCACATGTGTCTCGTTAATCACCATTCATACACAATCTTGTTTGAAGTATAAGGGTCTCCTATTGGATATACTATAAACATCAAAAGAGAATATATTTAGATAATATATGCCACCCATTTTAGACATCATAGGCAGCCTAAAACAGAACTTAAAAAAAATGCCCAAACATAATAGTTTTTTATTATTTATTTTTTTTCTCAACTTTACCATACCTCGCTAAAACAGTCATAACTCATTCGTTTTAAAACATTTTTGAGCGATTCTTGTGCCCACGCAAAGCAAACTTCTGGGGCTACAACTTTCGTTCAGGGACCATCTTCAAATTCCAAGTACAAAATTCCAGAAAATCTATGCAAGAGGACTGCCCCAAAGTTGTTGGACAGATTTGACACAACTACTTTGAAAAGTCATAACTCCTTGCTCCGAAGTCGGAATTAGTCCGTTCCGAAGTCTATGGAAAGCTAATTCAGTGTACTATAATAATCCAAAAGCCCACAATTTTCTGGAAACTGTAGCTAGCCCCGAATTTTGTCCTTAGGGTCAGCAGTTCACAATTTTTTTTCTTTTCGGTTTCTAACATGCTTGCTTACGATTTTCATATCTCACTCAATATATCTTCGATCCAAATGAACTTTGGACTGATTATACTTCATGTTACATACTATTTTACAAAATTATTACATGTAACAAATGGATTATCTAAGACATAATTTCGAGTGACCAAAAATCTTGAAAAATCATGCAAACTAGTTTAACCCAACTTTTGAGAAAATCATGATTTTGATTCTAGAATGCATGGGTTTGATTCCTATTATGCAGACCACTTCTAATAACATATATATACATGTTACAACAATTCATTTCTCTAACTTTTCATGTTTTGATCAAATTAGCATGTTAGAGGCATTTTATCAAACACTTAGCATACATACATGAACTCTTTAAATCTCTAAGCAATTGCTACTTGATCAAACCAGAACTTTTGCTCTTCATACCCACATATCATCCACAAGCAGTAGCATGGCATCATAGCATCAACACAAAGTAGTTCCAATGGCCACTCAAGCATTTTCTTACTAGTTTCTAAAAACATATACATGGGTCATGGCTTACCTCTTGCTGCGAATTTCTTCTTATAGATGAATATAGCTACTGATCTCTCCCTTCTTGCTTGCTTGATTAAGCTCCTCAAATTTCTAGAATTTCTCACAATACTCAAACACTCATTCTCTCCATTTTTCTCTCACGTAGGATTTTCTTTGCAAAGTGAAGAAGTAGTTGGGAAGGAAAACATGTATATGAGAGTTGATATAACTTGAGCCCCCTCTCATTCGTAACTCATTCCAGCCATCAATTGCCTTCATTAGTCTAGCTAATTAAATAGGGGAAGTGGGAGTTTGAGAAATTGAAGAGTTTTTTTTTTTTTTTGGTTTAAGGAATAAAATGAAATATTCCCTTGTTGGCTATCATGCAATATACGTATGCTCCTCTCTTGTCCCAATATGATGGTCACCAAGTACCCCAGCTGCTGATCTTGTTAAATAAAAATATTATTTAACCATTTAATCAAATAATAATTTTGACCGTTTTGCCCTTCGTAGTCGAATGTGTTCGATACTTATATCGATTCCTACTAAAGTCGACGTCCCGGACGTCATGGAACTATCCATTTCGTCAAACTCAACTTCAAAATTTCGTAGTTGACTTTTTCCCCGAAAAAGTCACCCGGTTGACTATGACCAAAAAGTCAACCGTGACACATTTTCGTGGTTACAGTCTATCCTGACTAATTCCGACGTTTCGGACTCAAATACGCAGACCGCGTCTCTAAATTCCGCTCCGAACTCAAACTCATATTTGTAAGTCATCCCACGAAATTAATTAGAATTAATTTCATCCTTAACCAATTTAAATAATTGGCCTAACCGTAACAACCGTTAATATGCATCTTATCAAATAAATAATTCATCTATGAATAATTTGTCACATAAGAATTTCACATAAGTTTGTTCATTGAAATTGTTAAATTACATAGAAATCTCGGATATTACAATCACCCTCCCTTATAAGGATTCCGTCCCCGGAATCATTACACATCAAACAAACAGATTAGGGTGGTTTTTCATCATTTTCTCCTCAAGTTCCCACGTAGCCTCCTCGGCGTTGTGGTTCCTCCATACTACCTTAACAGAAGGTATTATTTTATTTCTTAACACTTGTTCTTTTCTATCAATTATCTGCACTGGAACCTCTTCGTAAGTTAAGTCTTTTTCGAACTGAATGGGTTCATACTCTATGACATGCTTGTAGCCCTGCTTATATGGTCTTAAGACTGAAATGTGGAATGCGTTGTGTATATGTTCTAGCTCCGGAGGTAAAGCTATTTCATAAGCTACCTCACCGACTCGTTTCAGAACTTCAAAGGGTCCTATGAATCTGGGACTAAGTTTTCCCTTCTTCCCAAATCTCATTTTCCCTTTCCAAGGTGATACTTTCAAAAATACATAAGTGCCGACGTCGAAGTCTCGTTGTTGCCGGTGTTGATCAGCATATTTCTTTTGTCGATCTTGAGCCGTCATTAGCCTCGCTCGAATAGTTTTGATGACATCTGCAGTCTGCTGTACCAATTCTGGCCCTACCAGTTGACGTTCTCCTACTTCATCCCAGCACAATGGCGTTCTGCATTTCCTTCCATATAAAGCTTCATAAGGTGGCATCCCGATGCTCGCATGGTAGCTGTTGTTGTATGCAAATTCCACCAACGGTAGGTGGTCATCCCAACTCCCTTTGAAATCCATCACACATGCTCTCAGCATGTCCTCTAAAGTTTGAATAGTCCTCTCGCTCTGCCCATCTGTTTGAGGATGATACGCGGTGCTCAACCTCAGTTGTGTTCCCATGCGTTCTTGAAAACTTCTCCAGAAATTTGCTGTGAACCGCGGGTCGCGATCTGACACAATTGATACTGGTACACCATGCCTGGAAACAATCTCTTTGATATAAAGCTTTGCCAACTGATCCAAGGTATATCTGATCTTGATTAGCAAGAAATGCGCTGACTTGGTCAATCGGTCGACGATCACCCACACTATATCGTAACCCTTCTGCGTAGTTGGAAGTCCTACCACAAAATCCATCATGATATGATCCCACTTCCATTCCGGAATTTCTAACGGTTGGAGTAACCCGCTCGGTTTTTGATGTTCCGCTTTGACCCGCTGGCATGTTAAACACTTGCTGACGCACTCTGTGACTTCTCTTTACATATTGGGCCACTAATAATGTTGACGAAGATCCTGATACATTTTTGTGCTCCCTGGGTGGATCGAGTAACTTGAGCTATGAGCTTCCTACAAGATTTCTTCCTTTAACTCAAATACCACTGGCACCCAAATTCTCTTCTCAAATTTTAACAGACCATCACCACCCATGCTGAATTTAAGCTCCTCTCCGTCGAAAATTCTTTTCTTCATTTTCTCACATTCTTCATTACCGCCTTGTGCTTCCTTGATCTTGTCCAATAGAGTCAGACGAACCTCCACTGCGAACAATTTCCCATCTGGCTCTCTCGGCCTCTTTATCTCTAGCTCCAAACTGGCCATCTCCTTGATTAACTCCTCCTAAGCTGTTAGCATTGCCAATCTACCACTGCCCTTTCTGCTTAACGCATCCGCTACCACGTTCGCTTTCCCCGGATGATACAAAATATCGCAATCGTAATCCTTTATTAGCTCCAACCATCTTCTCTGCCTCATATTTAACTCCTTTTGCGTGAAAATATACTTCAGACTTTTATGGTCTGTGTATATTTCACACCTCACACCATATAAATAGTGCCTCCAAATCTTGAGGGCAAATACTACCGTTGCCAATTCCAGGTCATGGGTAGGATATCCCTTCTCATAATCTTTCAACTGACGCGATGCGTACGCAATGACTTTACCCTGTTGCATAAGCACACAACCAAGCCCCTTGTGTGACGCATCACTGAAAATCACGAAGTCACCTGTATCGTCCGGTAACGACAAAACCGATGCCTCACTCAATCTCTTCTTGAGTTCTCGAAAACTCTCTTCACACTTCTCAGTCGAGACAAACTTCACCGACTTTTTCGTTAAATTTGTTAGCGTTCCCGCTATCTTCGAAAAATCTTGGATGAACCGCCTGTAGTAGCCCGCCAATCCTAAGAAACTTCTCACCTCAGTCGGTGTTCTTGGTTGCTCCCAATTCTGTACCGCTTCCACCTTTGCTGGATCCACGGAGATTCCGTCCTTGTCGATTACGTGACCTAGAAACTGAACCTTCTCCAGCCAGAACTCGCACTTCGAAAATTTTGCGTATAATTTATCTTTTCTCAACGCCTCCAATACCAACCTTAAATGTTCAACATGATCTTCCTGAGTCTTGGAATAGATTAGGATATCATCTATGAACACAACTATGAATTTATCTAAATACTGTTTGAATACCCGATTCATCATGTCCATAAACGCTGCTGGCGCGTTTGTTAACCCGAACGACATTACCAGAAACTCGTAGTGACCGTAACGAGTTCTGAACGCTATCTTAGGTACATTCTCCTTTCTCACCTTCAACTGGTGATACCCCGTCCTCAAATCGATTTTGGAAAAATATTTTGCTCCCTTCAACTTATCAAACAGGTCATCTATCCTAGGTAACAGGTACTTGTTCTTGATCGTCACCTTGTTTAGCTCTCGATAATCGATGCACAGTCTCATCGACCCGTCCTTTTTTACAAACAACACTGGTGCTCCCCAAGGAGACACACTCGGTTGAATATACTTCCTATCCAACAATTTCTGTAACTGTACCATCAGCTCCTTCATCTCTGCCGGTGCCATTCTGTACGGGGCTTTTGAAATCGGCGCCGTTCCCGGTACTAAATCTATAATGAATTTGACCTCTCTATCCGGCGGAAGACCTGGGAATTCTTCCGCGAATACATCTGGAAATTCATTCACCATAGGTATCTGTCCCATTTCTAACCCTACTTTCTGAGTATCGACTATATGGGCCAAATATCCTACACAACCCTTTCTTAGTAACTTTCTCGCTTGCATCATCGTCAGACAGCTCGAGTGTCTCGGCGACCTACTCCCATAGAACACTACCTTAGACTGCTCAGGAGTCTTAAGGTTTATACACTTTTTCTGGAAATCTATCATCGCTCCATGGTTAAATAACCAATCCATTCCTAGGATTACATCAAATTCTCCTAATTGAATTGGAATTAAATCCACAGGTAACTTATATCCCCTGATATCTACAATGCAATTCCTATGGACATGGTTAACAGGAATGACTTCCTTATTAGCAACTTCTATGTTCATAGGATAGTCTAATTCTTCCTGAGGTAAGTTTAATCGTTGGGAGAATTCATGAGAAACGAAGGAACAAGTAGCACCCGAATCAAATAATATGTAAGCAGATATATCATTGATCGGAATGATACCTGAAACCACGTCCCTGGATGCAACCGCATCCTGAACCGTCATGTTGAAAGTCCTTGCTGTTGGTCTATTCTGAGTTGGTGGTCCACCAATTGTGAGAGTTCCACCGCTTGGTCCCCTCCCTCCATTTCCTCCTGCTGAGTTCTTCTTTGGGCAGCTCCTCGCCTGATGATCTAATGCTCCACAGTTAAAACATCCATTTCTCTTCGGTGCAGAGCAGTTGGGAGAGATGTGCCCCTCCTGCGCGCAATTGAAACAGACATTCTTCCCCTTTAAACATGCCCCTGAGTGATTCCTTCCACACTCCTTGCACGCCTCAGTCCTCTTCTTTGCTTCCCCTGGTTTGCTCCCAGGGTTTCCCGAGTTGACATTATTGTTGTTGTTGTTATTGTTGTTGTTGTTCCACTTCCTTTATTTGCACCGTTGCTGCTGCTGCCTTCTCCACGGTTTCCTCCTTCAGTCTTCTTCTTTTTCTCCTTGTTGAACTTCATTAGGGCTTCACTTCCGCCCTCAGCGATTATAGCTTTCTCCAGAAGAGTCGCAAAACTGTTCGTTTGCAGCACCGAAAGTCTGCTGTATAGCCATGGTTTAAGGCCTTGCTCAAACCTTCTCGTCTTTCTCTCTTCAGTGTCAACCTGATGAGGTGCGAACCTCGCCAGCTCGTTAAACTTTGTAGCGTACTGCGGTACCGTCATATCTTTTTGTTTCAGCTCCAGGAATCACATCTCCATGCTACTCTGCATACTAACAGGAAAATAGTTCTCGAAAAAGATTTTCTTGAACCCTTCCCAAGGTATCCCACCTTCTCCAGCTCGGGTTTGATTTGCCTCCCACCAGTAGTTGGCTTCACCTTTCAGTATATACGTGGCGAAGATAGTTTTCTGGTCGTCTCCTACTCGGGCGATAGCGAACGCCTTTTCGATTTCCTTAACCCAAGTCTGGGCTTTGATGGGTTCCGTAGTTCCTTTGAACTCAGGTGGTCCTGCACTTTTGAAGTCTTTAAAGTGTGACATTGGGGCCACTGGAGGGTTGTTGACATTCGGGGTTCGATTTTGAAGTGCCCCCACTAACATGTCTACAAACTGCTGCATAGGGTTCGATGGATCCCCAGCATTACCGTCTGACCCCTCGAGTGCTTGGCAACGTCTTCCTCTAGCCATCTATCTGTTCAAAATGAACTTATTATTATTATCTCATAATTTACTCTACAGTATATAGAATTCGTAAAAACTGAACCATCACATCAAATACTTAAATAAAAACATATTTATTTATAAACATAATACTCAAAGTATTTCATCGTTTTATGGCATTACGCCATTTACATCACATTGCATCAATCACTTGGTAAAACAGAAACCAAGCTTTTTATTACATAGATAAGCATTTTATTTGCTACTAGGAAAAAGTTTATCATAATAACTAAAGACCCCGCCTAATGGCGTCCTCATGCTCCTCATCCGCTATCTCTTTCACCAGCTCTCGGCTAATAACACGGCCAGACCGGCGCTCCTCACGTGGAAAGTGACGCACCCTATGCTGGAACCTTCTATGTGCCGACTTAAACACATATTTCATCTTGTCTATCTTAACCTTCTTGTCTCTAACTTCTCCCTCCAACTCTCCGGTTAGCTTCTCAGCCCTAACACGGTCTCTTCTCTCATCTCCCCAGAAAGTGGTAATAATCTGCTTGTCAAGTTGGAGACTCTGAATCCTTGACTCCAACCCATTAATGGTATGTCCCAAGTGGGTTCTAATAGCTTCTTTATCATCCTCCAGCCTATCCGCCTTCTGGTCTGATGCCCGCAGCTTGTCAGCCAGATCCCCATTCCTAATTATCAGGTGGTGCACCAATGCCTCCAGCAATGCTGCAGCTAGCTGCTCCCCCTGATACAGCTCATTCAACTCATGGACCTTTTCGTCCAACTCCGTAATCCTATCCATCAACTCATCCAATAAAGTATCCTCATGTGCTTCTTCCGAGTCCTCTTCGGGCTCCTCTTCCTCTTCAGGATACTCCTCTGGGTCTGAGTCAACTGCTGCCTCAGATATAGGCTCAGGCACAGCTGTCACCAACTGCTCACTCACAACGTGGATATCTCTAACCTCGTCTTCTCCTGACATCCTTCAAACAATACAAAATAACTCGGTTAGTATTTTAAAATAGATGTTTTTGTTTTTAGGAAAAAAAATATATATTTGACACAACCCCTAGAACTCTACATGAGTTCATCTCCTTATTTCCTCCACTAACTTCCCTAAGGTTATAGTCTAAGGTTTCCCCACCCAAAGTTTATAACTTAAGGCTTTGATACCAACTTGTGACGCCCCAAATCCGTGTAATCATCGATTACAGAACTTGGTGCTCACGATACAGCATACACCATCATCTAACTAAGTACACCTTAACAATAAGGAATAATAATATTAACTATTACATAATTATTCAAAATAAAATACCAAGTCTTTACAACCTTAACACAAACTGAAACTTATCCTTAGCGTTTATCGCTACATTACACATATGCGAAAATAATTAACTTATTACATAACCATTAGCATCACTTCATCTTGGACTTTCCCTTGTCCTTGCCCGAACCCTCATCCTTCTCACCCTTAACTGAAAGGTTTAAGCAAGAATGAGCATGAATTGCCCAGCAAGTATATACAGAAATTTGAAAACATACATTAGGAGTGAAAAGAAGTTGAATAGCTAAACCTCAACAGTTGGAATGATTATCAAGTGTTAAAGAAGAACATCAAGAATAAGAATTTAAGAATTTTTCAATATCATACTAAGGGGTGTAAAATACCCTGAACATATTTTCTTTCATCAAAAACCATCAGACGGTTTAATAATCAAATAGACTGTAAACGGTCTCTGCAAGTACGCCAGGTGATCAGCCTATTGTACCCTATATTGTGCACAAGTATTAAGTTTTAAGCTGCATAAGCAAAATGGGACTATTTGCCCAACATCTGTTTGCCCGTTTATTCGGGTTGTTCATCTTAGTAATCATGTGAGACCGAACCAAAGCAATTTGGATTGGTAAACATTTAATAGCTTCGAAAGATTTGTTTTAAATCACTTTTTTCATGAATAATAACTAGCTGGAAACAAAGGCTAAGAACATACTTTAGAACAGTTCGATAATGAAATGAAATTTTAAACATATGGCAGTTAAAAATAATAACTGAATAATCATCGATAAGCTTGCAAGATAATTGAAGTTTGTATGACTTTTCAACGAAGAAACTTGCACGAATAAGTAACTAGCACAAGTCCAATACTTACCCTTACTGCGATAATATTAGTAAGGATTTAATAAATATCCAATAGAAATGAGGGTTAGGAAACTTGCCTGATAAGCCTGCTACAATTAACGCTAGCAATTAACCTTCACATAACCTAATCACATGTGTCTCGTTAATCACCATTCATACACAATCTTGTTTGAAGTATAAGGGTCTCCTATTGGATATGCTATAAACACCAAAAGAGAAAATATTTAGAAAATATATGCCACCCATTTTAGACATCATAGGCAGCCCAAAACAGAACTTAAAAAAAATGCCCAAACATAACAGTTTTTTATTATTTATTTTTTTTCTCAACTTTACCATACCTCGCTAAAATAGTCATAACTCATTCGTTTTAAAACATTTTTGAGCGATTCTTGTGCCCACACAAAGAAAACTTCTAGGGCTACAACTTTCGTTCAGGGACCATCTTCAAATTTCAAGCACAAAATTCCAAAAAATCTGTGCAAGAGGACTGCCCCGAAGTTGTTGGACAGATTTGACACAACTACTTTGAAAAGTCATAACTCGTTGCTCCGAAGTCGGAATTAGTCCGTTCTGAAGTCTATGGAAAGCTTATTCAGTGTACTATAATAACCCAAAAGCCCACAATTTTCTGGAAACTGTAGCTAGCCCCGAATTTTGTCCTTAGGGTCAGCAGTTCACAGTTTTTTTTTCTTTTCGGTTTCTAACATGCTTGCTTACGATTTTCATATCTCACTCAATATATCTTCGATCCGAATGAACTTTGGACTAATTATACTTCATGTTACATACTATTTTACAAAATTATTACATGTAACAAATGGATTATCTAAGACATGATTTCGAGTGACCAAAAATCTTGAAAAATCATGCAAACTAGTTTAACCAAACTTTTGAGAAAATCATGATTTTGATTCTAGAATGCATGGGTTTGATTCCTATTGTCCAGACCACTTCTAATAACATATATATAATGTTACAACAATTCATTTCTCTAACTTTTCATGTTTTGATCAAATTAGCATGTTAGAGGCATTTTATCAAACACTTAGCATACATACATGAACTCTTTAAATCTCTAAGCAATTGCTACTTGATCAAACCAGAACTTTTGCTCTTCATACCCACATATCATCCACAAGCAGTAGCATGGCATCATAGCATCAACACAAAGTAGTTCCAATGGCCACTCAAGCATTTTCTTACTAGTTTCTAAAAACATATACATGGGTCATGGCTTACCTCTTGCTGCGAATTTCTTCTTATAGATGAATATAGCTACTGATCTCTCCCTTCTTGCTTGCTTGATTAAGCTCCTCAAATTTCTAGAATTTCTCACAACACTCAAACACTCATTCTCTCCATTTTTCTCTCACGTAGGATTTTCTTTGCAAAGTGAAGTAGTTGGGAAGGAAAACATGTATATGAGAGTTGATATAACTTGAGCCCCCTCTCATTCGTAACTCATTCCAGCCATCAATTGCCTTCATTATTCTAGCTAATTAAATAGGGGAAGTGGGAGTTTGAGAAATTGAAGAGTTTTTTTTTTTTTTTGGTTTAAGGAATAAAATGAAATATTCCCTTGTTGGCTATCATGCAATATACGTATGCTCCTCTCTTGTCCCAATATGATGGTCACTAAGTACCCCAGTTGCTGATCTTGTTAAATAAAAATATTATTTAACCATTTAATCAAATAATAATTTTGACCGTTTTGCCCTTCGTAGTCGAATGTGTTCGATACTTATATCGATTCCTACTAAAGTCGACGTCCCGGATGTCATGGGATTATCCGTTTCGTCAAACTCAACTTCAAAATTTTGTAGTTGACTTTTTTCTCGAAAAAGTCAACCGGTTGACTTTGACCAAAAAGTCAACCGTGACACATTTTCGTGGTTACAGTCTATCCTAACTAATTCCGATGTTTCGAACTCAAATACGCAGACCGCGTCTCTAAATTCCGCTCTGAACTCAAACTCATATTTGTAAGTCATCCCACGAAATTAATTAGAATTAATTCCATCCTTAACCAATTTAAATAATTGGCCTAACTGTAACAACCGTTAATATGCATCTTATCAAATAAATAATTCGTCTATGAATAATTTGTCACATAAGAATTTCACATAAGTTTGTTTATTGAAATTGTTAAATTACATAGAAATCTCGGATATTACATAATATGTGAAAAAAAAAATTCAATGTAAGCAAGTTGATATAAAATATTCGTTGTGTCGGAGAATATTCTTTTTGTCGGAGAATATTTATACGACGGTACAATCATTGGTGGACCCCACAACAGAAATATTGTCGGATTGAGAAAACGACAAAAATATTTTTATGAAAATAACGGCGAAAGTTTTACCGTTAACTGTTGAAACACCCGGTGTTAAAAGTACAGTAATACGCATGGTTGCATAGTAGCACACGGTATTGATTATTGATACTTACGTGATAAGTCACTCAGTTTTGTTTTATTGGTATTATTAATGTAATAAAACAGAAAAGCTTTTTATATAAAACAGAATACTTTTATAAAGTTATTCGTTTTATTAGACTAATAGTAAAATCTTTTTATATAAAACAGAATACTTTTATAAAGTTATCTATTTTATTAGACAATAATTAGAATATATTATATTTTATTATGCATAGTATTTGCATAGTGCCTGCATAGAATTTACATAGTAAAATCTTTTATAAAGTTATTCGTTTTATTAGATTATAAATAGAATATATTATATTTAATTTAAAAGATTTTGCTTTAAATATGGACCATCATATTAAAGTAAATCAATCTAGGCCGTTCATGAGTTAGTTACTATTCAGTCTATTTTTCTATAAATAGAAGCTCATTCCTTCATTATTTTCTTACGAATTCACTGAAACTCTAGAGAGAGAAACTATAGAGAGAAAGAAGAAAAGTATTCTGCTACTTCCCTACTCTTATATTTAGTTTCTTTTACGGTAAGGGATATTATTTCTTTTGTATTCATGAAGAGAACTTTTGTTATTCCATTCTTTATTATTCTGTTGGAATAACTTGTATACGCGGGCTACCCTACACTTGGTGAAATTCTTCTGTTATTACATTATTTATTATTCTGTTAGAATAACCTGTCTGTGTAGTATATCGCATGCATGGTGATTTTCGTTGTTATTCCATTTTTTATTATTCTGTTGGAATAACCTGTCGTTGTGGTCTATCGCATGCATGGTGATTTTCGTTTTTATTCCATTCTTTATTATTCTATTAGAATATCCTGTCGGTGCATATTACGCCTGACCTGGTTCCATTATTTATTATTCTGTCGGAATATCCTATCTGAGCGTTTTACGCCGGACCTGGTTCTATTATTTATTATTCTGTCGAAATATCATGTCTGTGCGTTTACGCCGGACCTGGTTCCATTATCTATTATTCTGTCGGAATATCTTGTCGGTGCGTTTACGCATGACCTGGTTCCATTATTTATTTTTCTATTGGAATAACCTATCTGTGCGGTTTATCGCATGCCAGGTGATTTTTTTTGTTATTCCATTCTTTATTGTACTCATTTGGTTAAAGTTTTGACTTTTATACTCCATGAAATTAGTGGAATATCCTTGATATTTGCGCTTCATCCAGTATCTTTTTATGGAAGTATTCTTCTGAGCATTTTTAAATTTTACTCCACAAAGCAGTATCATGTTGACAATTTGGACGTTATTGATTCTTGGATAAATTAATTCTTGAACTTGTTTTATTGAATTATTATGTCATTGTCATCATCCTCATGTTTATATTATGTTGAAAGTCCTCTGTGGCTTGTAGTGCATAGATGGACTTGGTATGATTATGACCAGGGATTATTCGGTATAATCATGACCGTAATGTTACAAATGATGTGGAAAAGTCCTCATTGGCCCGTAGTGCATTGATGGACAATTTTTAGTATGATTATGGCTATGGTTTCTCTTCGGCCAAGGGTGCAAAGATGAATTGTTTTATGGCATGATCAGGACTGTTGATAAAAACACGATTATCTTTGGCCTGTAGTGCATGGATAATTCGTGGTCGTGATACTAATGAATATCCTTGGCCTGTAGTGCAGGGATGATTCGATGATGTGGATTAATTATTGAGCTGAGTCTCAACGATGAAATATTAATTCATGGATGTGATAATAACGAATATCCTTGGCCGTAGTGCATGGATAATTCGAAGGTGTGGATTATTTATTAAGCTGAGTCTCAGCGATAAAATATTGGTTATACACTTTTAATTTGTAGAAGATAGTAGATATCATGCTCTACTTGACTCTTCTAAAATACAGTTGTGTGTCTTTGGCCGTAGTGCAAAGATGAATTTATTAGTATGATTATGAACAAGAATTGTGATTTGGTATAATCATGATTTTTGATGTTTCAGGTGAATATAGGTGATGAAAATTATCTTCGTCCTGGGTGCGAAGAGGAATTTAGAATCACAATTATGATTATAAGTTATTCATATAATTGTGGACATGAATTGTTGATTGATGTTACAGAGATAAAACATTATTGGTGGACTTTTAACATGGAGAAGATAATAGACCTAATGGTCTATTTGACTCTTCTAATGGATTGCTCGTTCTGCTGCAACTATGGTTGAAAAGTTTTATCAGCTACCATATGTTTTAAATCTCTGATTTATTAATGATGAAGGCTATTGATGATGTAAATTAGCTTTAATTATGATATTCTTTACTGGGCTAGTTGAGCTCACCCTTTTGCTTTCATTGTTCTCTTCAGGGAGTGAGAACGCAGCAGGGACTAGTCGGGGAACGGAGTGACGGTCCAGATGATATCATTAGTAGTCCTCACTATTCTATGAAATAGTGTGATAGCTGTGGAGGTTCTCCCTAAACAGTATAGAAAAGTGTGTTGTATTCTATACATCATTTAGTAGTTATATTTGGTGAATCAAATAGGGTGAGGCGAACCCAACTTTGGAAGGGTGTTTTGCCACTATCATACAAGATGTCTAATGACATACAACCTCGTGTTCTCATAAGACATGGTTGTGCACATCCACTTGTTGAATATATCTACGAGCACTATCTATATGATCTTGGAGTTTATTTGAAGTATAATTTTCACTTGGAGACAACAGAGATATTTATATGTCAAGAGAAGACTCACCATTGGAAAGAAGATGATAGTAATCTTCTTGTTTTTATTTAGGGACTTTTGGGTCAACTAAGGATAATTCTATGGAAATGTGATATCTATCATAACCTAGACGCATGGCCTCCCATGTACGAAAGTTTCCTTGAGCACTTCCCAAATATTTTAATTTCTAAAATAGTTTTTGACTATACTTTTATGTAAAGTATCATTGTAAGGTTGTGGTCGAGGTACCATGAGAATTACATACATTTGTATTAAAACTCATAGTTAACTGTGGTCGTATTCTATACGACAGCTCAACAGTTGTATAAATGAAGTTGTATTTGAATTTTGTACCATGTATCTGGCGACACAGAATGGGTGATGTATACCTAATTTTGGGGGCGTCACACTAGAATATAGTTCAAGGTGTTATGACCCTCAGGAGTACTTTTGATACTTGTTTAATTCAAAAGTCGAGTTTCTTATTTCAAAAGTCTTTGATTCACTCGCATGTTATTATATTGTTGTTACATTATTATACTTGTGAGCAATCGTGCTCACTCTTGCGTAATAATAACATTGCAGTTAAGAACGAAAGGTCCGACGTGCCTTCTACTAGCAAAGGCAAGGGCAAGATTAACAAGTGTTGAAGACTTGTTGTTTATTTAATGTATTTATGTTTCAGACTCGTGTCAATGTTGTGTAAGATTTAAAATTTGTTTATGTTTCCGCATTTGAGATTTAAGGTTAGTATGACCTGGGATTGTTGTAACTCCTTAAGGAGAAGATTTATTTCTATCTATTTTATGGTTTTCATTTATTATGGGTAGATAGACACATGATGTTTGTACAGTGAACACCAAATCACGTAGGAATTGAAGTACTCAGATTTGGGGGTGTCACATATGGTTGTTATATGACCACGCTACTTGTTATGTGAGCATTTTTTAGTGTTTGAAGGGTAAATGTGGGAAATAAATTCCAAGAAAAGACGTAAAAACACTATTCACACTAAAAACGCAACTTCGTTTTTTTCAAATTTTTAACTTACGAAATAACGTTTCTTTGACAAAGGGGAATTAGTGGTAAAATCAAAATTTTAAAAATCGAAAGTCGGTTTTCGGCTAATCGAGCAAATTACGATAACGTAACTTAAAATTTTAGAAAATCTAATTGAATAAGAAAATTTCTAAGTAGAATTAGTTGGACTAACCAAGTCTAGGGCTTGCAAGGCTTGGCTAGGGTTTGCAATAAATGTCTAGGTTTGAGCCAAGGGTTGAGCCAATGGTTTGAGAGGCTTGGCTAAGGTTGAGATAAGGGTAAGGCCAAGAGTTTATGGTGTCTTGGCTTAGGGTTTAGCCATGACCCAAGACTTAGGGTTAAACCCTAAGATATTGGAGCTAAAGCAAGGTAACTTGATGTTTATACCATGTGGGATAAACATGTGATGACTAAGCTTGTTTAAAAGGAAGATAAAGGGCATTTTGGGGGTAAACTGATGTGCTCGCGAGTATCGATTAATAACTAAAACTTAAAACTATGTTGTCAGGATGTCGGATGTTGGAGGATCTAGTCGAGCTGGGGAGGAGGAACCCCGAGTACCTAGAGAGGTGGAGCCCAGAGACATTCATATCGTCCTAGAGCAGTTGGTACAGAGAGAGCCATCTCTGTTGATCACTGTTGTTGGTCAGGAGCATGAGCCTGAGTCTGATCCAGATGAGGACCCTGAGGAAGAAGATGAGTTCCCACCGAACTCTATCAGTGCTGAGATGTACGACGAGCTATATGACCGTAACGTAGAGTTACGAGATATTGTTAAGGAGCTAAAGGAGCAGACGATTATTCAACAGCTTACCATCGAGGAGAGGGATAGAGAGGTTGAGACTCTTCACACACGTCTGGGAAACGTAGAGTGGGATTTGGTTCACGAGAAGGGCCAAACCGAGCAGAAGTCAGAGAAAATAGAGGAGTTGAAGAATGAACTTAAAGAGAAATCCGTAAGTCTGGCCATAGCAGAGGAGGCCTGGGTAAGGGAATCACGACGTACAGATCTTGCAGAAGAGAACTGTCGGGCGAAGTAGGCCCAGCTTGAGGAGACGAACTCTACGCTTCAAAATGTAATTGATGAGGCCCAGGATCGGGTTATGAGATACCCAATTCAGTTCAAAGGACTACCATCGTACATGCTAGATCACAGGACGATGTCCCATATTATGGAAGAAGAGCGTAGCAAAGCTATTCAACGCCTTAGCAGGTAGTGATAGGAATAGTTTAATTATGTTAAAACCTATCTGGTAGTTAATAATGTAAATTCCGATGTGTTTATAAGCAGAAGAATATTTTGACATTTTAAATCCTGTAGACTCTTTATCTCGGGATAGTTGATGTAAATAGCAGTGATGCTATCGTAGTTTGTTAAAACTTTTGATTAAATAAACATATCAGAGTTATTTGAGAAAATGTGTTAAATGATTATATTAAAATGTTTGAGTTAAGCCTTAAATATTTAGAGAATTGAATAAGGATCTAATAAGCATATATTTTAACAGAAATATGCCACCGAGAAGAAGACCAAACCGTCAACCAGCTCAAGAAGGGTCAACGAACAACAATAATGACGCCAATGCTAACCCCGTTCAGTAATTGGTGAACTTATTGATTGGAGCGATTAACAATCAACCTCAAGATCCACGTAATACGACGTTCAAGAAAATCAAGGCGGTGGGACCGCCAGAGTTTAAAGGCTCCATGAACCCGATAGAAGCTAAAACTTGGGTTATGGAGATGGAAAAAGTTTTTGACGTCACTAGAGTCAGAGAGAACTAAAAAATCGCCTACGCTACGTTCATGCTGAAATCAGAAGCCAGTTATTGGTGGCAAGCAAATAAGGTCCGTGGGGGAGAAGGTGTGATCACCTGGGAGAGGTTTAAGGAGATGTTCTTCGAGATGTACTTCCCGACAAGCTCGCAGAACCAAATGGAGGTATAATTTCTAGAGCTGAAATAGGGGAATATGTCTGTACCAGACTATGCGGCGAAATTCAATGAATTGGCTAGGTTTGCCACGTATCAAGTGCATACTGACGAGAGAAAAGCTAGACGATTCGAGCAGGGACTGAAGCCCTAGTTGTATAGCAAAGTGTCAATGTTTTAATTGAACACTTTTGCTGGGGTGCTGGAGAAGGCCATACTCGCCGAAGGTGGAAGCGATGCGGTAACCAAGTATAACCAAGATTAGAAAAAGAAGAAGAGTGAAAATGAAGGAAATAATAAAGCTAGTGGCAGTAACACGGGAGGAAGTAACAATCAGAAGAGGAGGTGGTCTGATAACTCATTAACTGAAAATCAACAAGGAGGTCAGAAGAAGAGGATTGAAGCATGACCGACCTGCGGGAAAACTCATTTGGGGTTTGTACGAAAGGAAAAAGAGTCTGCTATCATTGTGGTTAGAAAGGCCACATAGCACCTAACTGCCCTAACCCAAAGAAGGGTGCCTGCTTCACATGTGGGTTAAAGGACCACTTGGCTAGGGACTGTCCAAAGAAAGGATTGGGAGGGGCAGGAACAGGAGGGAACAAGGGAAATAACAGTGGCAACGCTCTAACTATCACAGGACCAACCGACCGACTGCAAAGACATTCAACATGACAGTGCAGGATGCTGTGCAGTCTCGTGATGTGGTGTCAGGTATCATTCCGATCAATAAAGTTAATGCTTATTTATTATTTGATTCGGGTGCTACTTGTTCATTTATATCCGATGACTTTGCTAAGAACTTGGAATTGTCGAAGGATGAGTTAGAATACCCCATGAACATAGAAATTGCGAATAGAGAAAAAATCCCTGTTAAGTACGTACATAAGAACTGTAGGGTGGATATTAACGGTAATATTATGAACGTAGATCTTATCTCTATTAGACTTGGGGAATTTGATTTTATTCTGGGAATGGATTGGTTATTCAATTACGGGGCTGTAATTGATTGCCAAAAGAAATGTATTAGCCTTATGACTCCATCAAAGGTTGTATTCTATGGTAGCAAGTCACCTAGACAAGCGAGATGTCTGACGATGATGCATGCCAGAAAGTTGTTAAGACAAGGTTGTGTAGAATATTTAGCTTACATAGTCGACAGTCGTAAAGAGAACCCAAAAATAGAGGAGATACTAGTAGTGAGGGACTTCGTAGACGTATTTTTAGATGATCTACCAGGACTTCCGCCAGACAGAGAGGTTGAGTTTGTGATAGATTTGGCGCCAGGAACGACTCCAATATCGAGGGCACCGGTAGAGATAAAAGAATTGATGGTATAATTACGAGAGTTACTGGACAAGAAGTACATTCAACCGAGCGTATCGCCGTGGGGAGCACCGGTGTTATTTGTGAAGAAGAAGGACAGGACGATGAGGCTCTACATCGACTATAGAGAACTGAATAAGGTCACGATTAAGAATAGATATCCATTACCGAGGATCGACGACCTATTTCATCAATTGAAGGAAGCGAGATACTTTTCAAAGATAGACTTGAGGAGTGGTTATCATCAGTTGAAGGTGAGGTCAGAGGATGTACCAAAGACAGCGTCCAAAATGTGATATGGTCACTACGACTACGAATTTTTAGTGATGTCATTCGGTCTAACGAATGCTCCTGCAGCATTTATGGGCCTAATGAACGGAGTGTTCAAGCCATTTTTGGACAAATTCGTGGTGGTGTTTAACAATGACATTTTGATATACTCGAAGACACCAAGGAAGAACATGTAGAGCATTTGAAGGTAACGTTAGAGGCATTGAGAAGGGAGAAGTTGTATGCTAAGTTTTTTAAATACAAATTTTGGATTGAGCGGGTACAATTTCTCGAACATGTGATTGATAAGGATGGAATTTCGGTAGATCCATTCAAAGTTAAAGCTGTGATGAACTGGGATCAGCCGAAAATGCCGTCAGAAGTAAGAATTTTTCTTGGATTGGTAGGATATTATAAAAGATTCATTTAGGACTTTTCCAAAATCGCAACCCTGCTGACGAATTTGACTACGAAAGCTATGAAATTCGTTTGGACGGAGAAGTGTGAGGAAAGCTTTCAAGAACTTAAGAAGAGGTTGAGTACAACACCTGTGTTATCTCTTCCGGATGACACAGAAAATTTTATGGTTTATAGTGATGTGTCGCATAAAGGACTTAGCTATGTGCTTATGCAAAACATCAGAGTCATTGTGTATGCGTCATGACAATTGAAGGACTATGAGAAGGGGTATCCAACCCATGATTTGGAGTTAGCTGCGGTGGTATTTGCTTTGAAGATCTGGAGACACTATCTCTATGGGGAGAAGTATGAAATATATACAGATCACAAGAGTCTAAAATATATTTTTACACTGAAGGACTTGAATATGCGCCAGAGAAGGTGGCTAGAGTTAATTAAGGATTATGATTGTAAAATTTTATACCATCCGGGTGAAGCAAATATGGTTGCTGACGCCATAAGTAGAAAGGGTTGGGAGAAATTGATGATGTTGACTGCTCAAGAGGAGCTAATTTCAGCGATAGAGAAGCTAGAATTGAAAGTGAAGTATTCGATGGAGATTGATGAGAAATTGTTCCAGATGCAAGCTGGTACAACTTTACTGGATAAAATTAAGGAGGCTCAACTTCAGGATGAAGAATGTGAGAAGGTGAAAAAGAAGATATCGAAAGGAACCGAATTGAGATTCAAGATAGACAGTAGGGGACTACTGAGATTTGATAGCAGAATTTGGGTACCGCTAGTGCCAGAGATTGAGGAAGATATTTTGAGCGAGGCTCATAGCTCACGATATTCGATTCACCCTGGCAGTACCAAGATGTACCAAGATCTTCGACAACATTTCTGGTGGCCAAATTTGAAACAAGATGTTGCAAAGTGTGTTGCCAAGTGTCTGATATGTCAAAAAGTGAAAGCAGAACATCAGAGGCCGAGTGGGTTGTTGCAACCATTAGAGATCCCAGAATGGAAATGGGAACATATTACGATGGATTTCTTGGTTGGTCTTCTGACAACTTAGAAAGGCTATGGCGCATTATGGGTTATCGTTGATCGATTGACGAAATCCGCACACTTTCTTCCGATCAGAATTAGATTCAACTTAGACCAGTTGGCAAAATTATATGTAAAAGAGATTGTTTCAAGGCACGAAGTTCCGGTGTCAATTATTTCTGATAGGGATCCACGCTTTACATCAACTTCTGGAAGCGACTACATGAGTGCATGGGTACGCAATTGAGAATGAGTATGACATATCACCCTCAGACAGACGGACAGAGCGAAATAATGATTTAAACATTGGAGGATATGTTAAGAGCTTATGCAATAGACTTTAAAGGAAATTGGGATAATCATCTACTGCTGGTGGAATTTGCTTACAATAACAATTACCACACAAGTATTGGTATGACGCTTTACGAAGCGTTATACGGTAGAAAATACAGAACTTCGTTATGTTGGGATGAAGTTGGTGAACGACAGCTGCTAGGACCAGAAATGGTTCAATAGACCGCTGAGATTATCAAGGTGATCAGGACAAGATTGATAGCTGCTCAAGACAGACAGAAGAAATACGCTAATCATCACCGACAGAATCGAGAATTTGAATCTGGTAGCTACGTTTTCTTGAAAGTCTCTCCTTGGGAGGGAAAGATTAGATTTGGTAAGAAGAAAAAATTGAGCCCGAGGTTCATTGGACCCTTTGAAGTTTTGCGTAGAATTGATGAAGTTGCCTATGAGGTAGCCTTACCTCCAGCCTTAGAAAATATTCATAATATTTTCCATGTTTCTGTCTTATGACCGTACAAGCCCGATTATAAGCACGTTATTGAATTTGAACCCCTACAATTTGAGAAAGATCTATCTTATGAAGAAGTTCCTGTTCAGATAGTTGATAAGAAAGAAAAAGTTCTCAGAAATAAAATAATACCATCTGTTAAGGTAATCTGGAGGAACCATAACGCTGAAGAAGTTACGTGAGAACTCGAAGAGCGTATGATAAAGAATTATCCACATTTATTTACTTAATATGTTTAGCGATTCTGAGGACAGAATCTTTGTAAGGGGGAGAATGTAACGGGATGAATAGATTGAGTCGTGATTCTGGGGACAAAATCCTTTTAAGGGGGGAAAGATGTGACGAACAAGATTTTTGTAATTTAAATTTGAATATTTATTGAATTAAATAAATATTTTCGATGATTTCATTATTGGGTTAAATAATTAGTTGATGAATTTATGATAGATTAATTTAGTTATATGTGTTATATTGATTAAATTAATGTGGAGAATTATATTATTCAAAGTATGCATTTAATTGAGCTTATTTGATTAAATAAATTATTTAATAAGCATAATGTTATTCTAATTATTTAGAGATTTAATGAATTGACATAATTAATAAATAAAAATTTAATTGTGTGACTATGTGAATTAATGAGAAATGATTATATTATATTATATTTAAATTAAATTAAATAAGATATTTGATTAATTGTTTAATTAGGTGTGACATTATTAAACTATATAACAAGAGTTTAATTACAATAAATTGGTAAAGGGAATTAAAGTTATAGACAAACAAGGCCTTAAGGGGAGTTGGCCAGTTAACCCACGAAGGAAGTAACTGACCACAATAACGTCAGTTTATCTGTACGCCTTCAGTTCATCATTCATTCATTTTTTACAAGTTTGGGAAAGTTCAGAGAGTTAGAGAGAAATTTAAGGGAAATTGTGAGATTAAAGAAGATTAGAAAGGAATTTCATCTCCTACTAATCTACACACACTAACAGGGTAATCTCTTCAACCCAAACCTTAATTACGTTCTTATATTTTTACAAAAAAACTATCTCTAAGTCCTCTATGATTGAAGTGATTTGCAATTGATGAGTATATGATGTGATGTATATGTTAGTATATGTTTACAACATGTTTATATCATATATTCATGTGTTTAGAGTAAATGATTTCATGTAAACATGTTAAAATCAGAGTTTTTCCATTAATGAATGTTTTGAGTTCTCTGTAAAACAAAAATTGTGTTATCAATGCATGAATTGATGATTTATGTATATATACATGATAATATATAATCATAAAATGTTTTTTACCATCTATGTATGTTTTCAAAATATCAATTGCATATAAATATGTCGTAATTAGATTTTTGAAGTTACAAAGTATAAAAGTTGCATATATATGACACTTATGAGCAATGGTATGCCATGAATTATTGTTTAACTTGAAATTTAACACTATATTATGATAGTACATGTTAAAATAAAGAAAACAAACTTTGAACGGACAAATTCAGAGTTATAACGAACCCGTAATGTCAAATTTCATATTTTATCTTCAAAACTTTCAAAAACACCAAGAACAGTGAAATTATATAATTTAACTCGAGTAATTGTATGATTTATGTTGTTAAAATTATGCTAGAAAGGTTGGATAATGATCATATATGAATTATAGTGTCTGCGTATGCTTAAATTAATGTGTGAATAAAGTAATTGAATGTTTTTGGCCATATTCTTTTTTTTTTCGCGAACTTCAGAATCTGGAACTGGTATGTTGTGCTACAGCGCCAGCTCCAGGCTTAAAGTTCTCGCCGCAGCGCCAGCCGCACCAATAGTCCATGCTGCAGCGCCAGCCGTGTCGCAGTGCCAATGTTAGCCTATATGGTGGCGCTACAGCGCCACTCTTCAGTTTTGCCCAGAAATGAGATTTTTAATTGTTCTAGTCCAGGAAATATAATTGTAACCTAATCTAAGGAACATAAAATCGTATTAGACATATAATGTGATGTTAAAATAGATTCTTAACATGTCAATGAGGTACTTACATGTTTAATTGAATTGTTAACTCGTCGTTCGTGAAGTCTAATTTTATGTGAAAACAAGTGTTGTGATTTGATTAGTATAACCATGATCAGAGTGTAGTGAGAAGAGAATGAACTTGTGATGTTAGTTACGTTATAATTAACTGGTATTGTTAATGTAAATGGTATGTAGGATTAAATTTAGGAACGTGAATAGTTAACATGTAATATACGCACGAGGCAAGTTTCTAAACCTTACCTCTTTACATTGAGCTAGTTCTAGACTTATATACTATATCGAGCAAGTTCTTGTTATTTATTGATTAAGTTCAAGATGTCATATTAAATGTTATCAATCTTTTAATGCATGATTCATGTTATTCAATACTTATTCCATTGTATACCTCTTGAGTTTATTATTCAAATTGAATATCATCTATTGTTGAACCTTGTAAGACTAGAGAACCCTTATTGATTCAACTAGTCCATAGTTGATGAATGTTCTAAATTTTAGAACCCTTGTTGAGTTTATCCAAACCAGACTTCTTTTGGTGCGGACTCTAATGTCAAATTGAGATGAGAAACCCTATTATAGGGGATTACTTATGCTTTAGCATTAAGATATTATGCACAGTATGGAACTAAGAGCTGATCCCCCTAAGTACGAGGAGAAGAGTTCATAGTCTTATGACTGTTAAAGATTTCAAGTATAAAGACAACCTAGGACGTAGTTCAAGGTCTTATGACCCTCAGGAGTTCTTTTGATTCTTGTTATTCATTCTTGATTCAAAAGTCGAGTTTCTTATTTCAGAAGTCTTTTATTCACTCGCATGTTATTATATTGTTGTAACAGTATTATACTTGTGAGCAATCGTTCTCACTCTTACATAATAATAACATTGTAGTTATTATATTGGTTTTTGAATTTCACTTTCCTTAACCCTTAGGGTTTTAAGTCCGCATGCGAAAACTTCGCTTGCCATAACTGAAATATAATTGGATATTCCATTTCGTCTTAGAATTCTATCATTATATATTTCTCTGAAATTCAAAATAAATTCCCGAGCAGAAACGGATGAATAATGTTTTTACAAAAATTTCTCAAAAAACTTTTATTTTCATCTTGGAAATTTAAATAATTTACTCCTAGCACATAGCCAAAATCCTAACCACATTCGTACATTCAAGGTCATCGAACGACCTTTCAACAGCTTACTCACTTTAATAAAAAATTAAATTCATTTAATTCAAATAATCAAATAAGAATTTAATTCACATAATAATTCGATCTTTCTCGGGCGTTACATTCTTCCCCCCTTATAAGAATTCTGTCCTCAGAATCTCGATACAATTAAGAAAACAAATGGGGAAAATTTTCCTTCATTTTACTCTCGAGTTCCCACGTTGCTTCTTCGACATTGTGGTTCCTCCAAATTACCTTCACCGAAGCTATTATCTTATTCCTTAAGAATTGTTCCTTCCTATCAACAATCTGAATCGGAAGTTCTTCATACGTTAAGTCTTTTTCTACCTGAATAGATTCATACTCTATTACATACTTATAGTCTAGTTTATAAGGATGCAATGCTGACACGTGAAACGCATTATGTATACTTTCCATCTCTGGAGGTAAAGCTACTTCGTAAGCTACCTTCTTAAAATTTTAAAAGGTCCTACAAACTTGGACTTAACTTCCTTTTCTTCCCAAAGAGAATCTTCCCTTTCCAAGGTGACACCTTCAGAAAGACATACGAACCGACCTCAAACTCCCTCTTTTCACGGTGAGGATCCACATAATTCTTATATCTATCTTGAGCCGCTACTAGTCGAATACGTATTAACTTCACTACGTATGTCGTTTGTTGTACCATTTCAGGTCCCAACATCCAACGTTCACCAACTTTATCCCAACATAGTGGCCTCCTGCACTTCTTTCCATATAACGCTTCATAAGGCGGCATGTCTATACTAGTGTGAAAACTATTGTTGTAAGTGAACTCCATCAAAGGTAAATGTTCGTCCCAACTTCCCTTGAAATCCATAACGCGAGATCTTAACATATCTTCTAACGTTTGAATTGTTCATTCACTTTGTCCATCCGTCTGAGGATGATATGCGGTACTCAACCTCAACTGCGTTCCCATTTGCTCTTGCAAACTCCTCCAGAACTTTGGTGTGAATCGTGGATCATGATCTGACACAATCAAAACTGGTACTCCATGTCTTGAAATGATTTCTTTGACATATGTGACGCCCCCAAAATAGGTATACATCACCTATTCTGAGTCGCCAAATACATGGTACAAAATTCAAATACAACTTAATTATACAACAGTCGTTTAAAATACGACTAAACATATGCTATGAGTTTTAATACAAATATTGTCAGATAGACAATATACAAACTCAATGGGGTCCTCCTTACATTTATTATCACACTATTACATAGAATAGTGAGGACTACTAATGCTATCATCTGGTCCATCACTACGTTCCCCGACTCATCCCAACTATATTCTCATTTCCTGACGAGAACAGTGAAAGAAATGGTGAGCTCAACTAGCCCAGTAAGAAATATTATGACTAAGATAATGCAGAATAAATTATCATTAGCCTTAAACAGTGTTAAACTGATACAATATAACAAACATCAAGTTTAACTGCAGCGGAACAAGCAACCCATTAGAATAGTCAAGTAGAGAATAAAATCTACTATCTTCTATGATTTAAAAGGTTTTTCATGACTTTTATCGCTGGGACTCAGCTTAATAAATAATCCACATCATCTAATCACCCCTGCACTACGACCAAGGATATTCTTTAGTATCACGACAACAATTATCCATGCACTACGGGCCAAGAATATTTGTGTATTCATTAATGGTCATGATCATGCCAACCACTGTCCATCAATGCACTACGGGCCAATGGGGACTTCTACCACATCATTTGTAACATTACGATCATGATTATACTGAATAATCCCTGGTCATAATCATACCAAGTCCATCTATGCACTACAGGCCACATATGACTTTCAACAGAATATAAACATGAGGATGATGACAATGATATAAGAATTCAATAAAACAAGTTCAAGAATTAATTTATCCAGGAACCAACAACGTCCAAATTGTCAACATGATACTGCTTTGTAGAGTAAAATTCAAGAATGCTTAGAAGAATATTTTCATGAAAAGATACTGGATGAAGCGCAAATATTAAATATATTCCACTAATTTCATGGAGTATAAAAGTCCAAACTTTAACCAACTGAGTATAATAAAGAATGGAATAACAAAAGAATTCACCAAGTATGCGATAGACCTCACAGACAGGTTATTCCAACAGAAAAATAAATAGTGGAACCAGGTCAGGCGTAAATGCACCGACATGATATTCTGACAGAATAATAAATAATGGAACCAGGTCCGGCGTAAACGCACGGACAGGATATTCTGACAGAATAATAAATAATGGAACCAGGTCCGGCGTAAAGCACAGACATGATATTCCGACAGAATAATAAATAATGGAACTAGGTCTGGCGTAGAGCACAGACAAGAGAATAATAAATAATGTAATAACAGAAGAATTTCACCAAGTATAGGGTAGCCCGCGTTTATAGGTTATTCCAACAGAATAATAAAGAATGGAATAACAGAAGCTCTCTTTATGAATAAAAAAGAAAGAATACCCTTTACGAGTACAACAAATAATATCCCTTACCTTAAAAGAAACTTGATATCGGAGTAGTGAAGTAACAGAATACTTTTCTTCTTTCTCTCTATAATTTCTCTCTCTAGAGTTTCAGTGAATTCGTAAGAAAATAATGAAGGAATGAGCTTCTATTTATAGAAAAATGGACTGCATAGTAAATAACTCATGAACGGTCTAGATTGATTTACTTTAATCTGACGGTCCATATTTAAAGAAAAATCTTTTAAACAAAATATAATATATTCTATTTATAATTTAATAAAGTGAATAACTTTATAAAAGATTTTACTATACAAATACTATGCAGGCACTATACAAATACTATGCATAATAAAATATAATATATTCTAATTATTGTCTAATAAAACATATAACTTTATAAAAGTATTCTGTTTTATATAAAAAGATTTTACTATTAGCCTAATAAAACGAATAACTTTATAAAAGTATTCTGTTTTATATAAAAAGATTTTCTGTTTTATTACATTAATAATACTAATAAAACAAAACTGAATGACTTATCACGTAAGCATTAATAATCAATACCGTGTGCTACTATGCAACCATGCGTATTACTGTACTTTTACTACCGAGTAGTTCAACAGTATTAATGGTAAAACTTCCGCCGTTATTTTCATAAAGTATTTTTGTCGTTTTCTCAATCCGACAATAATTTTGTTGTGGGTTCCACCAATGATTGTGTCGTCGTACGAATATTCCCTGTTAAAACGAATATTCCCCGACCAATCGAATATTATATAGCAACTTGCGTACTTTGCAAAATTTATAAATATTACCCACAACTATAACGTTATATAAATTTCACTCCATAATATTCAAAAATGATATTTATAGAAATTTCATCTTTATTTATATAAAAATTGGGGTCTTACAACATAAAGTTTAGCTAATTACTCTAAGTTATATCTAACTCCTATCGACAAAAAGTGAGCCGACTTTGTCAAACGATCCAGTATTACCCATATAGCGTCGTATCCCTTCTTCGTTATTGGAAATCCCCACCACAAAGTCTATCGTGATATGCTCCCACTTCCACTCCAGAATCTCTAGTGATTGCAATAATCCACTCGGTCGTTGGTGTTCGACCTTAACTTTTTGACAAGTTAAGCACCTACTAACATATTTTGCTATTTCTCTATTCATGCTCGGCCACCAAAAGTTCTGTCGAAGATCTTGATACATTTTGGTGATACCTGGATGTATCGAGTTCCTCGAACTATGGGCATCTCCCATTATCTCTTCTTTTAATTATGTATTACATGGAACCCAAATTCTTTCTTCAAAATGTAGTAACCCCTTCTTGTCAAGGCTATACTTAGTCTTCTCTCCATCTTCAATTCTCTTCTTCATTCGTTCGCACTCCTCGTTTTTAAGTTGTACTTCCTTAACTTGTTCCACAATTGTTGGTTGAGTCTCCATTATAAATAACATCCCTACCAATTCACTCGGCAATCTAACTTCTAGCTCTATCCTTGCCATCTCTATTACTAACTCATTCTGAGTCGTTAACATTGATAGCTTTTCCCTACCCTTCCTACTTAATGCATCGGCCACAACATTTGCCTTCCCTGGATGATATAAGATATCACAATCGTAATCTTTTATCAACTATAACCACCTTCTCTGCCTCATACTCAACTTCTTCTGCGTGAAATATATTTTAGACTTTTATAGTCCGTGTATATCTCACACTTCTCCCCATATAGATAGTGTATCCATATCTTTAATAAAAAACTACTACTACTGCCAATTCTAGGTCATAAGTAGGATAGACTTTCTCATACTCCTTTAACTAACGTGACACATACGCAATGACCTTGCCATGCTGCATGAGCACGTAACCCAGTCCTCTATGCGAAGCATCGTTATACACTATAAAATTTCCCGTATCATCTGGTAAAGATAATATAGGTGTTTCACTTAATCTCCTCTTCAGCTTTTGAAAACTTTTCTCACACTTTCTCCGTCCACACATACTTCACAGACTTTCTAGTTTAATTTGTCAATGGAGTAGCTATTTTAGAAAGATCCTGAATGAACCTTCGATAGTATCCCGTAAACCCCAAAAAACTCTGCACCTCGGTTGATTTTTTTGGCTATTCCTAGTTATTAACTGCTTCCACCTTCGCTAGATCCACTGAAATGTCATCTTTATCAATAACGTGCCCTAGAAACTGCACTCTTTCAAGCCGAAATTCACACTTAATGAATTTTGCATACAAATTTTCTTTCCGTAGTGTTTCCAATACTAACCTTAAATGTCCAGCGTGATCTTCTGGCGTCTTAGAATAGACTAGAATATCATTAATGAACACTAAGATAAACTTGTCCAAGTATTACTTGAATACTCTGTTTATCATATCCATAAATTAAATGTGGAAGGTGCATTAGTCAACCCAAACAACATAACCAGAAACTCGTAATAACCATAACGAGTTCTGAACGTCGTCTTAGGTACATCCTCCTTCCTCACTTTCAGCTGATGGTACCCCGTGTGCAAGTTTATCTTAAAAAAGTACTTTGCCCCTTTTAACTGATCAAATAGATCATCGATCATGGGCAATGGGTATTTATTCTTAATTGCTAACTTGTTCAACTCACGATAGTCAATACAAAGTCGTAATAATCCATCCTTCTTCTTTATAAACAATATTGGTGCTCCCCACGGAGAAACACTCGGTTGAATGTACTTCTTATCTAATATTATAACTGAACCATTAACTCTTTCATTTCTACTGACGTATCCGATATGGTGCCCTAGAAACTGGTGCCGTACTCGGTAGCACATTAACCATAAATTCAACCTCCCTATCCGGCGGAAGACCTGGTAACTCATCTGGAAATACATCTGTGAATTTTTTTACTATAGGTATCTATTCCAATGATGCTCCCACTCTTTGGGTATCAACAACATGGCACATGTATCCTATACACCCCTTTCTCAACATCTTCCTAGCTTGTGTTTTAGCTAGACAACAAGAGCGTCCCGGTGATTTACTACCGTAGAACACTACCTTGAGTTTCTTAGAAATTTGAAGGTTCACACTTTTTCTTTGACAATCTATTATCGCTCTATGGTTAAACAACCAATCTATCCCGAGAATTATATCAAATTTTCCCAACCTTATCGGTATAAGATCTACCGATAATTTGTTAACACGTAATAATTTCTATGAATGTGCTCAATGGGAATTATCTCTTCATTCGTTACCTTAATGTTTAAGGGTATTTCTAATCTTTCCAGGAATAATCCAAATCGCTTAGCAAATTCACATACTATAAAAGAACAAGTAGCACCCGAATCAAACACCACATAAGCATTTATTTCCTTGACTGGGATAATACCTGCTACTACATCTGCTGATGTAATCGCATCTTGGACAGTCATATTAAAAGTATGGGTCATAGGTCTACCTGGTGGTGTTGGTCCCGTAATGGCTAGCTTACCACTACTAGCACCCTTGCTACCCTCCGACCCCTTCTTTGGGCAATTCTTGCCATGTGGTCCATCGACCCATAGAAAAAAACACCCTGGTTCTTCTTAGGGTTAGGACAATTGGGTGATATATGACCCTCCTGCCCATAGTTATAACAAACTGACTTCCCTTTAAGACTGACTCCTAAATGAGCCTTCCTGCATGTCTTGCATGCTTCGATCCTACACTTAGGATCCCCTTGTTTACTTCAGTATTTTCGGAGTTAAAACCCTTCCTCTTGGGCACACTTCCACCGCCACTAGCTCCCTCGGTCTTGGATACACTCCTCCCCTTTATTCTTATTCTTCCTCTCTTTGTGGTATTGGCTTAAAGCCTCACTACCACCCTCGACAATAATTGCTTTCTCCAGAATTGTTCCATACGAAGCACTCTAAAACACGAAAATCCTACTATAAAGCTAGGGCTTTAGTCCCTACTCAAACCTACGAGCCTTCCTCTCCTCAGTGTCCACTTAATGTGGAGCAAATCTTGCCAATTCATTGAACTTGACTGCATATAGGGGAACCGTCATGTCCCCTTGCTTAAGTTCTAAGAACTTAATCTCCATCCTACCCTGCATGCTAGTAGGAAAGTAGTACTCGAAGAAGACCTTCATAAATTGTTCCAACTATAACCGCATCAGTTCCCGCTCCACCCCTGTGAGCCTCCCACCAGAAGTTGGCTTCTCTCTTCATCATATAGGTCGCAAAAGAAGTCTTTTGCGCCTCCCGATGTTTGCGATTACAAACGCCTTCTCAATTTCCTTCACCCATGTCTGGGCCTCAATAGGGTCCGTAGTTCATTTGAACTCCGACGGACCTACACTTTTAAATTCCTTAAAGGTAGTCGCTCGAGTTACCCTAGGGACTACTGGTGCTCTACCCTTAGCTTGATTAAATGCAGCCGTTAATAAATTAACAAACCCCTGTATAGGGTTGTTCTGACCCTCTTGGTTCTCATTATGGGATTCAGCTTCTTGATTACGTTTTCTTCTTCTTGGCGGCATTTTTCTGATTAAATAAGTAAAGTTTCATTATTATCTATTCCTTCCTTTGTATTTAGTTATTATTCATCAAACAATAACTCATACTACAATCAAGCACATTAAATAGAAACTTCATTATATTAATATGCTTCTTTATAGTTCAGAACTATTTACATCATAATTCTATAGCCAAAGCTATCACATTTCTATCCCGCGATTGACTTTCATAAAAATTGGGATTTACAAAAAGACTACCCTTTAATTATACAAAAAAGGGTTTTACATCACTACACAGATACACAAAATATTTACATATCTATGCTTTCTCTATCTACTACTAGTACTGCATAACAACATTCTCGTGCTTCTGATTCGTAAGAATTGACATAATATCTCAACTAATAGTATGACGAGTTTGCCCCGACTCAATTGAATAACAAGCAATTTTCGGCTTGAAATCCTCATGAGCACTCTTATGGATGTAAGACATCCGTGCTATCTTCCGATTCTTCTATCTCAGTTCTTTACGAAGCTCAAGGCCTCACTCTTATTTTGATACCCCCAAATCCAGGTTACCCAACCCCGAGTTTGGTGCTCACGATCCATCATATACATAACATCTAATTACCCATTAATTTATGAATATCATCATACATACCATTAATTAATATCTTTATAACATTATCCAAGGTTATCTAACCTTAACATAATTTACATACCTTCAATTATACAAAAAGGTTTACACATAATAACACAATAAGTATAGTTTATAATAACTACTCCTGCACTTTGCCCTTGCCCTTGTCTTTCTCTGACCCTCCTGCTACTTCGATCTTAGCTAAAATGTTATATTTAAGCAAGGGTGAGCAACGAGTTTTCTCCGCAAGTTAAAACATACTATAAAATATATGAATCAAGAATATTAGAGTCTAGAATCGATAGAACTTCAATAAAGTTCAAATGACTTTGAAGTAACTGAATAAATCATTTATCAATAACAAGATTTTATTGAATTACATGCTAAACAACAACTCAATGATGAAAGAGTAAAACTCTTTCGAAGTTTCAATAATGTTCAATTGATTATCAAGAGAAAATACTACTGAAATAATAAAGTGGAATATTTCCAAATTTCATGCTGAGTGATCATAATGGATCTTGAACTAATAGAGGAATTATCAGATATTCAATATTGAATTACCTCAAGCGTATAAGACGACTATAAAGACTAAATCATACACCTCTGCGAGTACATAAAGTGATCAGCTTCATTGCACCCTATGTTATGCATAATACTCAAAAATAGCGCAATAGTCGAATGTCCGAGCACAAAGTCCCCTTTTTATAAGGTGTTCATCTCAGTCTTACATCATGAGACTGTATCATGATATTATGGCTTGGATTGAATCACAGGAATGCTAAAGAATTCAACGTCTAATATTCATATTGATCTAGCCGAAATAATTGGCTTTGCTCTTTTAATAACAACTTAGTTTGATTATTAGAATGTATCATGTTTTATCAAATATTAGTCTCGCCAAAATAATTAGCTTAGACATGCTCGTAAACTGTTCAATAATAGACAGAACTCAGTTGTCACTATGTGCAAATAATAATAATTATAGATGTGAATAACCAATGATAGTTATTCACCAATCATGCGTTTGAAATTTAAACTCAATTTGAGTTAATAAACTTGCAATAATTGCGAATGCTTAATAATAATCTCAGATATGGAATAATTAGCAATAATTACCCACTATTATGCTTGAAAAATAATAACTCGAGATTGAGTTAAGGAAACTTGTATTGGTCGTTGACTACTGCAATACAATATAATTTTTCTTCGTTTAAAAGACTTATAATCAATAATATTGGTCTTGCAATATCGTAATACATCACGTCACATAATACTGTTATTTAACGTCATTATATAACTTAGACACGTAATCATGTAGTCACAGCAATGTTTAGAACCTACTCCCTCCATCCCATAATAAAAGTCATTATTACTATTTTTGGGTAGTCCCATGTTAAATTTCCACTTTTCTTTAATAACAAAACTTTAACACATTTTTTCCTATTATGCCCGTAGCATTAAATGTGATGCCCCCAAAATAGGTATACATCACCCATCTTGAGTCGTCAAATACATGGTACTGGATACAAATACAAACTTAATTATACAACATTAGCTGAGAGTTTTTACACTAATATTGTCTCATAGACAATATACAAACTCAAATTCAATCCTCATTACATTTATTATCACACTAAATAGTGAGGATAACTAAAATAACTATCTCGGACCGTCACTCTATTCCTCGACTAGTCCCGGCTATGTTCTCATTTCCTGAAGAGAACAATGAAAGAAAAAGGGTGAGCTCAACTAGCCTAGTAAGAAATATTAAGACTAAGATAATGCAGAATAAATTATCATTAGCCTTCAACAGTGTTAAACTGATAAAATACAATAAACATCAAGTTTAACTACAGCGGAACAAGCAATTCATTAGAAGAGTAAAGTAGAACATGATATCTATTATCTTCTATGATTTAAAAAATTTATCATCAATTTTATCGCTGAGACTCAGCTTAATAAATAATACACATCATCGAATCATCCATGCACTACAGGCCAAGGATATTCATTAGTATCACGTCCACGAATTATCCATACACTATGGGTCAAGGAATTCGTGTAATCATCAATGGTCATGATCATACCAACAACTGTCCATCAATGCACTACGGGCCAATGAGGACTTTTATCACATCATTTGTACCATTACGGTCATGATTATACCGAATAATCTTTGGTCATAATCATATCAATTAACAGTCCATCTATGCACTACGGGCCAAAGATGACTTTTTATAATAATATAAGCATGAGGATGACGACAATGATATAAGAATTCAATTAAATGAAATCAAATGATAAATTTTAAAGATTTATAATTTAATTTATCCAGAATTCAATAAATGTCCAAATTGTCAACATGATACTGCTTTGTGGAGTAAAATTCAAGAATAATATTATATCAAAAATTATTTGGACCAAAAAGAAATCAATTTTTGTCATGAATAGTACCTCGAGTGAATAATACCCGAAGATGAATAGTACCTCCGCATGAAAAAGTTAAAACTTATCAAGAATGCTCAGGAAAAAATTCTATGAAAAAAATACTGGATGAAGCGCAAATTTCAAGGAATTCTACTAATTTCATGGAGTATAGAAGCCAAAACTTAAACAAAAAAAGTGATGTAGAATTCAAAATCTGAAACGAAATAAATATTACAAACATACTACAGAGATGGAAGAAAATATTAAATTCTTACGAGTAATATGAACAAAAATAATACCCCCATTCAAATAAAAATAAATAACATCCCTTACAACTGT